>MU825396.1:1466943-1497017 GCA_029204205.1 Desmophyllum pertusum
GTAAGACTTTTTTGTTCGTAAGACTTTTTTGTAAAAATTCTTTTGAATTTCTGAAATGTATTGTATTGTTCTATTTTTAGGTTGATGACTTTTCAATTGTTAAAGAAAGGGATTTTCGCTTCATTGATTGTTGTGTCCAAACTATTGCATTGTTCTATTTTTTAGGTTGATTACTTGTATCTTTTATGATTATACGAGCATGGTCACGTTTGAGGCAAATTATTGAACTTTGTAACGAAGTTGGTTTCCTTTTGTTTCCCCTCTGTTCAAATTAAGCGGTAAGTCACGACGCAAAAACCGGAGTAAAAACAAAATCGCTTTTTGTTTGCTGTACTTTATTTTCGTCAAGGAAAAAAATATCCTTAGACACCCTATTGTAGTGGTGTACGAAGTCTACACATAAAGTTCGATCTACGTAGTATTTTAGTTAGCATTTCTGTGAAATGTAATTACCTTTTCCAGCCCGCTTTGAATTGAGGTTGATTGTTCATAGCTTCAGTTCAGTTGAAAGACTGTTGATGCAACTGTTCTTATGAGTGATTCAAACAGAATCACTACATGGTGGAGTCACTTGTACGTAGTGTCGAGCGTTTTGCTGTGTGCATTTGTGCATGTGTTGAGGAAAGATAAGAACGGAATGTTGATCTTTGGTTGAAAACAACAGTGACGTTAGACCATATGTGTTGACATAAGATAACAGAATTGCGGTTTCTTTGGCTTATTTTTAAGCTGTATTAAAGGGTCCACCCCGACGGCCAAAAACGAGAGTTTTAAAACACAAAATCGCTTTGTTTGCTTGTACTATTTTATTTTCCGTCAAGAAAAAACATAATGCCCTTAAGGACCCACCCCTATTTGTAGTGGTGTACGACGTCTACACATAAAGTTCGAATATACGTAGTAGTTGTAGTTAGCATTCTGTGGGAAAAGTTAATTAACTTTTCCAGCCCCGCTTGGGAATGAGGTGTTGGATCTGTTCATAGATTTCAGTTCAAGTTGAAAAGGACTGTTGATGCAACTGTTCTTATGAGGGATTCAAAAAGAAATAAATAACAATGGTGGCCGCTCAATTGTACAGGAGTGTTCACAGGGAGCGTTTTAAGCTGTCTGTGACATTTGGTGCAATGTGGTGTGAGGTAAAAAGATAAGAACGGAATGTTGGATCTGTGGTTGAAAAACAAAAAAAAGTGACAGGTAGGGACTATGTTTGTTGAAAAATAAAGATAAAAACCAGAATTGCGGCTTTATGTGTAAAGGATGTTAAGTCATTTTAAGTTGCGGCGGGTACTTTAATTGATGAAGTCAGCGTACCAGGTCAAATCGGGATGTTATCCAAGTGAGCTTCACGGGTGAAGTAGTGTCTGCAAGTGAGGGTGGAAACGACGGTAGCAAAGTGTCTAAATCTGTATTAAGTGTATAAGGTGGGGGGAAAATACGAGATTTGTCTTTACCACACAATGACATGCCTTTGTTCGGCACAGTATAGTAAGGGAGAAAGCAAAAGGAGGAAGAACACTGTTACTTGATTGATCTTGGGATAAGTTTAATTCGGGGTCATATGTCAATAATTTTTGCGTCGTGTAATGGTGGGTGGGTTGTATTAACCACCCAATGGACAGAGAGAGCGTTAAAGGCAAAATAACTTTGGGACAAGTTGTTTTGCAAGTGTTTATTTGTGTTATCTGGTGTTTCATCAACGTTTTCTTTACTTTTTTCCTTGAAGTAATCAAATTCCCCTTTTGGTTTTTTGGGGACTGGTTGGAAATTGAAAACTCATCCGTATTTTTAAGCAACGTTCCTAATGACCGCAAAAATCAAAAGGGCCGAGTGAGAAGTGAAAACCGTTTTTGTTCTCTTTACGCCTTTTCAACTTAGGTCTAACTTTTTTTTTGTTTTTAAAGCACAGTGAGCAAGAAATATTTATTGTTGTAGGGTCCAGTTACAAGGGTTCCCAACACACCGGAAGAACCAAGTTCGTCCAAACCATGTCCATGGACCAAATGAAAATAATTACAGTGCAACAGATTAAGCGAAGTGTTAAACTTTTGTCATCACACTGAGGAGCGGAAAAAGTTGGTCCCCCCCGTTTCTGGTCCGTATTTTAGGGCTAATGTAACTAAGATCCAATAACTTAATTAAGCTTTTCGTCGCCAAAAACAAAAACAATTTTGGTCCCCGTAATAAAAAGCCCGTTTGGTTGTTCGTATTGAGGATATTGCTGTGTACTAACTTTCGAGTTCCTCTCCCCGAGTTTTTTGGTAAGGGGTTGGGGTTCCCGCCGGGAGGGAAGGCCGAAATTTTTTTCAATTCATACGCCCCAAAAAAAGTCTTAAAACTAGCCCGTAATGGACAAAAGAACAGCCACACATGAACTCAATTGACATATATTTTAAAAACTCTAATTGAATTAAATTAACCACAGGATCACGTTTTACTCTTAAAATCTAAAAACTTTTTTTTTTTCTCTATTTTTGGTTGTAATACCAAAATTTTCTCACACCGTCAGTGGTGATTTGATTCTCAGTTTCTTAGAAGAGATAACGACGCATAATCATCACCTATTATATCATGCTTAAACCTATCCTAGCATACATTAGTAATAATAAAACCCGAACGCAGAATAAAATAGTTGCACAAAGCCTTATTTATCAATCTAACCTGAAGTTAATTTTCGCTAGCTTCAATAAGCTAAAAAGCGTTCTGTTGGCCTATAGCATGGTCCGTATAAAAGATTTAGCTTTCCAACCTAGCTCAATACACAATGTAAGTCAGCCAAAAACACAATGTCTTCAATAAGGTATCACTGCTCAATGCAGGTACCCAAAGAGAACACTAAAAAATAGCAATCCGTTGCCAATTTCTGATACGGTAATGGCACTGACTGAAAGAGCGCTCGAGACTACAATTATATAAAACTACATTGCGGGAATGTTCGTCGTAATGATTACTGATGTTTTTATTATTTATCTGTAACTATGAGAATCAGACGTCACGTAGTTAGGACTACCTCGGTGAACTTCTTTGTAAGTGGTATAATTAGTATTAAACGTGAGAATTGAAACCAAGCTTTTACACGAGGAAGTTGGTTTGACAATGTAACAAGAAGTAAGAGTATTGATGTTGTTTTTTTACGGAAATAGTTTGATTTTTTTAATCTTGATTTTTTTTTGTTTATGTAGTACACTCTATTCTCAACCAAAGTTAGAGAAACCCTTGTCGATAGAAGCTGGCTGTTATGCAGTACAATTTATGGTGGAACAATCATCCCACAAGTTCTTTCAAATAACAAATTTTGCATATTAGACGTGGAGTACATATGCATATCAATAATATATGTATATAGTCCAGCGCCAGCCCACAAAGCGTGGCCTATATAGCTAACAATCAGGATCATTCAGAAAACACTTGCAAAATTAACGGCCAAATACTCAAAGAACGAAACATACATATAATACCTCGGAATTTCGCTTGCTTTCGAGTAAGCAATAGTAATGACCACCAAACAGCGCTAGAATTTGATAGCACTGTTAAAAAAGTTGTAAGCCTTTAACGACTACGATGATGAAATAAATACATATAATTCAAACTCTATAGTGTCTTTACAGGGGATAAAGGGCCGATCAGAGGGGTTTTGGGTTATCATATAAAGGCAGGTTTTAAACAAATTGAAGAACGGAATTATTTGTGGGACAATTAGTTGTGTATCAAGTGTTATTTTAGGTAAAAGTCTGTGTCATCTCCTTTTTTTGTATGAAAGATAAAATTTACACGTAAAAAAAGGTGTTTCGTCGCCAGTCCTGTCGATTATATGAAAATTGTGTTCTCGAGAAACATGATGTAGATGATTCATGAATAGTGGAGTGTTGTATTGTGTGACTTCTCCCCCGTATTATTCCAAATGGCATGGGTTGCAATTTTACGTTTCTTTCATCTGTTTTTTATTGACGAAGAAGGAGGTGAACTGCAATTACAGTGATGAAACCCCCCCCCCCCCCCCCCCCCCGTGATCTCCAAGTATTAAAGCTGACACGTTCAATTTTATTACTGCAACTTAAAAGGCTTGTGATTCCATACTACCTTATAGTTGATGGAAAGCATACTAACTTAAGGTGCAATAACATCTATGACCATATGAATTGCAAAGTTTACTCTTTCCACCAAATAGGACAAAAGAGATTTGTTTACGTTAAAATTGAAACCCATCGTTTAGTCCTTACTCTAAACGACCATCAAAATTTAACTAAATAATTCTCGTATGGCTATCTGTAATACAATCAAACGAACAGATGTCTTAGAAGATGAACTCAATCTCCGCTCCATTCGAATAACACTATTTTTTTTGTAAAGAAAATATCTAGTTACTTGTCGATTGTTTGTTTTTTAGTGTGAAATTCAGCTGCACATAATGAGATGGAGGTAGTCACCATATAATTGGAAGATAACGAATTCAGTTGGACACATGCGATGGATCACAGGATAAATATGGGCTAGCAGAACGAGGGCTCCTCCTATGCCAGAGGTCCATCTCCAAATGAAATTTCTTGACTGAAAATAGCATATAGTTGATATTTTCATTAACAAGGGAACCCCAGAAAACATCGGGGACAAACTTTAATCTGTTTGAGTATGGGCTCAAACAAACACTTCCGAAGTATTACTACCTCAATTCATTAATCCGATTACGCCAAGCGCAGTTATGATCGAAGATATATTGTCGATTTTTGTTTGGATATCACAGCCATTGCGGCGAATTTGTAAAACTACGGGGAAAAGCAAGTTCCGGTACATAGTCTTGTGCATTGAAGGCCATTTGAACTAAGCATTTAATTAGTCGACAACACCGACAAATCAGCATGTTCGCTAGACAATGAAGATAGCGTAAACGGGTAACTTCAGGCGTCGTTAATGAAAAAAAAACATTTTAAAAAAGCTAGATAAATCACGGTGGTGGCATGTTACACGTTCTTTACTTTTTTGAGTAATAAGTTCAGTAATATTCCATGTCGTTAGCTCGATCAATACAATAAACAACAGAAAAGTTTGTATAGAGTCGCCATAGCAGTATTTCTCAAAAATTTAACGGAAAAAAATTGGGGGGTTTTTTCAACAAAGATGATGCGTGAAACAGGCCTATGAAACATTTATTTGTCAACTCCTGTAATTCTGTAATTACCTTTACCTTTCGAGCTATGAATTCAAGATCGTACGACCATTCCAATGCAGTGAATTAGTATTCTTTGGAGCGTCGTCTCGTTTGATTTAAGCTTCCAT
Source organism: Desmophyllum pertusum (assembly GCA_029204205.1). Classification (NCBI taxonomy): domain Eukaryota; kingdom Metazoa; phylum Cnidaria; class Anthozoa; order Scleractinia; family Caryophylliidae; genus Desmophyllum; species Desmophyllum pertusum. Next base: position 1,472,215 of record MU825396.1, read on the forward strand.
CTGAGTCGCCAACCATCGAAAAACCTTTCCACTCGGTTTTCGGGGACTGACAATATTTGGACAAAGTCAATCAAGTTCCGTATGCGCAAGCCTCTCGCTTCGAATCAGACAACAAGTTTAACTCCCGCCCACACTGAAGTCAACTCGCCTACATCATTTGTACCTAAGTAATTAATTATTGTTTAATAAGAGTAACAGCGGCGTTAAAAGTGTTCTAAAGAAGCTGGAATAATCCTGGGGAATAACCTCGTTCTAAAAGCATGTTTACGTGTATAAAATACGCGAAAGATATCAAGAAAGATAAACAGGAATGTTCAGGTGCATTTCTTGTTCTAAAACAACGTCGTAAAGCGGCACGTTACACAAGATATAGAACATTCATTACATTGTGTATAAATTGACGATCTTGCAAACGTTTTTTTCAAACACTTTCGCAATGCATTGAGCTTTGCACCTAAAACAGAAACGCTCGGACAAGGATCTTGGAACATACTTACTTTACATGACATCGACCAGCAGAAAAGACTTTCTAACCGCAGATCGAGTCATAACGCACGCAACCACTGACGATTTGTCACGGAGGCCCATCAGGTTCTATGCCTCGATTTCCTAAGAGTGAACCAACCACAGTACGATAAACTCCTCGTTGTTTCTTTCCTGTAATGTTATCAACAATTTAACCGTCAAGTATTAACTCCTCTGTAACACCCCCCCCCCCCCCCCCCCCCCCCTATATACTTGTAAAACTCTTGAGCGGGTCGAAGACGTCACGTGTTAGTCTTTAGTTTTTACATCAGTCCCTACCGGATCTATCTTGTTCACCAAAAGCGCGACATCCCCCCCCCCCCCTTTCTTTTCTGTTATCTTGATATGAAGGAAATTGGCGGTCGCATTTTTACATACGTTTTTGTAGTTCTGTTTCAATTTTTCAGTTAATGCATCGTCTATGGATTTTTTTTTAGTCTTAAATTCTAACTAGCTGTTAGTAGCAGTTATTTTTCAGTATTGCTTGTGCGTCATAGTATCCAGCATGATCGCACGGAACATGATGAATAATCTACGGAATAAGTAAAATTAGGCTACGACCGTCGATGATGCATACAAGATTTACGAATGAAGCTTTATAATTTTAGAAACTTTACACGTCCATCGATTTCTTAATATTTTGTTTACGGTTTACTCCATGATTATGAGACTGCCCGCTTCGAAAGCTATCCGGTATATCGGATTACTATTTTTGAGACTAAAAGCTATAAAGTTCCAGCTTTTTCAGCATTTTATTAATAGGAATTGTTTTACATCACGCTTGAACCGGTTCTGCAAAACTTTTTCTATTCATTCGTCCTTAATAGTTCGTGCGCGAGCTTCCCCTTCGCGTTGAGAGACCCTACAAAATAAGACCCTAGTTGTCGCAGCTCTGTTATAAATCTGGCCGGCGTATGGAGCCGTTAACCTCGTGTAAACTGTGAGCCAATAATTATGCACCTAATCTTAATTAATGTATTTTTGTGTTTCAAACGCCAATGAAAAAACGCGGTTCTTCTGTTTTGAAACGCCTTCAGTTTGATGAAACCGTTTTGAAACACATTTGAAATGCATTTTGTGGAAATAATATAGAATATGCGTTGCAAAAGCATATCCAAAAACGCTGCGTTTAAATGCGTTTGTAAAAAATCGCCTTAAGCCCCCTTTTAGCACTATGGAGGAGTCCACATATTTTAATAAATTAGTTTATTTATTGTTATTTATTTATTATCTACTCATTTAGTCACCCGCGGCGCGACGAGGGGTTCGTAAGGGCAGAGAAGAAACGTTGTCTGAGGGACCAAAATAATTGTCACTTTATGCAAACTATCCCGGATCTATCAGGGCGTCTCCCGGATACGGAAACGAATCTCCCGGTCTCCCGATATTCCCGAGCGTCACCTATTCTCCCGGAATAAAACGCGACTAATGGAATCTGCTTCTCCTACCAACTTAGGCTAAGATTCCTAACCAAAATTTTCCCAAAATCCAAAATGAAACCCGGCCTTCTTTTCCAACGAATCACAGACCACGGGAAATATATTTTTGTCGTCAATACCGCCCATTATAAGCCGACTGTCTGATTGGATAAAACGTTCAGCCAATTAAAAGTACCGCAAAGCTGAAAAAGCCCACAGTTTCCCGCCAATTTACCGCCCCCTCCCGCTGTTCGGCTCCGCCTACCATGCCATATGCAAAGATTCCACAATGACAAATGGCGGTAGACTTTTCTTTTATAGTGTTCCGATGTCCATGGATAATAATAAATAAATTACAAAATTGGTGTTCTATATCTTGACTTCGCAAACGCTTTTCCGGGTGTTCTCAGAAAAGCAGCCAAATTGACATTTAAGAGGCGTAAACTCAAAAAAAAATTCCCGGGGGCGTGGCATGCTCCCCGTACCCCCCGGCTAGAAGGCTCGGCGCCCTCGGCGCTTCGTTGTACGCCTTTCAGCGTGCATTGAACCCCCCCCCCACTAAAAAAAAACAACAACCCATAGCACTCTCAGAAGAGTATGAGTGTATTGAGTGATTTGAGAATTGTGTTATGTCAGCCATAGACATGCTGCCGAAATGCTGCATATTTTTGGGGGTGACAGAAGATCAATAGCCCGCCCGTGACTGGATTAGCGCAGAACAAATTAATTCACCCGCGCTTTACGAGCGAGTCTGACGCTATTAGGACATCAATCGGACAAAAAATGATTATTTAATGACAAATTGGATTGTCTAGAGAGACTACTGATTGTTAAAGTGTGTTTAAATGTTTTTCGAAACGAGGAATGCATTTTTAATATGAAAAATATCTAATCTTAAAAATGTTAAAGACCGGAATCCTGTCATAGACTGCGTTGGTATTTGTAATGACGAAAGCATAAGATCAATCTCATGTTGAGCCACAGTTTCCGTTGTTTTTAAGAAAACAGAGTGGGCTGATTGTATTCAAAATCTAAGCTATAGGCACCCGTTTTCAAGTACTTGAATGTACGGCATCCAAAAATGACATGAAGAGTAAATAAAACTGAACAGAGTTTGTTGTCCGCCAACTGAGAAGTCGGCCGAGCGTATGTTTACGGATCGAGCCAAAGTACGTCTGCTTTGATAAAAATGTGCACCTAATATAATATTCATTCTGTTCACGTTTCAAACGAACGTGATATTTGCCTCCCATCGCCAGTGCTACTGTTGTCCTCTTTTAATTACCCAGGTTCAGCTTTAGCTAGACGATATCGAGCAGGAGCTCACGTTCACGCGACGAGGAGCCGAAGCCCGGGGAGGGGGGCGGCGGCTCAGAGAAGGCGGGCACGCGGGGGCGTGCCTACTTCCTCCCCCACAACAAAATTTGGGTAGCGCGGTGTAAAAAGTGCCGCCCCTATCGGATCTCCATAAAAACCCCTATCAAAATTAAACTCACATAATAATCCTGTACCGACTACAAAACGCTAATTTTGCGACCCCTGACTTCCAAGACAACATAATGTTAAAAAAAGATACCCTGACTTCCAGACGAAAAAAATCTTTTAAACGATTTTTTGTTTTTTCTAACCCCAAAAGGCCCTAAACTCAGGCTAAATGCCAGCAGTTGCCTAAAAGGCTTAACTTTAAAATTTCCAAAATAAGAGATTAATGACAAACAATTGCAAGAACACTTTATGTTGACAATCGACTCAATTTTACAATTTACGGTACACAATGTATTTTCCGTATTCGATTGACAGAGCATTATTCGCCACTGCGGCTCTTTGCTACATAGATTCGACTCTTCTGCCTGACCTCTGAGGCTCTCGTTTCGCGCTCCATTTTATCCCAATATTGACACACATTGCCATGAGCCCTTTCTGCCACAGACTTCATTATTTGACGGGTCAACCCCAGTCTTCTCTACATTTCATGAAGAGATTCCGCTGGCGGCCGATTTAAAATTCCGTATGAAATGGCGCGGTCTCCTAGGTCGAAATTTAACAGATCGTATAACGTTATAATTCAGCCTCTAAATACTAGAATCTCAAGGATCACTCGGCTCCAAAATTTAATGATAGTCACCCCACCCCCCCCCAAGCAAATAACTACAAAATTGGCCGCCCCGCGACCTTCCGGCCAATGTTATACTATCGTTTGCATTCATGCGCTTCATTTCCAGACCTCACACCAGTTAGCTTCGAATTAGAGCTATTTACATTCACTTCTATTACAGCAACAGCCATCGGTCCTATCGCGTACGCACCTGAGCTCGCATCCCTGCTATCGCCCCCTTTTAATTACGAGGCCCCATGATGTATTATTAAGTTGTGGTTACAGCCAAAGCAAGAGATGTTGCCTTAGCGCCGCTAGGGTTTATATCAAAATGCAATAGCAACCAACAGAAAAAATAAAATAACAAAAACCTAACAAAGATTGCCTGCCCACTATCCTCCAAACAGGCGAACAACCTCCTCCTTGAGAGAACGAAGTCTCTGTATTCAGACCCATATACATTATCCCATATACTGGACGAAGCGTCTCCGGTGCAGAGTTAACGCAAAGCCATTGCGCGAATGGCAGAATGCTTTATAGCCGTCAGTATTGTCTAGTGCATCACATGCATTCCTAAATAAATTAAAAAAAACCCCCACCAAAGAGATGATAGATGGATTCATGAACTGAGCTAGGGTTAGAGAAAAATATAAACTTACTAAGAATGCATTGAAAATATCCGATTGGGAGAGTCCCTAAATCCCATTTCGTTTAATCGGCCTACATAGAGCCACGTCGTACATTAGTTAATGCGCTATTACTACTGACAGTGTAAAAAATGCAGTAGCCATGAGCAAGACACGCCCTCGCAGCGTGAGCCTATTTCTTTTTTAAATATCGTTTATAAGCCTGGTTCGAACCCGAAACGCGATATTGACGAGTCATCATCCGCTGCAAGATGAATATTTGCCTGCCATATGGATTTCAGTTCCTGTCTGAGGTAAGTTTTTTACTTTGAATGATTTCACTAAGCTTATCTAAACGAATTCATGGCATGGCCTAGAACTAATGTGCCTTATTTTTCCGAGTAAGCAGCGTATAAAACGACATCGATGCTCGATTTACTTGTATATTCCCGTCAGTTTTGTTCATGTGCGATCGTTAATATTTAGCTGCATGATCATGAGGCGTAGTCGCTCGATCGATCAGCTCAGTTATTGCCAGCGATAATCGTTCAAAATCCATGAAGATATTTGCTGTACTTTGCAAATTGCTGTTGGCATATTTTCAATACATCAATTGAACATACATGTACATGTAGAATCGAAATCAATAACCTGACTGAGTGGTTGTTATCAGGCGTACTTGTGAGCTTAACATTTCATGCAGTAAGACCAGTCTACCATTTAGGTTATAAATTTGCTGACAGAAAGTTACCTAACCTTAGTTTATTCCTAACATGTTTCCAGAAAAAGCTACTTGATAAAAAGCATAATTTTCTTGATACCTGTAGTTCGTTTAAAACTTGACTTTTGACCTGGCATTTATTGAACTCAGCATTCATTGAACTTGGTGTAATTTTCATTTACATGTATTCATTCATCAATACATGTACATATTCACTGTATTCATCAATTTATGATGAATCAATTATGAATTTATTGATAACTCTATCGCTATCGCCAATGAATATCACTTGATCTCACAACACGGTTGTTAGTTAATCCCGAAAGTATATTTAGAGACCCCCAGAAACTAAAAACCTCTAAAAGTAAGCAATCTCAAACATTATTAAGAAACATTGAACCTACATGTAATTACACAGTAATACAACCCGGCGTATTCACATTGAACATTCGGAAATCGAACGATTGAGTTCGATTTAGTTTGGTCATCAAACAAAATCGGACTTGCAAAAAAAATTGTGAATCGGACGTTTCGATTAAGTTCGGTCATCGAACAAAATCAAACTCGCACAAAAAAAAATTGTGAATCGAACAAAAAATCAAACATTCGGTTTTCGAGCTCTTGATTATAAATAAGTTTCGGTGCCTCTCAATTGATTCCTCTCAATTCCTGCATACATGTAAGGTGGATTTCCCTGGCTTGTCGCTTCCCCAAAATTGTGTTTAATGTTCACGAGGAAGTTATTAAAAACTCCACCGCCAGCCTCTCCATTTGCCCTTTGGGTCATATACTGGACTGATTGTCTGCTTACAGTGTGCTAATCAAACCGGCAATGAAGATAAAATAAATCAATAATTGATTTATTTTATTTTCATTCCGGGTTTGATAATAATTATTTTTTTTTTTTTAATTTTGTTCGATTTTGTTCGATGACTGAACAAAAATCTAATTCAATCGTTCGATTAAGTTCGATTAAAATTCTGTTCGATTTTGTTCGATGTGATACGCTGGGAATACATGTACGTAAATGACTGATGTTTTTTTTGATGATCCTTAATTCCAAGGACAAAATTTAATAGCTAGGCTTGCAACAGTTATTTCAGGAGTATTTTGGGAATAATTAAGCTGCCAGAAAACAAAAACAAAACAAGAATATACTGATACAGTCATGTGCGTATGAAACTGGTGATACATACATTACAATGTACACATATAATTAAGGATAATCAGCACTGATCAAATTGACACATGATTGATATTGTGAGTGAAAGCCTCTTTTGACTGATAGTGAAACTTGTAACAGTGATTATGCACTTGGTTATGTCAAATCTCAGGAAATTTTGATATCCTGTGTTAAAAATCTGTGATTTAGATTACAAAATATAAGTTTTGATTTCTTTAAACAACATTCGCAGAATACATGTAGTTAGTGTGTCATATTTTGTGGTTATTCATGAATGCGAATGATGGCAATTTGATGGATCGGTGAAATAGGAAATCCTGTTGAATTTACAAAACGATTACCAGTTCTTCAATAACAAAAAAAATAGATTTTTGTCAGCGGACTTCAAACAGCTACACATTACTTTTTGTCTAGACTTTTCGCTCTGAGGGTCGCGTGTGATTGGTGATGCTGTAAATTTGGCCTTAAATTCAGTTAATATTATTGATTGCAGCATTGAGTTTTTCTTTAAATCGTTCTTTATTGAATACACATTTCGTAGAGTTTTCTCATTTAGACTTCATAATGTGAGATCTTAATGCAAGGTACAGTTTGTGAGTGACGGCTGTAAGTGTTTAGTCAGATCTGTAAGCTTCTGCATGTACTCTTGTGAGTGACAACATAATGTACTGATTGAATATTGACACGTGAAAGTAACAGCATGCCTTGCAGTTGCCGATTTAGCAACAGATTAGCATACTCTTCACAAATCTCAGCAGCTTTGACAACATGCTCTGATGGTTTTGACAGCACGATGTACATGTAAACGCTAATTTAGGATGAAAACAAACTAAAATCAGCTTAAAGGCAAAAACTTTGAATTTTCAAAAAGCACTCATAATTTGTATACCTGCAAGTAAATTACACCTAATTTCTCAAAATGCATTTATTTGCATGATATTGCTACGCTAAGTTGAATAAAATCGCTTCAAAAAGTTGAAATATTTACCGGAAAATTGAGCTGTGTATTTCACTTCCGTTACTAAGAAAAGTGTCCGTAGGTGGCGAAGTCCATCATGACCCATCATGGAAGCTTAAGCAGTTCCGGCAAAACGAAAGCAATTAAGAGAAAACACGTAGAATAGAACAGTTCATGGTTGACATGGGTTGATTCGGGTTGATTCGGGGAGACCCACCACCCCACCCACCTCCTTAGTTGGGGTTTCCTTATATCTCTTAATTTTCTGTCGCTTCCTTCATTGTGGTATTTTCAATGTAATGCAACATCAGCAGGGTGCAAATAAAATCAATTTTACAGTTCTAATTATTTCTTAACAGTTTTACAGATACATTTACTGTCTTGTATGCCGACCTGTATAATGATGCTTGTAGCCATGTGAACAAGACCAAGGCAATACAAGATGCACCAGTAAAATTTAAGTTTAAAAACTACAGCTGCACATCGTAAAATTAGATCTGTATTACTCACAATTAAAAAATGGCTTTCATCAGTACAAGTACTGACATTGAATACAATCTATGGAGGCAAACTAACCATATTATTATACCTGTATTATAAATGTACATACAAATAAAAACAAGCTTAGAATTTTTAAGCACATTTCTGTCTATTGTTATGTTAATAATATTCCCAAGAAATTTATCGGGATTTTTTTGTTTATTTTCATTTGTTCGCGTTTTCCCGAGAATTCCCGGGAAATCTTGGGTTTTCTTGTGTATATATATATTTTTTTAATTTTTCCAAGAATTCTGCGAGAATTCTTGGGATTTTTTATCTACTTTTTAATTGTTTTTTATTCCCGAGAATTCTTGGGTTAGGGTCTGTTTACATGGAGGGAGGGTGCCCGGGTCACCCTCCTAGCCGGGTACCCTGGGAGGGCCAACTTTTCATACATTTCTTTACAAAGCACACTGAAGTGAATATTCTAACTCAGATTGCATGGGGATGAGGAAACAAAGGCACATTTATCACTTCCGAACACTAGCATCATCAGTATTTCCCTTGCATATCTTCTCAAAGAACTAATTCAATATCTCGAGGACATAGAGCAAGAAGAAGACATAAGGGAATTTGTCGCTCCTATTAATGATGCTCAGTCGAAAACCTGAGCCTTTCCGAATGCTTTAGAATTCAATCAGGTCAGCTTATTCACCTTCCACTAAAACCTCTTCGCCTCATTCCAGTTGTGATTAGTAGGCCATCAGAAATAATCTACAGAGTTATTGATTTGCTGAGAGCGCGAAATCTTGCGGATCTGCACATTTCGAATAAAGTACAAACCGGCGGATTTTTAATTATTTCATTGATTGAAGCTTTTACGTCACTTGAAGAACTTAGAGAGTTAACGTTGCAAATAACAGAGTCATGTTCCGTTTTAGTTTCGTGCGCTCTTCAAAACTACTGGACGAACTTGTTTTGACAAAGCACAATATAACTAACTTTAAGTATCACGAAAATGGCAGTGTCAACATCGTCCAAACTATTACAGAACCTGGCAGACGTGATGGACGACGAGGCCGATGGTGCAACCAGTTTGTTTTTCAGGAAATGTAATGCGTGTGTATTGATGTTGGAAATTGCTGAAGAGCTGGAGAAATCGGAATCGGATCTACAAGTATGCTTACAAGATCCTTCGCAAAAAGAGTTGCTCTTGTATGGTAAAGAGGCTTTTTCACTGTTTTCCGAACTGTTAAAGGTCAAGGAAAAATGATGTTTCAGTTTCTCTGGAAAACGAACCAAGGACTTTGCACGCCAGATATACTGATGGAGGACCAGATCAGAAGCAGCAAAATCTGCCAAACTAAAATTGCAAGTGCAATCGAGTTTCGCATGGAAGCAAGTAGCCATTCATGTGTTCTAAGAAGAAGCGAGAACTGCAGTTTTGACAACGAGCCAGAGAGAGGAAATGCTGTTTTAAGCAAAGAAATGTTCTACCGGGAAGCACTATAAGTGCAACCAAGGTTTTGTTCAGCAGAAGAGTGTTTTCAGTATCTCGCGGAGGTTGGTATGGCGAACGACGAAATTGACCAACTGCGAGAGGTAGCTGTACATTGCCGGTAGAGACTTTGTGAACGAAATGAATATGTGGTGGGGTGTACGTGAGCTAGGAAGACGATGGAATGGTCAACCTTGTTTTGGATCAACATTATTTGCCACTCCAATCTTGAGTCATGATAAATTGCCACTTTCACCCAGTCTTGATGATGATTTGCGCGCCTACTCGAAGGCCACGAAAGAAGATAAAAATAGTAATCCTCGCTTTAAATGGATCCGTCTGAATATGTCTTGGTACGAGAGGCATGGGACAAAATCTATCCATCCGGATACTACGAAGAACGTGTGGCATGCGAAGACCAAAATTGTTGTGTACGAAGAATGCCAACAGCCAGATTAAAAGGCTTACGATTGAAACTCCAAAAGTTTCTGTAGATAGGCCTGGCCATTATGCTGATTCCCAAGAGATGAAAAAATACGAAGAGAGCAATGAACATGTCCAGCGTGCTATTGACATAACAAACAGTTCCTTTGCGTGTGATAGCCCTATTGATAGTTACAACGTTTTGGCAAAAGGACTTCTTTACTCCCTCAAAACATGTTAGTGAGTTTTTCAGCATACAAGATCTGGAAGGAAAGAAACGATGTTAAGTTTCAAGACTTCATTCGAGTGTTTCCAACAGAAATTAGCTCCATCATCCAAGCGTTGCGGAAAAGCAGAGGTTCGGCGAAAACTGTGCCAGAGAAACATCAGTGGTTTCCAGACAAGAAGACATCTACCGAAGAATACTTCTCCAGGTCGGTTGCCACGTTGTCACACTGTCTTGAGGAAATTTGTCGTTGCAGCAATTCGAGATGTTTTTACAGAATAAGAGGAGTCAAGTATGACATCGTTTGTAGACTTTATGAGCACATCCACGAACATAAAGTTTCTGTCCCCCCTTCTATTCTGTATATGAAGATCAAAGAGGTTGAAAGAAAAGCTTCAGGAAAAGGGCATGTCATTCTCTGGTACAGACATCGATTTGAGGGAACGACTGGCAAGAATAAACAACCAGATATGTGTCGTATCCAGAGAAGAAGATTCCATGCAATCCATCTCAACTGCTCCAAATGTAGAAGTTATTAAGCTTTCCGGCAATGTTCACTCAGTACTATGCATGTAATTAACCTACAAGCCATCCAGAAATCTTCCGCGTTATTATTAACGAAGCAAAGATATGACAGTGATGATGACATATAATTCAGTAAATTGTAACCGAGCATGTTAAAGAATCAAATATTAAATAGGGAGCTTAATCAACCACGACGTCGCGCCATGGAAAACGTCACTTTAAAAGTAAATTCACGTTCCTATAACTAATAAACTAATAACTAATAACTAAACGCGATTATTCCAACACATTTAATCTGTCCAATGTGACCGAGCTGTCCAGGAGCTGAATTCGTAGAGACACAGTTCATGTCCAGATATAGAAAAAGGAAAAATTAACCGTCGTGTGTTCACGTTCTCCACTGCTCAGTCAAGTAACCTGGGGCACTCCCTGTCATGCACTTAAAGAACATGATTGCTTGACAATAGTAAAGTTGGTCTCTGACTCAGTATCGGTGTAATATGGTCGAATTTTCTGGCTCCGCTAATGATGCGACGACACGCAAATTCTGAACCGCTTGGAGTTTATCAAGATTACGTTCAGTTGTGTTGCTCCATACATTAGAACAGTAAAAAAATTAAATATAAAAATATAACGCGCCTTCTAGCAAAAAGGAAAACGGAAATCAGGCCGGCTGCTAAATTGATGGTTACTATGGTTTTTTATTATTGTTTCAAAAAGAAAGCTGTAATATATATTATATATTACAGCTTAAAGAAATATTATATTTTCAGGTAAATAAAGCTATTATTTTATATGGTAAACTGAATGCATTCTCTCAAGTGGCGACATGACACTGATAAATAACTTGATTTACAATCTGAAAATAAGTTTGTAGGATACTTCCATGCCCTTTCCAGTGGACACATGCGATCAGCTTCAGATGATACGAGAGCTATAGCTATTGATTCAGTGAAGCAAAACAATTTTTAATAACAGAACAACATGAGCTAACATGACCCCCCGACTTTTCATAACTGGTTGTTCTTCATCCATTTTAGTGCATTCTAGTGAAAGTTTATACAGAGGAAGCATTTTTATTGAGGGAAATTACTGGTAAAGCTCAATCGACAATTTGATGCGCGATCGATTATGACTTCTTGTTTTGAAATGGCGTTGATTTTATAGAACTGCTACCCTGTTTCTCTCTGTTGTCGTTGGCCCTAGGGGGGGGGGGGGGTTATCAACTGTCAGCTGCGACCCCTATAGGGGGAGGGGAGGTCCCAGCTGCAGCTGTCATCAATATAGGGGAGAAGGGGGGTCACCAGCTGCAGCCGCCGCCGTTCTTTGAGGAAAGCGAAGGAGGGAAGGGGGGGGGATGTACTGTGCCAGTTACCCTTCTTATCCAAAAAGGAAAAAGTGGGTCTCCATAAGAAAGGGCGGGGTCGTGTGCCGCTGCAGCTACCCGTTGTTATGCAATAAAGTGGGTCTCCATAAGAAAGGGCGGGGGTCATGAACCGCTGCAGTCACCCCTTGTTATTCAAAAAAGTGGGTCTCCATAAGAAAGGGCGGGGGTCATGTACCGCGGCAGTCACTCTTTTATCTTAAAAAAATGGGTCCCTATAAGAATAGAGAGAGGGTCGTCTTCTGTGGCAGCTACCCTTCAAATGGGTGGGGGGGTACCCTGCGGTGACAGCTGTATATGATAGAAAAAGTGGGTCCCTATGGAGGGCAGTTGTTTTGACCTCTTCCCTAATAGCGTTTTGTAGTCTGGTGCAGGGTTAGGGGTTTTATAGCCCAGCGGCACACCCCTACCCAAATGTTTTGGGAGTACGCCCCCCCCCCCCCCCCCCCCCCCCCCCCCCCCCCCCCACACACACACACCGGGCTTCGCTTCTCGCGCGTGACTTGACTCTGCTCATATCATAGCTAACTGGAGAGGGTAATTACAGTACACTACACGATTCACGTTTAACGTAACAAATTTCTCAGGTCACTTTTAGCAACACTCTGCTCTCGTAAACTATCTCGCCGACTTCTCAGTTGCGGACAACAAACTCTGTTCAGTTTATTTACCTTCATGTCATTTTGATCAGTACATCTAACAAGACTTGAAACCCAAGCTAATTTGAATACAATCACCCACTGTTTTCTTAAAACAACGGAAACTGTGCCCAAATGAGATGATCTTATCTTTCGTGTACAAACCAAGCAGATAAGTTCGTCTTTAATTTTAGAAGATATTTTCATATTAAAATCATTCCTCGTTTTGAAAAAAAATTAACACACTTAACAATAGTAGATCTAAAATCCATTTTCTAATATCATTTTGTCACGATGTCCAACGTCAGACTCCCGAAAGCGCGGTGAATTAATTTTCTGCAATCCAACACGCGGCTTTGATCTTTGTCACAACAGCATTCGCAGCATTCATGCTGTCATAACAAAATTCTCAAATCACTCATCACTCATACTCTTCTGATTGTCGTCATACTGTAATATCTTTGTTTACACAGCAGCATTCGCGCTGACATAACAGAATCTAAAAATAAATTGCACATCAGCCTTTCAACAACTGAAGCTCTGAAAGATTTTCAAAGAGTTGTAAATTCACGCTAGCATAACAAAATTATTTGGTCCCTTTGCAATACAATCTTCTCTGACTTCACCCCTCGCGCGCGCGTGTGACTAAATGAGTTAACGAATATCACGTCACGCGACAACCTTTTACCTGTAGAAATTTCATTTATCTCTTCAGTTATCAATTGCTCGTTTTAAACAACTGAAGCTGTGCCGGAATGATTTTCAAAAATTCTGCTCCAGTAAACTAGCTCGCCGTCTTCTTTTCGCGGCTTCGCCCTTCGCGCGTGAATGACTCCTTGAAGCCTAGCCAAACAAATACAGCTCCCACATAAACATTACTAACTAGAAAAAAAAATGATCCGTCCTTCTTAGTAAATATCTTAATTTTACCTATTTCCTTTTTAGCAACCTTTATCTTTATTTCAGGAAAGTACAACTCAAACAAATGAATTGTACGAAGGACTCTAAAAGACCGGCGGTTACTCAACAAAAGCTTCAACAATGTGACTCAATCAAACGCGACCCTGTTCGTGCAGTTGTCAAAGAAATACATCTACGTAAATAAAAACATTTAGAAACAAACGTGTCTTTCATATTTATTTTGCAACGCAATTTCTCTCCTATAGCTCACTAAATATGCCAATCTTCTTTTTAAGCATTGCACTTGACACCACTGTCAATGAAGCGAAACAATCGAACAATGCCATATCATGTTCAGTTATTCAAAGAATTGTTACAAAAAAGTCTTACGAAGGAATGTTACAAAGAATGCTGCGACGACGACAATAATGGCCACTTGCGCAAGCGCAGTAGCCATAAAAACTAAAACAAATTGTTTTTGCACGCTTTGACAGAAACACCGCCGATATATATACTAGTCACGAGAAATACAAGCTTTTCATAGTCACGCGAAATACTAGTCAATAGAAATACTATAGTCACGCGATCGCAGCTTTGCTACACTATGTTAAAAATAGTTTGATTGTCTTAAAAACAAAGCTTCCAGACCACAACATACAGTGCATAACAGATCAACAATCTTTGGTTACCTTGGAGGTCAGCAAACCCCTTTCAAATTTGATTGGACGGATAAGTGACGTTAATTAATTCGGTTTTCTGGGAATAAGAAATATTATCTCGAGACAGAAGTTCTGTAACAACGCCTCACGATGGAGTCTCTTTTGAAAAATCTCAAGGAACAAGTTACTTGCTCGATTTGTCTCGATACCTACAACAAGCCCAAAACTATATCATGTCTTCATACATTTTGCTGTGAGTGTTTGACGAATCATGCAAGAGCGAGCCACAGACAAGGAAAATTCAGATGCCCCGAGTGCCAGGCACAAATCGATTTACCCAAAGGAAATCGCTTCGACAGTTTGCCGAGCAGTTTTTTCCACAACAGTTTGTTGAATATCCTTGCTGTTCGACGGAGTGGCGATGGAAGTGGCCTTAACTGTTCTCAATGTAGGAAAAGCAGCGACCAGATGTACTATTGTTTTGATTGTGGACGATTTATGTGTCCTGACTGCTTCAACGCGCACGAATTGCTAAAGGCCTCCTTTGAAGGACACAAGGTGACGCCAGTGAATGAGTTTCAAGCAGAAGATTACGAAGCTTTGCTAAAGCGACAGCCATTTTGCTCGGAAACAGTTCCACGAGAAAGAAATAGCGCGATTTTTCTGCTTCCCGTGTGAAGCTTGTGTCTGCCAAATTTGCATAGTCACGAATCACCGAAATCACGAGATCGTTTTACTCGACAAAGCGGCCCATGACGAGAAAGACAACATTATGTCGGGCGCGGAAATGATGAAAGAAAAAATAAGCGAGCTTCGTGAAGTGATTCGAAAATTTGAAGAAACGACTTCTGCCCTGGAAACCAATGTCGCAAACGCCAAGCGAGGAATCTCGCAAGCTGCTGAACAAGTGATCGCAGAGGTTCGAGAGCGCGAGCGAGAAGAGATTGTATCCATCGAGACGACACGCGTGACGAGACTCGAGAGAATTAACTCGGCTTTGGAGAAAGCGCAGTCCTTGCTCAAACAAATGAACCAAGCGGTTGAGTTTGCTAATAATCTGGTGCAGAGGAGCTTAAGCTCGGATATCATGCAGAGCAAAGAAACTTTGAAACAGAGATTTGAAGAGCTTCGTGGAATTGAAGTTCCAAAACATAACGAGACCTCGTACGTTAAATTTACCGCGGCTTCTGTAGAGGGCTTGAAATTGGGCTTTATTGAGACCACGGAAAAGATCGCAGATGCAAAACTATCAACGCTTGAAGGACTGAAACAAACTCTTCAGGCTGGTGTAGAAGCAGAGTTTACTTTATGCCCCAAAACATCAGAAGGGGAGATAAGTAACCAGGCTGATCTTGAAGATCGAGTTGAAGTTCTGATAGAACCTGCTGAAGATGTGACAAATGTGATTGTCAGTAAAAAAGAGGACGGCAATGTTCAGTTGAAGTTTACACCCAAAGTACCGGGCGCCTACAGCATTGAAGTGAAGATCAATGGCGATAAACTTCCGACCTGTCCTTTTACTATGCAGGTGAAACAACGTGAACTTGTTGTGGTCGGTGAGTTGGACTTGAAGTCAGTTTTTCAAGGAGATCAGCTACAAAGTCCACATGGAATCGCTATCAACACGAAAGGGAAGATTGCCATAACAGATCAACCTGGACACTGTATTTATATATTCGATAAAGAAGGTAACTGTTTAAGGAAAATTGGTAGCGAAGGAGAAAATCTTGGACAGTTTAACAGCCCAATTGGTGTTTCTTATTTAAACGACAATGAGATCCTTGTTGCAGATCAAGTGAATTATAGAATACAACACTTAAATATCCAGACAGGAACTGTTTTGAAAAGCATTGGAAAATGTGGTGTAGGGAAAGGAGAGTTTTTAAATCCAGTTGATGTTTGTTTGGATGATGACGGGCGCATTGTTGTAACCGAGTACAGCAATCATAGAATACAGGTGATGTCACAAGAGGGTGAGAGTATTTTCACATTTGGAGACAGCGGCCCGGAGAAACTCTACCGTCCCATTAGCTGCATTCCTTACAAACACACGTTCCTCGTATCTGATGCAGGATATTGCTGCATTAAAGTTTTCGATCAGGCAGGAACTTTCTTACACAAGTTTGGGAAACAAGGGAATCAAGACGGACAATTTAACATGCCGTGGAGTATGCTTGTAGACAGCTCCAGTAATCTTCTTGTATGTGATTCTAGCAATAACCGAGTTCAGCAATTTTCTTTAGACGGTCGCTTCACAGGCAAAACTATCACTCATTTACCACATCCTACTGGAATAGCAACAGCGCCAGACGGACGTATTCTTGTAACAAGCTTTACAACTAAGAAAGTATACATATTGAAGTAGGTGTTTTAATCGTCAGTACATATTGTAGTTTGTATCGTTGTTTTGACGGAAATTCACGGTCTCTGTGATAACAATATTGGGTATTTTCTGTTCTCGAAAACTTATATGATGTCATGTTTCTGAGGATATTACCGAAATTCCGGCCGATGTCAGCAAAACTGGTATCCCTGTAATGTGGCAAATGCCAGGCCAAATCGTGATAAAAATTGGTTTTTTTTTCTTAATTTAGTTCTTTGTTACCTTGGGTGTGGCCTAATTATTTCTCGTCAATGACCTTAATCACGCGGCGGCCATCTTAAATCCCAGAGGATTTAAAACCTTTGTTTCCGCATCTGAAACCACGCGTAAACTCGTTTTGAAACGTCTGAATGCGAGGCTTGGGGACCTTGGGGAATAAAAAGCTATTGTTTTTTACCAACATGGCGGCCCGGGGGGGGGGGGGGGGGGGAGGACTCCCATATAAAAGGGGTCGGGGGTGGTCGTCGGAAATTTTGAAAAAAAAAACCTAAAAGGTACCAAAATTTTTTTTGTGGGCGTGGCCCCAATTCATTTTCACCACTAAGAGGTACCAATTCTAAAACAACACATTAACTGACAATATAACATTCTTTAATAGTGATAAAGACGATTCCTTCGAATACGATCTACTCGTAAACATTTTAAGCGGTTCATGAATGAGACAAGAATAAAAATCAGTTGATTGGCAAAATAGTTCCTGTCATATTTTTTCCGGCTCAGCAACCCTAAAAGGTCCCGCGTTAACTCTAAGGGTGGTCAATTTAGATTTTACACCCTAAGCGGTATCAAATCATGAATTTAAACCCCTAAAAGGTACGACGAGCACCCCCGCCACTTTTATATCGAAGTCCCCCCCCCGGGCATGGCGGGCTGTGAAAAAGGCCCATGAAGCGCTACAGAAACTTCTAGCGCCCACGGGATAATGTATATATTTGCGAACTAGCAGCTTGAAATATATTATTAATCTTTTACGCCTTCTTTTCACAAGATAAGTGTCGAGCATCGTATTGTCTACTGAGTCGAAAATTGCGACGCTCTGCAGTTAGTAAGTTAGCAAGTCATCAGGGCCTGGTTGTTCGAAAGCCGATTAACGCTAATCCTGGATTAAAAGTCAATCCAGGTTTTAATTTCTCTTCTATGAAAGTGTTTCTCACTGCTAATATTTTGTAGAGCTTGAGATTAGTCAAAGTCAAAACTGAAGAACAAAAAATATGAACAGAAAATCCCACTGAAACGTTGTAAACTGAAATGAATATTCACGCCAATCCTGGATTAGCTTAATCGTCTTTTGAACAACCGGGCCCAGGTTAATCCACTCTCCTCCCCCTTAAAAAACATTTAGACTTACGATGATTTATGGAGAAAAATCTAACGGTAATTTTATTTCGAATTTTGTAAAATATTTGAAAAATTTTGAAATCCCAGATGGCGGATCAATTTTTGCAACGTCTGACGTCATTTTGGCTTTATATGTCGCCATAATTACACGTGACTGTCACTAAAATAAGCATTTTTGGATACTTTACACGCTGATTGCAGGTTACGTTAGTTTTATGCAACAAAACTGGTTTATATACCATGTTACGCCACAAAATGTAATCAGATGTATACAAAATGTAATATATAGTAACGTGAAAATGTACATTGATGTAATAATTATTTTGTTTTTATGGAAAATGTAATAACGTGTGATTCAATGTAATAAATACGTTAACACAAAATGTAATACGTTTTGACTCAAAAGGTAATGACACAAAATAACGTTAAATACGTTTATTGTAGAGTATCATTGGTATTTGTGCGTGATGCTGGATAACGAATTGGTTGCTTAGATAAAATCGTTCACTGTCAAAACGACCTCCATTTCATATTCTTCGAAAACTTGATTTTCATTTGTCGACTTATGAATTATAATTTGATTATATGAATTGAAGAGCTAGAACATAAATAGGAACGTAATGTTTTGCATATGATGTTTATGACGCAGGCTGAGTTTTTATTGCCAGGAATTCATCACGAGCAAAACAAATTTATATCAAAATTATGTCTTGGCTCCGAGATGTAATTCAGTTCATCCCTCAACCCTGACTAGTGTGGCCGGGCGCGCCGTGATCTACTGGTTATTAGCGCGTTGGATTCCAGATCGAGCAGTGACCAGAATCATTGTGTTGTGTTCTTGGGCAAGGCACTCTACTCTCACAGTGCCTCTCTCCACCCTGAAGACTTTTTACCTGAGGTGATCAGGTCCTTCTTTCTCATAACCTGTCTTCTGAATTTGTTAGAAAAGGGTAAAGAGAATTTAGAAACTAATCACGATCACATTATTCAATAGGAGCAAATTTATTCGTTTCTTTGTTTTGTACAAAAAAAAACGAATTTCAAACAAAGACTATACAGGCTATAAACAAATATATAGCTTACAACAGTTACTGATTAGAGAAGCCGTTAGAGAAAATAGCGTTAGTAAAACTACAACAAACTAAAACGGTTAGAGACTCAGTGTAAATTTCTGGTCAGTTATAACTAACATATACACGAACTAAAAACTGACCGCTTTACCAAGTATTCAGGGAAAGAAACTGTTGCTTGGTAAGCCTACACGTGGGTCACTTTTCGAAAAAAAAAATTAATAAAACAGTTTCTATGGTGTTTAAGAACTCAAGTCCTTGGAGTGTTCCAAGTACTGGAACGACTTTCTTAAACAGTGGAACCTCTACTTTGGGACACCTCCATTAAGGGAACACTTCTAAATGCTCATATAATTTTTGTATTTATCGCCTCTATTCAAGGGACACCTCTATTACGTAAGGGGACGGGGACACTTTTTGAGCGTCCCGAATGCTATTTCAGCCTCCATTAAGGAGACAAATAATATGCTAATGAGTACAAGACTATAATTATTCACCAATCTCAAGTGTATCTCATCAGTCCGCTCTTTTCAAGAAAAGTCAAATCACAATTTAAACAGTTCAAGGTTGCTGTTGCGATGTTAAATCATGCATTTTTGTTGCTTAAATAAGTGGCTGCATTCCAAGTCAAGAAAACAGGCATTTTGTTAGGTGGTTAATTATTAACAACACCCGCCTAACCTCCATTCAGGGGACACTTCTCCTTGCCCGAGGGTGTTCCCTTAATGGAGGCTCCACTGTATAAATAATACGCAACAATTATTGCACGAGATTGATACAAACTTCGTTGATAAAACAAGCTTTATTTCCTGTGTTGTGGAGGTAATGTTTCTCATCTTCAATCATGCAAAGCCATCTCATTCACTTGACCACTGAATAACAACATTTTTCACTGAGTCCTGACCAATCACAATTGCACAACTGCACTTGGTAACACGAGAGATACTAGTCACGCGAAATACTAGTCACGCGAAATTAGGCGATCGCAGCTTCGCTACATTATGTGAATAATGGGCCATTAAACTGATCAGTCCTGATTATATTTTTTTTACTTCATAACTCGAAAATTAAAATAGTTTGATTGTCTTAAAAACAAAGCTTCCAGACCACAACAGTCAGCTACAACAGATCAACAATCTTTAGTTACCTTGGAGGTCAGCAAACCCCTTTGAAATTTGATTGGACGGATAAGTGACGTTAATTAATTCGGTTTTCTCGGAATAAGAAATAATCTCGAGACGATAGTTTTATTTGTGAACGTCGCCTCACGATGGAGTCTCTTTTGAAAAACCTCAAGCAACAAGTTACTTGCTCGATTTGTCTCGATACCTACAACAAACCCAAAACTATATCATGTCTTCACACATTTTGCTGCGAGTGTTTGACGAATCATGCAAGAGCGAGCCACAGACAAGAAAATTCAGATGCCCCGAGTGCCAGGCACAAATCGATTTACCCAAAGGAAATCGCTTCAACAGTTTGCCGAGTAGTTTTTTCCACAAACAGTTTGTTGAGTATCCTTGCTGTTCGACGGAGTGCGATGGAAGTGGCCTTAACTGTTCTCAGTGTAGAAAAACAGCGACCAGATGTACTATTGCTTTGATTGTGGAAGATTTATGTGCCCTGACTGCTTCAACGTGCACGAATTGCTAAAGGCATCCTTTGAAGGACACAAAGTGACGCCAGTGAATGAGTTTCAAGCAGGAGATTACGAAGCCTTGCTAAAGCGACAGCCATTTTGCTCGGAACAGTTCCACGAAAAAGAAAAAATTAGCGCGATTTTTCTGCTTCCCGTGTGAAGCTTGTGTGTGCCAAATTTGCATAGTCACGAAATCACCGAAATCACGAGATCGTTTTACTCGACAAAGCGGCCCATGACGAGAAAGACAACATTATGTCGGGCGCGGAAATGATGACAAGAAAAAATAAGCGAGCTTCGTGAAGTGATTCGACAATTTGAAGAAACGTCTTCTGCCCTGGAAACCAATGTCGCAAACGCCAAGCGAGGAGTCTCGCAAGCTGCTGAACAAGTGATCGCAGAGGTTCGAGAGCGCGAGCGAGAGGCGATTGTATCCATCGAGACGACACGCGTGACGAGACTCGAGAGAATTAACTCGGCTATGGAGAAAGCGCAGTCCTTGCTCAAACAAATGAAACAAGCGGTTGAGTTTGCTAATAATCATGGTACAGAGAAGCTTAAGCTCGGATATCATGCAGAACAAAGGAACTTTTGAAACAGAGATTTGAAAAACTTCGCGGAATTGAAGTTCCAAAACATCACTAAACCTCGTATGTCAAATTTACCGCGGCTTCTGTAGAGGGCTTGAAATTGGGCTTTATTGAGACCACGGAAAAGATCGCAGATGCAAAACTATCAACGCTTGAAGGACTGAAACAAACTCTTCAGGCTGGTGTAGAAGCAGAGTTTACTTTATGCCCCAAAACATCAGAAGGGGAGATAAGTAACCAGGCTGATCTTGAAGATCGAGTTGAAGTTCTGATAGAACCTGCTGAAGATGTAACAATGTGATTGTCATTAAAAAGAGGACGGCAATGTTCAGTTGAAGTTTACACCCAAAGTAGCGGGCGCCTACAGCATTGAAGTGAAGATCAATGGTGATAAACTGTCCGACCTGTCCTTTTACTATGCAGTTGAAACAACGTGAACTTGTTTGTAGTCGGTGAGTTGGACTTGAAGTTTTTTCAAGGAGATCAGCTACAAAATCCACATCTTGGAATCGCTATAAACACGAAAGGGAAGATTGCCATAACAGATTACAGTGGACACTGTATTTATATATTCGATCATGAAGGTAACTGTTTAAGAAAAATTGGTAGCCAAGGAAACAATGCCGGCCCTAATTGTACTACCCAATTGGCGTTTCGTATTTAAACGACAATGAGATCCTTGTTGCAGATCAACAGAATCATAGAATACAACACTTAAATATCCAGACAGAAACTGTTGTGAAAAGCATTGGAAAATGTGGTGCAGGAAAAGGAGAGTTTAATAATCCATTTGATGTTTGTTTGGATGATGACGGGCGCATTGTTGTAACCGAGGTGGGCAATAATAGAATACAGGTGATGTCATACGAGGGAGAGAGTATTTCACATTTGGAGACAGCGGCCCGGAGAAACTCTACCGTCCTTTTAGCTGCATTCCTTACGAAAACACGTTCCTCGTATCTGATAGAGGAAATAACCGCATTAATGTTTTCGATCAGGCAGGAACTTTCTTATACAAGTTTGGAAAACAAGGGAATCAAGACGGACAATTTATCGTGCCGTGGGGTATGCTTGTAGACAACTCCAGTAATCTTCTTGTATGTGATCGTAACACTAACCGAGTTCAGCAATTTTCTTTAGACGGTCGCTTCACAGGCAAAACTATCACTCATTTACCAGATCCTATTGGAATAGCAACAGCGCCAGACGGACGTTTTCTTGTGACTAGCTATAGAGCTAAGAAAGTATACATACTGAAGTAGATATGTTAATCGTCAATACTTGTTTCAGTTTGCTGTTTTGGGGAAATTTCATTGTCACTGTGGATATAACAATATTGTGCATTTTCTGTTCTCAAAAACTTGTATGATGTCATATTTCTAAGGTGAATATCTATATTTCCGGCTGAGGTCAGCAAAATTAATTAATAGAATCATAATGTGGAAATGCCTTTAAATTTACAAAAGGCCAATTTGGATAAAAATGTTGTTTTTTTTACCCTGGGCCGTGGCCCAAATTACTGATTGTTAATAAATCGCTATAGAAACCTCTGGCGCCCAGGATAATGTATATATTTGTGAACTAGTTAGTTAGTTAGTTAGTTAGAACTACAATCGTGGTCAAAAACTAGTTGAGACAAATGAATATCACACACTTTTCACAAGTCACTTAACCAACAAGCAGGTAGAAATTGTTTTATCCCCCTCTCCCCTGCTCAATGTTGTTTCATGGGGCTGCCAATTCATCCTGCTTCGATTTAACATCGTTTTCACAACGCGACAACATATGGAAATGGGGGAGGGGGGTTGAACAAATAGGCTGTAGTACTCAAATTGTTTGAAATTTGCAGTTTTGACCACGATTGTAGTCCTAAGTTTCAAGCTTCATATTCTCTACTTATTCCAGAAAAAGAGAGCAATTTTAAAGGGGCACTGTCACGGATTCGCATGCGCGAAAAACTGCTCACTTCCTGTCGACCATAAATTATTTGGCCGCCATTCCATAATGACGGTTAGTGAAAATATTTGCATGTATTTTGTTTCTAATCACGATTATGTAAAACAGATAAAGTCATAATACTACTGTAACAGCGTGCGCTGTTCGCATACGTATTTCCGAAACATGATTTGCATACAAAATATTTCTGCAACGGCCGTAACGCAACGCACTTTTGACAGCCAAGCTTAGATTTATCCATTCGTACAGAAGTTTTCAACGGATAACCGTTGCCGTTGGAACCCTAGGCTCAATATTTTTTCTCAACGGATTACCTGGCTTAGCTTCGAACGGGTGAAGATTTTTTCTGAACGGGTAGCAGCAGCCGTTGGAACGGATGAGGAATTTTTTCGAACGGTTTAGCGGCAGTTATTCGAACATTTTTTTCGAACGGGTAGTAGCAGCCGTTCGGCTGCTAACCGTTCAGGTAGTGAACGGATTTTAGCCTTTCAAACGGAAAGCCTTGTTGTACGTTTTCGCGTGAGAGGTCACAGCTGAGGTCACATCTGTTTCGATCACTCGTTTCCTCAACAACAAATGTGTCGCGAAGACAGTATCGTATCACCGTATAATTCCTTCGTAACCTGCAACGAATTTCGCTTCAAGCCATATTTTGAAACTGTTATCTTCAAGATAAATGCGTTTATGGGGTTTTGTCCACTCTCTCTTGGCTCTTGTCGGGGTATTTAATATTCTTTTTCGCCCCAGAATTACTACGCTTTCCACCCGTGCCGCCGCCGCCACTAGTCGACGCCATTTTGGATTTGGCAACTCAAACTTGAAAAAGTTAGCCCAACCTTTTCAAGTTCGACTCGCGAGACTGGCGCATGTCGTCCGTTGTGACAGTGCCCCTTAATGTAAATCTTATATCGTTTGATGCAAATGTAATCAATACATTAACGCAAAATGTGATACGTTTTGACGCAAAATGTAATTAAGAAAATGCGATGACATTAATTAAAATAACGTTAAATACTTTTACTTATTGTAGATTCTCGATGGTATTTATACGTGGTGCCGGATAAAGAATGGATTGCTTTAGAAAAATAGTTAAAAGTCGAAACTGTAATAAACACTCCAAGTCAAATTAGCTCCGAGCTGCAGCATTAGAAGACTAACAATTCCTGCAGACAACACATCTAGGTTTTATAACATTCTATTAAGGAAAAACAAACAAAAAAAAACAACATTCTAAAGGGTTAAGGGATGAATAATTAATCCCTCCAAGCCTCGGAGGCTGTTTTCAAAGCACACGTTCAGACGCACAAGCTAAGCTCTGTGAAGAGTTTTTACCTGAGCTGATCAGGTCCTTCTTTCTCATAACCTGTCTTCTTGAATTTGTTACAACCCGGTAAAGAGAATTTAGAAATTAGTCTAGATCACATTATTCAATAGGAGCAATTTTATTCGTGTTTCTTTGGTTATATAAAAAAAATTGCAAACAACGACTATACAGGCTATAAACAACTAGATAGCTTACAAACAGTTACTGAGGAGAGAAGCAGTGAGAGAAATATCGTTTAGAAAAA
>MU825396.1:1497517-1635017 GCA_029204205.1 Desmophyllum pertusum
ATGAAATGAGAATCAAGAATTGAAACTACGATTTTGTGGCTAACATTCCTCGTAAAGGAATATCGTGAACTGGACTTTGCGTGAAATGACCGTTTTTTTCTTCAAAACAAACTGACAATCAAAATACCAATATTGCGGATGAATGTTGCGAAGTTGGTCGCAAAAGAACATCTAGTTTCGCAGTGTAAAAAATTCAACTCACGATGAACATCTCTTGAACCCGATTCCACGTGCTTCCCCAGTAAGTCCGGAAATTGCGATACCAGCGATCTCACACAAAGCGCAGAATGATGAATTGCAATCCATCCCAACATCTGTGTTTATATTAATAAAATAATTTTAGGAAAAAACAATAAACAATGCCTTTGAAGAAATCAAAAAAATACCGCAATACACAGCCAGGCCCAATGACAACTTACGTGAGCACTGCCTGTACTTGATTGTGCTCCAAAGCTAAAGTCACAAAATTCTTGTTGGAGAACAAGCACTGAAGAACAGAGTTGATGTAGCATGTGTTGCCCTCGTTGGGTATACCAAAAGGTGTGCCAAAGTCCAAACGAAACATTTCGGCTATGAGATTTTATAAAACCTTCGTCAATCGCTAAATCGAAGCTTGAGAGTTTAAAAACAGTTCTGCTGTCCAAAACGCCTCCTGTATGCGTGGGATTTTGCCGCCGCAAATTAGCTGGCTATTGATTGGCTGGGCTAGAAATGGGAAAACTGTCAAAAAGATGTCAAAAACTTTCAGTGTGTGAAATATATAGGGGACATAATTATTTCACTGTTGCAAGCCAACAGAACTTTCAAAGACCGTGTAAAATACGATTAAACATCGTAAATAAAATGTAAAAAAGTAGAACTTGCGCAAGCCAACACTTCACCGTGGCATAAATAATATGTGATTTTCCCAGGGTATTAAATTTCACGCAATACATTTATCGCGGTGTTTCTTTTTTAGCATGTTTAGAGGTCATGCACAGCGAAAGAAATTCCTCTCCCATATTTTTTTTATCAAATTGTGAACCGTCTACTGCAGTAATACTCGAGTTCAATTTGGCGATCTTTTCAGTTTGAGGTTTACTGTAAAGTCAAAAATAATAAAAGCGTGAACGCTTTCTGGAATGTTGTGTTGTGACCAATCACATGCGAGCAGTCTTTAGGGATGGACCATTATATTTTGAGGGGGGGGGGGGGGGGGGTTTGGGCAATTACCAAAAAAAAATTCGTGCACAGCAAAAGTAGAGAAAAAAAAATCGTGCAAAGCGAGTTCACTCCCTCACTCACAAACAAAAGGTGAAAAAAAAAATTCGTGCACAAACTCAAGACGGAAAAAAAAATTCGAGCTCAGAAAAATTGCTCAACCCCCCCCCTCAAAATAAAATGGTCCATCCTTTACAGTCAAACCAGGCATTGCAACATTGTGACGCAATATTGGTATTTTGATTGGCAGTTTGCTCGGAGCAAATTGGAGATTCAACGTGCAGTTTGCTCGCCGCGGTGGCGATCGCTTCGTGAAAACTTCCAGTTTGGACACTGAGGTTACTGGCCGCGGCGTTGTCGCTTCATGTAAAGATTTGCTAGAAAATGTTCCAGGTGTTATTACAGTCAAATCGGATGTTCTTTTATCAAATGTTCTGTTATCAAAGCGGGATGACTGTTTATCAATAGATTGTGAGAAATTAGTGAAAGGTTGAGTTCTCAACGCAAAAACTGAAAGTCGCATTTGCTCCATAGCTCTGGTAAGTTGCGATTTACATTCTGACAAGTTCCATTTCTCATTTTCCGCGAAACGACTTGTTATAAATGAAGTAATACCATCTCATCTCTGTATCAAAGAGGGAGAAACTAATTTCCACCTAGTCACTGAACAGACTACGATAAATTATCGTGAATTCACATCGCGTAATTGCGCTTCCAATGTGATGAAATTTATGGCGTATTGCAAGTTATCGAAACCAAGTATTCCTCAGATATTTAGCAAGATGCGATTCAAACCTAGAAATATTGATATGGTTGGAAATTACAATATTAAATTGTGTTTTCAAAATCCCGCAGACCCCGTGTCGCCAGCCGTGTTCTTTGACAACTTCTTTCAATTCAACGCATCTATTTGATTAAATAATATTGCACTTAAAAAAATGTTGTCCGCAAAAGAACATCCGATTTGACTGTAATAATACCTGGAACATTTTCTAGCAAATATTTTATGAGGTGACAACGCGGCCAGCAACCTGTCCAAACTGGAAGTTTTCACGAACGGCAATCGCGACTGCGGCAAGCAAACTGCACGTTTGAATCTCCAATTTGCTCAATGTTGCAATGTGGCGCAAAAGGCAGAAACCACAGACATCGGTGAATGGGTTTTCTTTCTCCGGCGCTTGTAATACTTATTTAAAAAACACGGAGCGATGTGGCGAAGCGTTGCTGAAAAAAAGACAGTATAATGAGTTCACTTCGAAAATAGTTTACGCTCGACAAAGCGCAACTCGATATAACGTAACAATAAATTTATAGATGTGCGCAAAAAATGACGGTAAAATAAAACGAATGCACAAACATTTCACAGATTTCACAGCATTTGTTCTCGGCAAGTCAACGAATAAAGTATAAACGGATAGGAGAATCAGTTTCTGAGACATGTCCACTGTACGTATAGTGTTCGTTGAATTTAATGAATGGAGAATTCCACAAGAGAAGCAATGTACGAAATGCTAGAACGAAACTCATCGTGCAATCCAGCCATTTGATAGTCTCCTTCGAGACTATACATGTAGCCAAGAAATATGCAAATTTCAAATTCCTGGCGGCCTCACGCGCGCGCAAGATTGTTGTCGCTTCCCGCGCCTTCTACCAAACTTGTGAGTTCTGTGGATCGTCAGCGTTTATTATAAATATGTCTGCAAAACCGAGAAATGCGTTCGAAGTTTTGGGTAAAAGTAGAAAGCCGCAGCTTACCTCATGCATGGAGTCGGCGATTAAAAAGTATCCCCAATGGAAAGAGAGAATTACTGGAATGGGTAAGAATGCTGCCTATAGGAAGAAATCCTATCGAGAAATCGAAGACGTGCTTTCGAAACGAAAATTATGCTCGAAGTGGTCTTTCTAGTCTGAAAGAAAGTGTGACGTCCGTAGTGGAATTGATAAAATCAAAGGTCATATAACCTGCGATCAGGCGTTCTTTCCTTTTCTTTCTTTCGCGGAGAACGAGAGCGCGGAGAGAGAGAGAGAGGAAAAGGAACGCCTGATACAATTATTTGCCGATTCGCTTTCCACCCACTTGTCAATGATCTGTCAAGCTGTCAATTTTCAAAATCTACGTTACAGTTCGTGACATTTGTACACTTGCCGTTCTCTTGAATTCGGTCTTCTGATCTTCTTTGCTTCAAGTGCATTTCTAACGGGCAAGATATGTTGTATTATGAGGAGGATTTTGAAGTAGAATAGAGCCTTCGACTGTGTTTTGCCATCAATTTCATTCCGAAAACAGCACTGACTACGATTGCGTTACACGACACAAATTTGCATAATAACGTCCTGGACATGTCTAGTCAGTCGTTATGGTCGAATGATTCCATGATTCCGTTTAGAAATTTGAATCAAATAACCATTTTTTAAGCGGAAAGCTTCAGCCGTTTTAAATGTAAGATCTTTATATTGGCTTAGTAATGATTCAGAAGAGTCCTTCCCTTCGCAAAAGGCGGTAGCGGAGTGGGAAAGTAGAAGGCCTTTCTTGTACTTTAATCGTGCGTGCACGCCGGATTGACAAAAGCCATATTAGGTACGCATGATTGACGGAAGTATTGTTTTTCGACCAATCAGGAAAACATTCAGAATCTGAATGTTGTACATGAGATCCGGCAAGTAATTGTATCAGGCCCTCCTCTTCGAGGAGGGCCTGATCGCAGGTTAAAGGTCATAAAGATACGTGATTTCAGTATTTCCCTGAAGGAACAAAAAGCGTTTTAGAGTCAACAGAGAGCAGGATCACGACAATCAAGAACCGAATGGATGTCCTTGCCTTCGGAGGTCAAATGTACGTCAAGACTCACCGGGGTGTGAAGAAATTCATTGGTCTCTTACAGCTGAAAGGTCTGTATATCGAGGCAAATGATTTGGAGCAGTATCAGATCGAAAATGACAATTTGGCCTCTTTGATTGCCCTGAAGGACTGTTTGTCAGTGGAACTTGAAAGAATCATCTCATATGTAGTCAAGCGTGGTGAAATCCATCGTCAATGCAATCTTGACCTCCAAGATAAATCTGTGGCAGTTAGAGCAAATGCTAGGAAAAAAAGAGATCTGAAGCTAGCTTCTTTACTTCCTCCTGAAAGTGTATATTTTCCACTCGTAAACATTCTTTTGAGTGTCAGCGAGTTATCAGAGAAAGAACCTCAAAGTAATTCAGTCGGAAGAAGAACAAATACAAGAACAAGAAGGGGAAGAAAAGCCAGACGTGGAGGAACTGGAAGAATGGGAACCAACGGAAGTGGAAGAACCGGAACCAGTGAATCGAGAAGAACCGGAACCGGAACAAACGGTACAAGAAGAACAGGAACAAGTGGAAAAAAAGGAGCCGGAACAAGTGGAACGAAAAGAACCGGAACAAGAAGAACCAGTACAAATGGAACAAGAAGAAGGGGAACAAGAAGTGCAAGAAAAAGAAAAACAACGACCACAACATGTGAAATCATACAGCACTGCAAACGAGATCTGGGGAGTAATTAACATTTGAAATAGTCATAGACAGTTCTTAGTTGAGTTTTTTGTGAGAAACTAACGGTTTCATTTTTAAATTCTCCTGGATTTTCATTGCGTGAATTAGCCAAAAGTTGTGACAGGTGAAAACAGAACTCCAGAAAAACATTAGTTTCTAAGCCAGGGTTATATATATGTTATAGGTGAAATTAAGTCAGAAAGGGCTCAATACTATACTGTACTGTTCAAGGAAGTTTTTTTTATTTTCCCAAAATGTAGATTTCCACTGACTGTTTGGTTTAATGTTACATTTGCTTTTAATTCATATAGAAATACTTCAGACTTCTTGTAATATGTACTTTAGACTATGATTATGCGAAGGCTTTGACGACTGATATTGGCAAAGAAGCTAGGTTCAAACACTATTGATGAACATTTTTGTGGTTCCTTGTAGTTTAGGTTCTCCCCCCTTAAGCTTTGCCAGGCCGTCTGCGACACAAATGACAAGATCACTGCAATAATCTTTTCTCGGAAACCGCTTGATGGTAATATCTGGTAAATATTTCTCAGAAACACACAGCTACGTCGGACGTTTTACAAATGAATTTTGTCCACGGAAGGAGGCTGATCATTTCAAGAATTAAAAGCTCACATGTCTTTTACATAAATTGTATATATTTATTCCTCTTTTTTTTTCCTTTCTTGTCTATAACTTATATATATTGTTGTAATTCTTTAAAAAATAAGTGCAAATAAAATGAACTTGAACTTGAACTTAACATAAAATCTTGCCGTATAAACCAGCAGAAAGCAATGCTGTTCCAGTTCGATTTGTCCCTTCGATCCCCTGGTTAGTAATTATTGTTCACCTTGACAAAACGGCCTCAAAGACAAACCCTCCCTGAGCTCCCTCTCTGTTCACCGTCACGTGACCATCCGCAACCAGGGTCTCTCTTCAACGACAAGGGAGGAAAACAACCTCGTTTCCAGAGTCGAAACTCGTTTTTTCTATACTTGACCAACGGTTCTCAGGATCAAATACATCAAATACGATTCGTGGAGTATTTCGCCAGTGTATCCCGGGGTCTTCTCCGCGCCCAGCCACTATCTTGAAAAGCGCAGTGGACCCTAGGAACGAGGTTGGGAGGAAAAGGAGAGAGAGCCTGGATCGAGGTTGAAGAATTCTAAGATCGCTTCCCCATCTACCGTAAAAGCTCTATTTA
Source organism: Desmophyllum pertusum (assembly GCA_029204205.1). NCBI lineage: Eukaryota > Metazoa > Cnidaria > Anthozoa > Scleractinia > Caryophylliidae > Desmophyllum > Desmophyllum pertusum. The sequence goes on from MU825396.1 coordinate 1,503,435, forward strand.
GCCCCCTTTGGAAGTCATATTTTGTAATAGGTCCCCGCTCTATATTAAACCCCCACCCCCCACCCCCCCATTCCCTCAGGAAATATTTTCAGGCGTTTCAGTCACTTTGTATTGAAGTTTTCTCGAAAATGTATGGTTTGATATAATCCCCCCTCTCTTTTAAGTCCCACTCTCTAATAAGCCCCCAGGGCTTAATAGAGCTTTTATGGTATATAGGTGGAGGGTGGCAGTCAGGACCTCCTGCCCTGCTCCCTCTTTCTCTATACGGGTGGCAGTCTGGGCCCCCTACCCCCAGGTGGGTGGAAGGTGGAAGTCAGGACCCACTGTCCCCTCTATGTAGGTTTCGGGTAGCAGGCAGGACCCCTGTCCCCTCTATATAGGTGGCAGGTGGCAGTCAGGACCCCCTGTCCCCTCTATGTAGGTGGCAGGTGGCAGTCAGGACCCCCCTGTCCCCTCTATGTAGGTGGCAGGTGGCAGTCAGGACCCCCTGTCCCCTCTATGTAGGTTCCTGGAGGGTGTACAGCCCCCCTGCCTCCAATAAGTAGCAGGCAGCAGGGGGTACCACACCCCCTAAAAAGTGGGTCCCTATGTGGGGCAGTTGTTTTGACCTCTTCCCTTAGTTGGCTTCTTGACGGCGGGATTTTGAGCAGAATTTTTCAAACACAGCGCTCGCTTGTACGTCGCTTCGGAGTTTGTATTCAGTTTCCCGTGTTATTTGATGAAAAAGGAATGAAAACCGGGTGACAGCTTGAAACGAAATTCCGAAAGCTGAATCTCAGTGTTTCACTCGAAACAGCAGAAGATTATTTCAGTTGAAAACTAGAAAACATCAGCGAGACACTTGGCGAGTTTGCGACGAAATTCATTCATGGCGGCCAACTGACTTCTTCGCTTCACTTCTGTTATACGGGCTTCATCATGTGCAACCCAGAGTAAAGAGCACAGAGATTGTTCAAAGAAAGAAGAAGGACAAATTAAACGGGATAAATTACCTCTACAAGTTTGTTTGGAGTCGTCGTTTGCTGTTTTATCGATGTAGGATTGACATGTAAAGCAGCTCGCAGCGGAGAATAAAAATTACTTTTACTTGGCTTGAGTGTAAGCTTGTTATTTTTTTACTTTCACGACTTACATAACGTTATCCTGTTCTGAACGTAAGGGTTTGCTCGATCTCGCTGTGATTCTGTGTGATTTTAGGAAGGAATATTTTCGTTCCGCCGGCTGAATTTAGCTTCGCGCCTTGAATGATTTCCGAAAATTTTGCCCTCTATGTCATAAACAAGTAATCGCATGTTTCCTCGTAAAATTAAGGATTAATATCACTTGTGTTTTCAGAAGTTGCAGAAATTGCTGCAACTTCTGAAAACACGCGTGATATTAATCCTTAATTTCACTCGGCCCCATGCGATTACCTATACTAACAATTAGGTATTGCGAGCGTCGTATGAAACGTAGACTGCGAGCAGTCTAAATGAAACGCGACCATGCATGTACGGATATTACCCCCCCCCCCCCCCCCCCCCCCCCGCCTTGTCCTAAATTTGAAATAAGCGTCCCGGGCGCTAATTCGAGTATTTACGGTATGTCAAGAGAAATTAAAACCTCGATTGACTTTTAATCCAGGATTAGCGTTAATCAGCTTTGTTGTGTAATAAGATTTTCCGAGCATTTGAACCTGAGTATAGTGTTCCGTGTCAAGAGAGAATGATCTAAGAGAAGTATTCCCCGTGCCCTATAATAATTCTGTGAGAGTTATTTGTATTTCCTTCTGATCGAGGTTCCGACATCACGTTACTCGAACTGACCAATTAAGTAGCGCTATTATAATAAGCTCAGCTATGGACTTAAAAATTAAAAATAGATTTCAAAAAATTATCACTGGAAGAGACCCTTGTATGGGGAAATGCTTCTCTTAGATCATCCTCTCTACAGCTCTAGTCCGTGGTTAGCCTCCTGCCTCTATTAGTGCTTCTCGTCGATTCTCTCTAGAATACAATTAATTATATAAACGTGATCTAATTACTTTTTCGTTTATTCGCTGTATTATAGCGTTTCGGCCCACTGTCACATGACTTCTGGCTGTTCTTCCACCGACCGTAGGCTTACTGAGCAAGCGTTGTCTCCGTGAAATTTCCATTCCAAATATGTTTTTATTTTATTTTAGGGAACTGGAACCAAATCCAACATAATTGCTCTGGGAAGTCAAGAAACAACAATTGATGTGGTATATAAACTTTATTATAATCCATCAAAATTTTTTCTCGCGTGCGATTGGCCTAAACACGTCACGTGACGCAGCCAAAACTGGGGAATATCCGGGTGATATTCCCCAGTTTTGAAAATTTGCGTTTCACGTTCGCAGGTTCAGTTTTCGTCTCAAATAAATTGCTGAATTAAATAAAACTGATTGTTTTGAACAGACTAGAAATATTTTTGAACGCCAACAGAATTATTTTGATGTTTAACAGCTTGGTCGACCGAGATCTTCCACGGCAAACAGAGCGGCCTTGTGAAAAAATATTTGAAGGATAATAACTACAATAGCCTCCATTTGGCTTCAAAAATATGCTCGGATATTTGTCCTTGGACATTATCTGTTCCTCGAAGCTCACAGTTTTCCTCGAGCTTCGCTCTCGGAAAACTGTTCGCTTCTCGGAACAGATAATGTCCGCGGACAAATATCAGAGCATATTTCCTCGCCAAATGGAGGCTATTGTTTATATAGCTGTTTTCTAACATTTTTATTAGCTATTTATACTACAAAAATGTTTGCCGTCGAGTCAAACTCGGCCAGTGGGTACTGGGATACTATAATACCTTAAAAAATATATTATCCCCAAAATGTTAACATCACGGAAAAAAACCTTTGCTCTAAATCAAGGATAAATGAATGGGATTTTAAACTTTGGCTGATATATATTGAGTAATCTACCAAGATATACTCAATAAATAACCAGCGTAAGATACCGTATGTTCAATTTAAAAATCCGCTGTATACCGTATACCCAAAACCCCCTGGCCGATCCTGTCTAGTGATCCTCATTCTGTGAAATGGTACGTATAGTTAAAAGGTCTTAAAACTCAGCATCGCGAGGTTTGTCGAATTTCCAATTTCTTGTCAAGTATTAACAATAATTTATTGAACAGCTGGGAACGTTTCATATGGAAAAGAAAATGAAAATGAAACTTATCTATGATGTATTAAATTACCTTGGTCCCAGACTGTTTTTCTTTTTTGTTTCTTCTAATGAACTCGATCGAAGCGAGTCGAGTTTCTCTCGCCGCTCCGCGACTCGCTGTCGTCGCTTCGCGGCTAAAATTCAATTGAGAAAGGCAAGAAAGAAAGCCTCTGGGCCCTGGGTACGTTGAAAATATTGAAGGAGAAAAATCAAAAAATCGAATCGAAGGAAAAATTAGATACGCGGGGAGTTCGAGTTACACTAGGGGGTGATAGAAACTGGCCTTATAAATGGACTTGGCCGTACGACATAGCGGTGCCGGGCAACCGAGTGTGCACAGTAGCACTCAAATAGTTGCTAAGGGGATTGTCCCACGGAACTTATTAACAATAAAAAAGCATCTCAGGCAAGAAATTCGCACCTTAAATTAGTATGCAAGATAACTGAAAATGTGTTTTTCCTTGGTCGTTTTCGCTCGAAATCCGATCCAGAACGAAGAAGACGTTCTTTTCGTTGTTGGCTGATTTCGCGTCGCCTCGTGTATTACGATAAACATTTTCATCTACTTCGCTTCCTGTTCCAGTAGCACTGCTTCACCTCGCGTATCCGAAAGACTTTCACTGTAGCCTGCAAATGCAGCTCAGACGGATTTTTCGCTTGTTGTTTCACGCTGCTGGCCAAAAATCCGCCTGAGCTGCGTTTGCAGGCTACACGCGTACAGCTCTGCGCTGCGAGCTTGAAAAAGTTTCCCGAAGAAAACACGGTTTTGGTTGACGTCATTCAGTTAGCAACGGCTTGATTGACACAGGATTCGCACTGTTGGTCTGTTGCCCGGCACCGCTATGTATTCAAAGAAAAGTGCCGGCTTTCCATCCTCCCCCCCCCCCCCCCCCCCTGAGTTACACATAAACTGGCTAAAACAATAACTATTTCATAACACGAGCATTACTTTTTCACTGCTGATGCTTCTCGAGTGAAAAACATGTTACTCGTATGTTAGCGGGACACAGCGGCAAAATGAAACATGACTCTTTGAGTTATGTTTTCGTCATTCTCGTCCCCAAGGGACGTCATAGCGTCAAAATAGCCGAGCATGCGCACTCATTTTGCCGCTGTGTCTGTCAGCGGCCTTTGGTTGGAGACATGCGCAGGTTGTGCTCTATGACGGGACATACGCGGGTGTTATTCATCATCAAGGCTCCGCGTGAGCATGGTGGAGAACTGGAGCTGACACCAGACAAACAGGCCGCATAATCAGGCGCTGATCTTTACGCCATTTTACTCGTCTGTTCTTGAACCAGTTCTGAAAAGAGCAACAACATGTACAACAACAACAACAACAACAACAATATGAAAATAGGTCAGTTTACAAAATAAATTTTGTGATCGACATATAAGAATAAAAATAAGCGAAAAATCACTGAAGGATGTTTCGTCACGATGTCATCGTGGCATGAACATAACTGGGTAAAAGTTACCGTCAGAATATAGCTTATAAAGCTAATCAAGCTGTATTCACTAAACGTAGGTTGACAATTAACTCTAAATACATCTACAGTTGCTTGTAAATAGACAGAACACAGCCCCGGGGGGAGGCTTCGCCCGAGGTCCAAACCCTTACCCTTAAATATACCATTTTTGACTGAAAAGGTACCCCTTTAATATACCTTCCATGGAAAATGGTACCCCTTTCACATAGCTACAGTTGAAACACTGCATCCCTTTTACGACTTTTACCAAACTTTTCGCATGAGTAGCACCTTAAAATATTGGATGAATCAGCCGTTAGGTGCGTTTGTTCGAGATTTTGAAAGGCTCTTTTAAACACCTAAATGACAGTTTTCCCTACCCCTTTCTGTTCAACTCATGAAATCCCTACCCTTTCATATACCGCCTCCCCGTATAGTCCATCATAGGGAGTACCCCCCCCCCCCGGAACACAGCACAGTTTGATTTGTATTGATAATCACATGTAAAATTAAGGATTATAGCACGCGCGTTTTAAGAATTTTGAGTAACGGTTGCGACGAGAGCAATTTGCATAACTGGAAAAATTATTCCGATGATCTTCGAGTCATCTTCGGCAATCATCGGAATGTTTCGGTTCATCTTCGGAAATTGTCGGAGGTCTTCGGGTCAACATTGGAATCTTCGGAATCTTCATATAAATACAACAGACCATGTATTTATATGGTTTAACTGGATTGTAAATCGCAAGCCGCTTATGGGAGGTTAAAAATGTAGTGTTTGTATGTAATATGCTATTTTTTTTTTTATTCATCTTGCCTCGGTCTTTTCTCTGCCGTAAGGATCAGTCTATCGGTTTATTGATCTTTGTTCAAGTTACTTTACTGATCCAGATCTTGGCCACAGATCCGGCATCTCTCATCGGTTTACAGTAATCGTGGTTTTCTCGTTCAGTGTTTAAACGTTTGTATGTAGCTGGGAACATGACCAAGTGTCCGGTAGAGGTATCCGCCTACGGGAGGTGTCATGAAGGTTCGACTGTAATATTTCCATGTGGTTTAATCAGAGCGCGCACATTATATTATTTCAAATGCATTTGATAAATTGTATAACAGATCAATTTTATTTGTAATTCTTAGTTAAGTAGTTTCGTTAAGTATTTCATATGAACTTTGTAAATAGACTAATTTTTTTAATTGTATATAATTTTAGGTAGGTGTCCCCTATTAGTAGAGGGCTTTCCCTCAGCTAAAACAATTTGACACATAAATAAAGGTTTTGATTGATTGATGCGTTACCTTGACGTTTTCTTCAGTCAGACCCAATTGCTGTGATAATGATTGGCGCATATATGTTGAAACGTACTGTGATTGGTTGAATGTCGCCTCTAACTCAACCAGCTGAAAAGACGTAAACTGGGTTCTCCTGCTTTTCCTGTTTCTCGTGGGTTCATTCACTCGTTGGCCAAACATTCCTTGTGGCTGGATATCTATTCAGTGAAGAAACAAAACTCAACTATTGGAACAAATCATGGTAATTCAGCAACAGACAAGTTCTTGAGCAAGACACTTTACTCTCACAGTGTCTCTCTGCTCCCCATTCTCGTCCCCAGAGTCCGCGATCCTTTTGGTCAGCACCAAGAAATCACGACCTCTGGCTGTTACCGATTTTCTGAGCTTGCGCAGAGTACTCGTTTTCTCTTATCTTTTGGCCGTTCATAAAAACAAGCACAAAGAAATTCCATAATCGTAGAGCTAATTTTGGAAAATATGTCTAAACTGAAACTTTTATGGAAGCAAAAAAGCAATTTTACAGCAAGGAGCCTAAAAATTGAACGATTGGAAATGCTGCACGCACGAAAGAATGTGAATTAATTAATAGTGGTCACACTTTTGGGATCCTTGCTGTAAACGTTTCGGAAAAACTGGATATAAATCAGTGTCATTTTGGATTTTGAGTTCCCCGGGCATGATATAGTTCAGCCCATATTATCAGCTTGTTGTGCAACAAAACCATGTGACGTCATACAGTAGAGCCTCCACTAACGGCCACCTCTCTATATGGGTCAGGATTTTTCGTCCCGACTCATGCACCGATCCATCATTTTACCTTGAAGCATGTTTCCACTGATTCTACCGGTAGCACCGTCCCGACTGAGGCCGATATACTCCATATGGGGTTTGTTTGCGATTGGTTCACTCATTTGCTGTACTCCTTGGTACTGTCGATCTAACATGAATAGAAATGAGGAAAGAAATTAAGATAGTCCAGTACAAATCTAAGGCTTGTGAATGAGATTCGTACCCAGACCCTTGCCAATCATTATAAAGGGAGGGATTATAAGCGGTATAAAACTGAAATGTTTTGCAATTAAAGATGATAACAATTATAAATTGATAATTTCAGTCAATATATAGTTGTTTTCAAAAGTTCGAGTTGATTCAAGTCATGTTTGACCACAACCACAACTGCATTTTACTAAATATTTCAGCATTTGCCAAATTTAAGCGCCCAGAATGCACCAGATTGCATCTCAGAGTACTTAAATTATCAAACTTTTCCGGGGGACCCCATAGAAAGGCGCGAGCGCCAAGATTGTCTCCCATAGAAATTTCTACGGCCCCCTCTTTCTAAAATTCCTGGATCTGCCCCTGTCGGGTAATAACATTTCATTCCCTAAACTGAATTTCTGGCACTTACGAACCGAACAGATCAAACTATGTCAGTTATTACAGATATTCCTTTACTGTGCGAATCAAAAATGCGTGAACGCTTTGATTTAGCTTTCACATGATCAAACCGCAAGAACAGAGAATAGTCAGGAAACTCAAATTTACACTTTGTTTTTGCAGAAAAGCTTTAATTGCGAAAATAGCAAATAAAATAGCACAATTTTTGGCAAAGGAAAATCCAAGCTTCAATCAAAGTGTTCACGCTTTTCTAATTCGCAAAGTAAAAGGCCCTTAATGGGGAAAACAGAAGAAAAAATAAACGAAAAAATAAACGACATTCCAGTCTTTCAGTGATTATTTCCTCGTTGAGTGTTCCTAACTATTCTCTGTCAGCTGTAACAAGATTCGCGTCGATCGAGACGTTATTCTCTGTATGTGTGTATAACAACCACATATCAATATGTCTAGTCTCTCGGTCATTTCATTCGGATTCGGCTGTGACTCGGAAAATGGATATTTACTCGGCCTCCAGCAAATGGCGCGCGACTGTCATTTTACGATTTATATAATGAACACAGCATTATCTGGCATATTTTTCACCGGTTTCGTTGAATTGATTTTCGGGATTGTAACCACTGCTAAACAGAGGGACTTTGACATACAAATTTGACTGTAAATCATTGTAAGATTCAGGCAGCCCAGTCAGTTGAAAAGCGAATAGCAGCGCTGAATCGTGCTAGCATTCCATCCTTCAAGCAAAACAATCGAAAACAAAACAATTAAACAATTGAAACGGTACCAATTAAACAAAAAGGTAAAGCTAGTCGCACTCGGGCTAAACTGGCCCACACTGCCGGGGCTTATCCCGCCTTCAGTAGATGAGGCAACTAGGAGTTTTGCTGCTCCACCTGGATGGGATGCTAGTCCATCGCAGGTTAACCCCCTGCTCGATCCGGGCGATCTGGAGTCCAACGCGCTAACCATTAGGCCACCACAAATAAACATATGTTAACCAAAAAATAGTTAATAAATATCTTGAACTTGGGACTGAATGGAGGGTCTATACAAAGCAAAACAAACCTTGCTCCTGATTGCCGCGCGGACTGTGATTAAAGTTGGCGGTAGTTTCGGGAACAGAAGTCAAACCTGGACAACTATAGCTAAGATAGCTTAGGTCAGACCCAGGATAAAGCGGGTGGTACGATGGATACAGGTTCCAAGACATGTTAGCGCTAGCTGGGAGCAGAGTTCCACCGCAGTAAACCGGAGCGAGTAAACACAACGAAACGTTTGTAGGACCTTTAATTTTTTCTGTGTTTGTTATTTTCAAGGTTGTTGTTTCTTCGCTCGAAATAACTCAGTAATTTACGTCACTACTGACGTCTTGTTTTTAATGCTAATCATTTCACTGACGTCATAGCTTTAAACTCAGTATGGTTGTTATCAAAAACGGGCAGAAAGACCTTTCTACTTTTTTCGAAAAACATTTCCAGGAATTTCACACAAAAAAACCTTCAGCATGGTTTGCCTAACCTAGAACTGAAACTAATTCTAATTGAAGGGCCTTTGACACTACAACTACTGTTTGTAACACAATGATAAGTTTGGTGTTGTTATGATGGTAATTATAGAAGTAGCGGTTTAACAGATCATTGCTTTTACCATTTAAGGATATACTCAACACTGTCCAATCATTGGTGAATACAAATTGATTATCATCATGACGTAAATTGCTGCCATGGCAACGATACGATGCAACCTGTCAATTGATGTGAATTGCGCATGTGTGTAACATAGGGCACCTAATAGTGCCACATTAGATTTTGTAAAAGTAAGGTGCATGGTACTGATTCTTTTCCCAAGAATTTTTAAACCTGACCTTGGTCATAGCTAATATAGTAAAGCGTGAGTTTAATTTGCATCACAGGTAATGGTAAAGTCAGTGCTCGGGCCAAAGTGGCTCCCACCGCCAGCGGAGTTTATCCGGCCAGTTTCTGTAGCATGAAGCGACCAGGGCCCAGTTGTTCGAAAGCCGATTAACGCTAATCCAGGATTAAAAGTTAATCAAGCTTTCAGTAATTTCTCTTGTATAAAAGTGTTTTTCTCTGCTAATATTTTGTAAAGTTGGAGATTAGTCAAAGTCAAAACAGAAGGACAAAAAATATAAACAGAAATCCTCACTAGAAAGTTACAAAATAGAAATCAAAATACACGCTAATCCTGGATTAGCTTAATCGTCCTTTGAACAACGGCCCGGCCCAGGAATATTGCTACTCCACCTGGATGAGATGGTACTCCATCGCAGGTTATCCCCGGCATTTTATCAGGCTGCCCTAACAGTTCGCCGGTACCCTGGGTGGAGAGAGGCACTGACAGTAAAGTGCAATGGTAGCACAACTGCGGACCACTAAGGAAACACTCTTCGTTGATTCAATTTTTATAGAGGAAATGGAAAGTTGTTTATCTGGAGATTTTTAAAAGTAAATGATTGGACTGCAGCTATTTCGCTTGCTTTCCCGGCTTCAATTTGTCACAATCAGTGTCATGGGAAAAAAAAAAAAAAAAAAAGGAAAGGAAACCGGAGAGGATTCGAGTCTAACATATTGAAAGTCGAGCGCTATCACTGTTAGGCCACGAGCGCGCCACGTGACATCATGTGCACCGTAAAACTATTCAACAAATCAACCAACCAACCAATAAACCAACCAACCAACCAATTGCAACTAACACAGAAACCAACAAACCAACCAACCAAGTTGAACAAACCAACCAACCAACCAAGAAATCAATCAATCAATAGTTCAATCAATCAATCAAATCAATCAGTCAGTCAGTCAGTCAGTCAGTCAGTCAGTCAGTCAGTGAGTGAGTCAGTCAGTCAATCAACCAATCAGTCTGTCAGTCAGTCAATCAATCGATCGATCGATCAATCAATCAATCAATCAATCAATCAATCAGTCAGTCAGTCAATCAACCAATCAGTCTGTCAGTCAGTCAGTCAGTCAATCGATCGATCGATCGATCGATCGATCGATCGATCGATCGATCAATCAATCAATCAATCAAATCAGTCAGTCAGTCAGTCATTCTCGTTCCCAGATCCTCTGTTTCTTTTGGTCACGTGGTTGACGAAACGGAGGAACTGGTCTCAGCCATTACCGGATGTCCGAAAATTCCGAACATCCATTCATTAATTCGTGTTGCGCTTTTTTTTATCAGCCAATGAAAAAATTCGAATTTTTCCTTGCGACCAGGGCTACTCGTTTCCAAGGAGCTCTGGGAACGAGAATGGTCAGTCAGTCAGTTAATCAATCAATCAATCAATCAATCAATCAATCAATCAATCAATCAATCGATCAGTAAATCAATCAATCAATCACTCGATCGATCGATCGATCGATCGATCGATCGATCCAATCCATCAATACCGTATGTATTACTTCTTTTTCTTTCCCTTTCTTTTCTCTCTATCTTCGGGCAATCGATCACCAATGACGTAATCCTAAATGTTTAAAACAAATCATAAACAATACCCAATTGCAAACCAAAGCACACTTCAGTAACCAACAATGGTGTCCTAACACCAAGCAATGCCCTGTCTTGGACTTCTGACCTAACCATAAAATAAACCCCCAAATACTGAAAATTAAAACCTTCGCCAAATTTACCATCAATTAATTTGCACCAAGAATTTCAATGATTTTCTGCGACTGTGTCGGCTGGTTATGAAAATTATTTGGTGGCCTGTCTAATCCCCTAATTAATGTCAGCATAAGTCGACTTTGGAATGTTAATTATGAGGGCTAGATTCCTTTATTCTCTCTTATGCGGTTTTCTAGGGTTTGAGAGGTACCACCCATTCCAAGCGTACTTTAGCCTGCGTAGCAGTCGTTTCCTTTCCGAGAGCGTGGGAGGCGCGCGAAAAAAAAAAAAGCGGGAGGGGGAGGGGTGAGGCAGGAAAGGAATTTTAGTGCCCCCTCCCCCACCGATAAGATATCTTACATCTTGTCTAATGAAGCTGTCTAATGAAGAATATTCATTACTGTTTTGAAGTCAACGCCGGGTATTTTATACATGTCCAAGGGGACGTTTACTAAAGGACATTGTGCCTGGAAAATGTTCGAAACATTTATCTCTTAAACAATTAGCGGTGTACCCACCCCCTTCCCCGCTGGTATTCTCCGTACAGAGGGGGACGTAGCCTCCTGATCCTACGCAGACGCTCTTTGGGCTCGTCACGCACGAGCCCAAAGAATGTCTGCGTAGGAGGCTAAGGGGGACGGGGAGAGGAGTTAGGCTTATTAAAATAACTCCGTGCGTCACGGTTCATTAAGGGTGTTAATTGATGAGCTCGCATCTTTGTCATTTACACTCTTGGGTATTTAAAAATTCGTTGCGATCTAGACCGGCAACAGCCTAGCAATCTCTACAACAGTGAAGGTGATTAAAGGTAGGTAAAGAGTTATCTTGCAATTACATCCCTTTGCACTTATGCGAATCGGAGCTCTGCGCACGTATTTCTCATAGCGCTGTTTACGTAATACCGATAGCATGAAGATTATAAGATTCCTTCGACTAAGGATTTATTTCGATCCTTGAAAACATTTACTGCAAATCAACGCGATCAAGCTTGTTTCTAGGTGATCTTTTGGAGCACGTATGTACAGCTGGTCTGTAGAGGTATCCACACATAGCTATCATGCCGGCGTGGAGAAACAAAGGCGAGATTTATATTACATGCAAATAAACTCGTTTGGTAGTCTCTTTACAATAGAAAGGGCGAGAATTACACTAATACGAATACCATAGACAGACTGATCACTGAGGAATGATGCTGCGAATGTTTAGGTGACAACACGTATTATGACGCTAAGGGACTGTGCAATAATTATCAGGAGGGGGGGGTTGGAAAATGGGCTTCAAGTAGCCAAATATTAGGTAATACCCCCCCTCCTAAAGGAGTGAATTTAGTTATTGCCCCCCCCCTCTAATCAGTCAGAAATTATGTACGACCCCCCCCCCCCCCCCCCCCCCCCTCACAGTATACACACACCTTTATACAAGTACGCTGCTACATTTTCTCTACACGCACTAGTGTGGATTAAAATCTTATAACAGAAAGAAGAGCTCCTACTGCATGTTTAATTGTTGGACAACCGCGTCTGGAACAAACATCACCTCCGTAGCAATGTTCAACAGAACCATAGCAGAAGGAAAAGGGCATGTGTGTTATTTTCAGGTCCGGTGAAGGCTTGCTAGGCCCGAAGGGCCGGAAAATTTTTCGGCCCCCACCTTATAAATAGGTATGGATTCGCCAATGTAATATGTACTTTAAATAAAATGTTAAGCCCCCCTCTTGAGTGACTTATTTACCTAGAGCCCCCCCTCTCCTTGCTTTGATTTTACTTTATGCCCCCCCCCCTCTGGTTTTCCAACCCCCCCCCTCCTGGTAATTATTGCACAGTCCCTAATATCTGGAGTCCAAGCGACCTTGGCATTTATTCCTTTATTAAATTCGCAAAATCATTAAATTTGTTTGTTTTGTTCACGGAAGTCATGAGTGATGTGTCACGCTTCCGATCCGACTGCAATTTTAGCCGAGTCGGAAATAATTGTTTTCGTTAGGCCCAGATTTAGCGTTAGGCCTATCCTTCAGCCTGCACGCAGAGCTTACTTTCCTACGCAGGGAAGGAAATAGGCGACGTCTACACGCATGCTGGACCAATCCTGAAGAACGCTGCAAACAGATCGACCCAAAGACGCGCGGACCCTGTGAAGCGGAATACATTTCTTCATTATTGCTAGCTGATTATTCAGGAGTCTGTAATACGCCGAAGGGACATGCAGACCAAATTGCGCAGTGTTGTGTTACGTGTTAGCCGGGCGTGTTAGAGAAGTGTCATTTATTTAGAGGTCACAGGTATGACGTCGTTCAAAGTCTTTTACGGTAACGTATATAATTAGACCTATAAAACTCACTTTGTGTCAACTGAAAAATGGTTTATTGAGGAAATCTTCGAGATTTATTGGTACAGAGTTTTGGAGTTTTTTTTCCATAGAGTTATGGTAACACGAGTAAAGTTTGGGAGAACGAGAAATGCTGTGGAACCGGCCCGAGCCACAGGCGAGTGTTTCCACAGCAATTTCGAGTTCTCCCAAACTTTCACGAGTGTTACCATAATTATATGGAAACACAGGGAAAACGTTTTCTATATCGTTTTTATGAAATAAAAGCACGAAGCAATTTTCTATGTTTCCATTAAGTTGTGGTAAATGGTTTTGAGCCAATCAGAGCGCGCGTAGTATTCGTATCATGTTTACTTCATAAATGAATTTTGCTTTCTGGGGTTTAGTCCAGTTCTGGCCCCTCTCTGTCACGCAACGCTACGCTCTACGCGAGCGTAGCGTTGCGTGACAGAGAGGGGCCAGAACTTTTCTGGACTCGAATTTTTTTTTCCGTCTTGAGTTTTTTTCACCTTTTGCTTGTGAGTGAGTGAGTGAACTCGCTTTGCACGATTTTTTTTTCTCTACTTTTGCTGTGCACGAAAATGTTTTTGGTAATTGCCCAACCACCCCCCCCCCCCCCCCCCTCAGAATAAAATGGTCCATCCCTTAGTTGTCCTTCGGTCTGTTGTGATCGAATAAACATGGATGAATTCCTGGAATTCGACGGAGTTATTCTGAGAATTCTTCGAGACAGAGGTTTGGAAAACGTTTTTACAAAAGCCACAAAAGGAAGCTTTGCGGGAGATCGTTTTAAAGAAAAGGGACTGTTGACACTGTTTAGTTGTTCTTCCGACACGCTATGGAAAATCTCTAGTGTTCCCGCGAATATGCGAAAATGTTTCAGTAGCGAGAGCCAATCACAGCACACATTAGAATAAGACGATATTTTAAGTAGTATCCAATATAGAATCGAACTTTACCAGATCTCACTTTTCAGTGTCAGACAGAGTGGGATCTGGGTACGAGATTACAGTTTTGCAAGAATCTTCGTTAAAGCATGCGTACTTGAAGAGTTTCCGAATGTTATCATCCAATCACGAAATAGCGCGATTCCTCCCGAGTACTCCGAAAATTGTCACGCGTGTTACTGAGCAACTTCGGGACGAAAATCGCGGGCTCAGAGACGGAATTTCGCCATCAAGACAACTGATCCATGAGTAATTTCCGTGAGTCACTAGAATCACCTCTCCCCAGTCCCTCCACGTTTTTATCCTTGATTTGCATGCCTTCCGTGCACATATATTTACTATCATTTCCGCTCGCGTGAAGAATATGAAGAAAAACATGCTCGGAGACCCAGGGGCAGATAATCGGGGCGAGAGGAAGATAACACGGGAGAAAGATAACTGACGGGCGAAATCGGTGCGCGTGAAAGTTTACTTGACGAGAGGGACCAGTTATCTTCCTCCCGCCCCGATTAACTGCCCCTGGATCTCCGAGGATTGAGGCAAAAAAGACCGCTGTTCGCAGTCTATACAGAAGGCTGAGGATGATTACAAAATTATTTTCTGTCGTTTAGATTTAGCAATACCAGCTAGCAGTAATCACAGATTAGGGATGTGCGTTCATTGTTTCAGCAAGAGAAGATGATCTGAGAGAAAGATTCCCGCGCCCACCATGGATATTTTTTTAAAGTCTATTAATAGTTTCGTTTGCCTCTCTTGCTTTCATTATACATGACAACTGGTCATAGCAACTAGCATCACTACACTCGGATTCAGTTTCAGTGGATTGTTCAGCGCAATGGCTAAGTTGATTTGAATTGGTTGAAAGTATGTTTTTGTGAATTTGGTCTTTTTCAGCGTGATAAAAACGATCGCGCGCGCATTACCCTTTTAAAATTATTTGTTAGTTTTGGCTTAAAAGCCTTGAGCGCTATCCTTTGTAGTACTCGCCCTGGTTTTTTGTGTGCTATGAGCGATAGTCAACAAATCATGCATACAAAATTGCGAAAATTTAGTGTAGCGAAGTATCTCCGTTGAGTTGTCGTGAAAATTTTCCTGAAATAAGTGTTTTACCAAGAGGGGATGATCTAAGAGAAGGTAGACTGTTCACAAAAAATATAGATTTTTGACGCCTCCCCGCGCCCCGCCCCCGTACCCAGGGGAGTTTTGTCCTCTCCCCAGATTTCGCTCGCCAAATAATCCAAGATGGCGGCTCCACGATCGATCGTGACAGCGTGACGATTTCAGCGCAAAAAATAGAGGGACTGTGAACAGTCTAAAGAGAAGGATTCCCCGTGCCCTATGATAATTTTTTGAAATCTATTAATAGTTTCACGCCATGCTGTGAAAGTTATTTTTATTTCCTTCTGATCGAGGCTCCGACATCTACCGCTCTTAAAAATAGATTTCAACTGATTATCTTTGGATGAGACCCATGTTTGGGGGAATGCTTATCTTAGATCATCCTCTTTTGGTTTTACTTTTTATGTTGCAGATGAGTGACGCAAATGGTGAATTGAAGAACCACACATCAGAGCAAACTCCATTGAATGTTGATACTGACAGCGAAGATGCTAAAGACGATGACTTGTTGTACGGATGGGGGAGCTTCAAACCAAACTGTTTACAATTTCTTAACAATGCTAAGTGTTTTGTGTTTGCATTGGCGCTTTTCGCTTTTATTCAAGGTAACTGAACATAAAATGATGGTTACTAACACAGTTACACTATATTGATCAGCGGTCAGTTGTCAAGGTCCAGGAACTTTATGTTCATCACATGTGTTAGTGTAGAGTAACTTTCATTCAGCGGTCGACTCTCGCGTCTTTCGCGTCTCTTCCGGCCAATCGCGCCTCTCATGTCTCTCGCGCCTCTCATGTCTCTCCCGTATCTCTCGCGCCTCTCGCGCCTCTCGCGTCTCTCGCGCTCTTGCGCCTCTCATGTCTCTCACACCTCTCGTGTCTCTCGCGCCTCTCGTGTCTCTCGCGCCTCTCGCGTCTCTCGCGCTCTTGCGCCTCTCATGTCTCTCACACCTCTCGTGTCTCTCGCGCCTCTAGTGTCTCTCGCGCCAATCATGCCTCTCGTGTCTCTCGCGCCAATCACGCCTCTCGTGTCTCTCGCGCCAATCACGCCTCTCGTGTCTCTCGCCCCTCTCGCACTTGTCGCGTCTCTCGCACATCCGCGCGCTCTCGTAAATCCCTGCTAGGCGTACTCACATCTTTTCTTCTGCATTCTCGTTCTAGGTATGGCAGTGAACGGCTTCACCAATCTTTACCTCTTGACTTTAGAGAAGAGATTCCAGCTTACTAGTAAAGAGGTAGGATTTATTGCGGCGTCCAATGACATAGCAGGAATCTTGCTGACAGCGCTAGTTAGCTTTTATGGAGCTTATGGAAACAAGATTAAATTGCTGGGATACGGGACGATTGTAACAGGTAAAAAAAATACTACGGTTTTAGCAGCGAAATATTACATTACCTTACAGCCAACCTCGTTCCCAGGGTCTACACCGCTTTCAACGCCCAGCCGTCATCTTGAAAGCGGAGTAGATCCTGGGAACGAGGTTGCCTTACAGCCTTCGCTAGTCTCTCTCCAGTTCCACTCTCCGTTTTCACACTCGCTCCAGACGTTTCGAAGACCGCGCGCATTCGTTTAACAGACCAACACAAAAATACGACTGTTTTGCAGTCTAAGCCTTTGCTTTTAATTTTCTACGCTGTGCAAAATAGTCACTGTTACTCCCTTGAGAGAAATCTTCTCTCTCGGGATATTCAGACTCCTGTTGGTGCTGAACGGATTAAAACACAGAGCCAAACCTAAAAAATTCCAACCCACCGTCAAGTTAAGGTACCTCTTCTCCCCCACCACCCGGCCGTAAGTAGAGCTGTCCGCTTACAGGAATGTGCAAATACAGAGTTTGTATCAGCTAGAGTTCAAACGGGGTTTGGTCAAGGCGGCCGTAAGTAGAGCTGTCCGCTTATGAGAGTGTCCGCTCAGAGAGCTTCTAGACTACGAGCAGTCCCTTCTACTCGATCACCAGTGAGAAAAATGAGGGACTGCTCGTAGTCTAGAGAGCTTCGATTGTACTGTTCTTACTACGCTTACACGTCTTATCTATGCACAGGTCTAGGTTGTTTATTATTCGTCCTTCCACAAGGACTGGTTGACCATACGAGCCTCTCTCAAGCTCAAACGGAATAATAACCAATGGTGAAGTTTGTAGGCCGAGCGTCAATGGCACCTCGGAATTTTGCTTCGCAGAATATGGCGGCCGATGGTATTACATCTTCATCTTCTTCGTAGCGCAGTTGCTCATGGGAGCTGGAACAACACCGCTGTACACTCTTGGGCCCGCGTATATCGATGAAAATGTACACCCAAAGTCGACACCAGTGTATCTAGCTGTTTTCTACGCCATGAGTATGTTGGGGCCTGGGTTGGGGTTTATCTCTGGCGCCTCCTTGTTGAATATCTATATTGACGTCACACAGGTAAATATTCACTGTTATAATCCATCAACATTTTTTCTCGGCGCGCGATTGGTCTAAACACATCACGTGACGCAGCCAAAACTGGGGAATATCCGAGTGATATTCCCCAAGTGATATTCCCCAGTTTTTAAAATTTGCGTTTCACGTCGCAGGTTCAGTTTTCGTCTCAAATAAATTGCTCAATTAAATAAAACTGATTGTTTTGAACAGACTAAAAATATTTTTGAACGCCAACAGAATTATTGTGATGTTTAACAGCTTGGCCGACCGAGATCTTCCACGGCAAACAGAGTGGTCTTGTGAAAAAATATTTGAAGGATAATAACTACAATAGCCTCCATTTGGCTTCAAAAATATGCTCGGATATTTGTCCTTGGACATTATCTGTTCCTCGAAGCTCACAGTTTTCCTCGAGCTTCGCTCTCGGAAAACTGTTCGCTTCTCGGAACAGATAATGTCCTCGGACAAATATCCGAGCATATTTCCTCGCCAAATGGAGGCTATTGTTTATTTATTTCTGTCTGTCAAGCTAGATTACAACAGCACTTACAATTACTCAACATCACCTGCCTATATATAAAGAGAAACACAGAATGTGTGTGCTGGGTCTATAAGTACTTACAGACCTCTGGGGCTGGATAAGTGTTCTTCGGCTGACGATGCCAATATTTCAGTTCATGCCAGTCTCAGGTAGCCTACGAGCAGGCTCATGTTTGGAGTGCATGCGCGAGCGGCGAAAGCCGCGAGCATCACGCGCGAGCCGGCGAGCGAAGCGGGATCCATGCGCGAGCGGCGAAAAAATCTCGAAGCCGCTCGCGTATATGGGCTCCAAACGTGGGCCTGCTCGCAGGCTAGTCTCAGGGAGTAGGAGGGTCTATGGAGTCTTGGCCTGTTTGTTGAAGAGCCCGTAGCCTGAGCTGCTTGCATGGAGCCCAGCTATATTTGTTGGAGACCCAGAACCCCTACAGTCAACTCTCTCTAAGACGGACACCATCGGGACCGGTACCAACTGTCCGTCTTAGAGAGGTGTCCGGCTTATAGAGAATTTCGATGCAGTAAAATGACTGAAAAACGGCGCGCAGGGACCAACACCAGGTGTCCGTTTTATAGAGGTGTCCATCTTATAGAGGTGTCCGTTAAGAGAGAGTGGACAGTATTCCAACTTCTATTTCTACTAACTTACAAGATGGAGTGCACGTAGCTACATACCAAAATTATAGACATGTTTGGGTTTCGGACCGTGAGAACTTAGAGTTACTCAGGAAGTAACAAACCAAAACAAACCCAAGCATTACATAGATAATACGAGCATGATAAACAATATTACAAGGAACGAATATAAAAGAGAATTAAACCATAATAACAGTTTAAGGCTTTCGCGGAGGTCTCAGTCAAAGTCCGTCATAACAACCAATCATAAACTCCGTGGGAGCTTTTGTTAGATGCCAAACCATTAAGACAAAACGGGAAATGAAAGCCTAGACAAGATACATCAGTGTGGGCTGACCTTGACAACTCCCGGGGCAACTGGACAACCGCGGTTGATCACAAGATCAACACGAGACAAACTGCGAAATAACAATTAGGTAACCATGGTAACGAGTAAATTTAGCTACTTAACACATGCATTACAATTTTATTTATGATTTTGTGTTTATTCTTTGTATTTATAAATTTATTTCCCTTTTCAGCCCGAGGGATCTAACCTTACTCCCGAGGATCCTCGATGGATAGGAGCGTGGTGGCTAGGGTACCTCGCTGGGGGCACTATTCTTCTCCCTATCTCAGGCCTTCTCATTGGATTTCCCAGAGAGTTACCAGGGGCCAAAAGCATACGCGAACAAGCGCTCAAAGAGGGACATGTTCCAAAGAAGGATGAAAAGATTCAAGGAAAACTGAAAGATATCTTGCCTGCAACACTTCAATTGATTAAAGCGCCTGTTTTATTTTTCAACACCTTGGCAATAACCACCAGCTCGCTATTTGGTGCTGGCATAGCATCTTTCTTGGCGAAAATTCTTCAGCTCAAGTTTGGGCTCAGCCCTATCACTGCAGGGATAGTCATTGGGGTAGTACTTGTACCTGGAACTGTGGGTAAGAATACACGTTTTATTTACCTAATAGAAGATGGTTTTCTATGTTCTATTTAACAAATAAAGAAGCCAAAACCATGTATTATACTCTGATAAAACATGGTTTTTAACCAATCACTGCGCGCGCAGCTTTCTATCTACATTTTAAACTCTGATAAAACATGGTTTTTAACCAATCAGAGCGCGCGCATTTTTTAGTCTATGTTTTAAAAGAAAATAATGCACGGCTAGACCATAGTTGATAGAGGGAAATGGTTATGAAGCCGGCAAAGTTCTTTGTTATATGTTTTTGTTCACTATTTTGGGGGTTGACCGTGCACAAAACCTGACAAAATACAATAGCTGGTTACGTGTGTTCAAGCAACTAACCAATGGAAACGTTGCGATTACGTAATTCATGCATAGTGTATGAGCGTACAAACAAAAGATGTGCACGGTCATGGACCTTCCAACATAAATCTTGGCCTCTTTGTTTGCTCCTTTGAAGTTTGCCGGGCTTCATAACCATTTCCCTCTATTGACTATGGCTAGACTCTATGCAGTACATATGGCAGCTATTTTCTAAATTAGTACATACCTTTGTTTTGTTCAAAAATTCCTTCAAAATAATATAAAATTCACTGCTTTTTCCTTGTGCTTGTGTTATGTTCCGTTTTCATGTGCGACGCAAGCATAAGCGGCGCAAGCCTTGCGTCAAGCCCGTTTTCACGGTGAAACAAGGGCTATTGTGCTTGCGCTTGTGCTTGCGTCGCTAGTGAAAACCAGACTAAACTGTGACGATAATTATTTTCTTCTCAGGTGGTGTGGTTCTTGGTGGAATTCTAGTCAGACGATTTGACTTGAAGAGGTCATTAAAAATGGCGGCTAGATTCTGCGTCATCGCTCAAATTTTCACTATCGCAGGTTGTAGTGCGTGGTTTATTCCCGGATGTGGTACCCCGGATTTAGCAGGAGTTCTAACTCCTTACAATGGCAGGTAACAACAAGGAAAACTCAACCTCGTTCCCAGGGTCTCTCTTCTTCCCGCCAAAAGCGATTGAAAAGCGAGGTTGGGAAAAACTGCACTGTCCCAACTGGTAGCTTTCATCAATGTCGCAAAAACTGTTTGTTTGCATGAACTGAAAACTTAAACAGGTTATAGAACAATAAAAAAACCTGGATTTAAAATCGCAATACAAGTCTGGACCATTCACTAGTAGGTTAATTAACATCCACCACCCCTTTCCTACAGTTAAACTTTACTTAGCGGAATTGGTTATGAGTAATTTAAAACTATTCATGAAAATATCACCGCCCTCTGCCGGTTTCGATATATTGGGAATCATTACATCTACTTATTGAAACTTTTTTAGTTCTTTGGGAGAAACGGGAGTGAAGGTACCGTGTAACCTGAACTGCAGTTGCTCACTGGCAAGCATTAACCCCGTATGTGGAGAAGATAAGCTGGCTTACTTCTCGCCCTGCCATGCTGGTTGCAAGAATATGCTGAATGAAAAGGTACATGTACTAATAACACTGTCATTTGCTTGAGTATCTTGAGATACTTATAATGATTTCATTCAGAGAACGTTGACTTAGTTATTCGATCAACTACGGATTATTTTGCGCGACTCACGTTAACAGAATAAAGGCGCGGAAAAATTCGTCTGATCTAGGCTTTGACTTCAGTTTACCTTTTCTCGTGTTCACACAGGGAACCCACATGTTGTATAGCCATAAGAAGCATGTACAGTCAAACCTGTATAAGCGGACACCTTATTAAGCGGACAGGGGACATAATTAAAAGTCCCAAAATTATTTAGGTGTCCTCTTTTAAGCGGACACCCTGTATCACCTGGAGCATTCCTCGAGTGTTTCCGCTTAATACAGGTTTGGCCATATATAAACCTGTTTCACTCCTTTGCTGGGTCCCTCCCTTACCACTGCAAAACCATAACAACCCCCTTGATGCTGCACGTCACATCCCCATCCCGCATATGAATAACATACACCGTACCGTGTTTAGGTTGAAAACGAAATAGCTTAACTGAAAGTTTTCTTCTTACCCAGACATTCACAAACTGTAGCTGTATCTACCCACAAGGCAATTCAAGCGAAGGTTCAGCCGTGAAAGGCTACTGCGGGAAGAGGTCTGGGTGCAAGACCTACATCGCTTTTATAATTCTCCTTGTCGTGGTGTTGTTTTCTGTTTTTATCACAGCGATAGCAAACAAGACGGTCGTACTTAGGTAAGTCATATAGTTATTTGGTTTTATTGCGCCTTCCAATCGAACTCTGCTTAAAGTGCCCATAACCTTTTTTATTTTATTTTCTCATCTGAATCTAAACATTACCCAAGGAAATTCTGCGAAAAATTTTTGCGATTTGCAGAAAACGCGAATTGTTTATGAATTTTATAAAACTTTCAAATTTGCCGCCATTTTGGATCACCATTTGCTTTAGTCTCCCCTGGTTCCTTCTCGGTTCACAAAGGATCTGTGACGTAGATTAAGGAACACGTGACATCAGACAAAGGAACTGTGACGTAGATTAAGGAACACGTGGCTTCAAAACAAAGGAATTGTGACGTAGATTCAGGAAAATGTGAGCCCGTCGGCCTTCTTACAGCGGGACGGGTATACCAAACAAAAATAGGATTTTGAAGATTTGAAACATTCATAAACAATTCGCGTTTTCTGCAAATCGCAAAATTTTTTCGCAGAAATTCCTTGGGTAATGTTTAGATTCAGATGAGAAAATAAAATAAAAAAGGTTATGGGCACTTTAAGGTCATTCCTTAGTATTGCACTGCGCATCCTTTCTGCGCATCATTTCGCGCGTAATTAGCGCGCGCACATTAAAAACATGGCGGCTTTTTCATTATGGCTATGCTCGCCAGAGAGGTAAATGATCGTTTTCTCGTAAACGAGCGTGGGGACCTATCATTTTTTTTCGCATATTTAAGTCTAATAATCATCTTCTTTCTATACAAGGAGTATAGACCAATTCTCAGTGCAGACAAACTAATAATCACTGAAAACGTGAAAAATACGTGTTTTTGGTTGATTTTGTAAGGAATTATGAGGTATTTTTAGTCGATTATATCTCTTTCGCGGGGCTGGTGACCTATTCTTTTTATTCTATATTTTGAAACATTACATCACAATGTTCAACTAGGGAAAGTTTCAGAAACTTCCCAGTGTAACTTCTATTTCGATGGAATTACCTTAAATCAACGGTTGCGTTTTTCGCTGCCGTCAATCACCTTAGCGGACGTCTCAGGAAACAGTTCACTTCGACGGTTTCAAAAGGACACCACGTGGGTTGTGATTGTTAGATTTCGATCCATTTTGTTTGTTTCTTTTTTGTTTTCAGGGTCCGTTGGTTGTCGTCGTAATTTTATGATTGACGGCAGTGAAAACGCGATCGTTAGTTGGGTTTTGAACTTCAGAGTTCGCGTGTTATTGAAAGTCTCAGTAAATTTGCGAAGATCCGGCTTGTATTTAGTTAATATTGCTAACCTCCAGCCTAGTCGCTAGTCGTTCTCTTTCTTCTCTCTATCTCTCGAGCGAGCGCAAAGTACACGTAAGGACCTGGGAACGGGTTTGCGTGTCGGCTCATTCGGTGACGTCATGAAATTTCGCGCCAAATCCCAAATCGAGTAAGCGGGAAGGGAACGCCTGGGTACTAGGCAGGCTAACCTCTTTTTGCTTAAAAAAATCTTAGTCCAGTATCAATGCTCTCCCTACCCCGTCCTACATAGGATTTATATCCCCTATGTAGGGCGGGGTAGGGAGAGTTCAGGGACTGGACTAAACGTTAACGAAACTCACATCGACTGCAGGCCAGGATGATTAACTCTGGACGAAAATCACCTCTGCTCTAGCTGTGTTTGATTGATTCCCCCGCACTGTGAGAGGCGAAATGTTAGTGCGCTGGACTCTGGAGCGTTCGAGCGGTCCATGTTCGAGCCCTGGCCGGGGTCCGCCTTGTGTTGTGTTCTCGGCCCGAGGTGTATAATCGAACGTTCGGCAATCGAACAAAATCGAACACCAATCGTTCGATTGGGTTCGGTAATCGAACATAATCGAACTCACAAAATATTTTGTCAATCGAACACAATCGAACGTTCGATTATCGAACGGTTGGCAATCAAACACAATCGAACGGTCGGCAATCGAACTCAATCGTCAAGGACGTCAAGAGATGCAGTCCGAACAAAATCGAACTGGATTCGGTTGGATTGCGTTCGATTTTGTTCGATTTCGCTCGATTTTGTTCGATTGGTTCGATTTGTTCGATAATCGAACCCCAGGGAATCGAACTCACACGTACCTCAGACCTCCCCGACCCAGACTCCGCTCGTTTTCGCCGCTAAAAATTTAGTTCGCGCGCCAAGACCGCCAGCTACGCAGGCTACACAAAATTAGATGTTCGATTATCTTCGATTGCTGAACGCAATCGAACGATTGGTGTTCGATTGGTTTTTTGTTCGATTTTGTTCGATTAGACACCCCGAGTCTCGGGCAAGACACTTTACTCTCATAGTCCGGCAGACTGTCAGGACAACCTGGCAAAATGCTGAAGGGTTAATTACTTGCAATGAACTAACATCCCATCCAGGGATTGTATCATTACTCCCAGTTGCTTCATGATACGGAAACCGGGCTCTTGGAACAGACTTTAACCTATAACCTACCTAGTCAGGATACGTTAGCAAATCAGGTGATACGCTTGCAGACCAGAACCTTGTTCCAGAAACCTTGTGTCCGAAACAACCGTTACTAAATCACTGCTTTTCGACGATTTCATTTCAGATGCATCCCGTACAACCAAAGAGCGTACGCTCTCGGTTTCCAGTTTATTATCCAGCGGTCTCTTGGTTTCTTACCGGGTCCAATCCTTTTTGGCGCCATATTCGATGGCACATGTCTCCTGTGGGGGGAGAGCTGCGGCAAGAGAGGCAACTGTCAGTTTTACGAGATGAACATGCTGACCGACAGACTTGGATACACAGGACTGGGCTTTACAGGTTAGCTTCATTTGTCGCGTAGTTTCAGCTTTCAGACCAGAGAATAATATTTAACCTGAGAAACTGGACGTTTTGCGTCACGCGCACTCAACGAGTTCCATCACCCCTCCCCCCTCATTCCCTCCCCCCCGCAAGAGACGTCTGAGATTTGAACCGAGAAATTCCATACTGATGACGTAGCTCTACAGAGGCGCCAGAGATCCGTGTAGTATCTCTGATTGGTTGTCGCTTGATTACGATTTTTAGCGCGCAAGTATCAACCAATCAGAGATCTTTGTAGTGTTTCATGCTGCAGCAGGAACCGGAGTTAATTGACGAGACATCTGCGCTCCTAGGATCCCTAAATTACCAGTTACAAATTAAAGTTTTGGAATCCGTTTCAACCTTGTCGTCCACGTTCAGTTTGGCTATCCGTGGTATCTTAGTTACGGCTTCGTGTTTTTCCATCGTTTGTAACCGTCAGTTTACATGTAATCAAGTGCCATTCACCTATTCCCACCCAGATTGCATTGCGCCCTGCTATTATTGTTATTATCCGGGTAACAGAACCGTCTAAATAGCGTGACACAAGAAGGGATAATCCTCTCTTGCGTGACACTAAGACACCAGATCAGCTCAGCCAATCACGCGCGAGGCCAAAGGCAAACACCACTCACGTTAATTTCTTCTTTATCTTTTCCAGGAATATCTTTATTTTCTACTTCTTGTCGTTCTGGTTCTGCAAGGCCACCATCCAAGAAGAAGAGCAACGACACATACAACAACTTTCCAAGAATGGCGAAGTTGATGATGATAATGAAAATGTCATGATGGTCGAGTCATCCATGTAGCTTGCAAACAAAAACAAATTTCCATAAACGTTTTAACAAATCGCTTAGAATGGAAGTCGAGGGTGTACTTCACATACATTTTTTTACTCAAAAAAGTTTTATACGGGGAGGCTCCGCCCAGAGGTCCAACCCCTTACCCTTTTATATACCATTTGCGACAGAAAATGGTACCCCTTTCATATACCTACAGTAGAAACACTGCATCCCTTTTCTAAACCCTTGGAATGAACTTAATGAACAATATATATCCCCAGAAGGAAGTGGAAAGAAGCTGTCTAAAACTCTTACGATGGCTAAGAACTTCAAACCTAGGCCTGCAGTCCACCTCATACCTAAATGAAAGTTTTCCCTACCCTTTAGTCTATACTCCAACTCGTGAAATCCCTACCCTTTTATATACTCCAACTCGTGAAATCCCTACCTCCAGTCTGAAAAGGTACCCCTTTTGGGCGGAGCCTCCCCGAATAGTCCATTATAGGGAGTACCCCCCCCCCCCCCCCCCCGGGCGGCTGATCGAGCTGTCCGGGTTTGAGCCCTGGCTGGGTCATTAGAGAGTTTTAGATCCACGTTTGGTTAGTTAACCGCAAACCTCAAACCACGGGTAGCAGTTTGCGGTTAGAAGTTAGAAGTTTTAGATTTACCTGAGAATATGCAGAAAAACGCTGAGGGAATCGACTTAAGTGAAACTTCTTTTCTCGCGGCAAACGGCAAAAGTGACCACAGGAGTCCGGTCTCGTGACACTTAGAGGTTTGCGGTCAGAAATATAAAAAAACCTCGATCTAAACCTCTCTAATTGTGTTGTGTTTTGGGCAAGACACTAAACTCTCACAGTGCGTCTCTCCATCCAGTAGTGTCTGAAATGGGTACCGGCGACAAAATGCTGGGGGTACCCTGCGATGCACTAGCATTCCATCCAGGGGGAGTAGCAATACTTGAAGGAAGTCGGCTTCCTGCTACAGAAACCGGGATAAGCTCCGGCATGTGTGGGCCCCGCAGTTGTTGGCCCGTGTGCGTATATCATCAATGGAGTTCATACAGTTCATGGTCAACAATGACTGACCCAGAATGGAAACCATATCAGACGTTGTTCACAACAACAATATTGAATATTTTATTCATTTGCAAGCTAGTTTTAGTTTTTGCTATTTATCTGAAAAATCGAGCTTTTTTTTGCTATAACTTTAATAGCTCACATCATCAGGAGTTGGTGTAAAGTTAGAGTTCACTCATTTTAAACCCAAATATTCTTCAAGTTGCTCATTTTCTACTGCTTCCTCAAACTTAGTCTCCTACGCAGCCGTTATTTGTGTCGTCACGCAACGCTTCTCCCCACTAACGTTAGTGGGGAGAAGCGTTGCGTGACGACACAAATGACGGCTGCGTGGGAGACTACCTCAAACTCGGTAAATCCCTACAAAAAATCCAGAGTCCGCATATGTTAGAAGTTGGACTGTTTGCCTAACCAAGGAATGTCAGTTTGGTACTTAATTAGAAAGAAACACATGGCGACTTGAAAAGCGGCCACAGGTACCATAAATCCAGGGCCCAGTTGTTCGAAAGCCGATTATTAACGCTAATCCAGGATTAACAAATAATCTTGGTTTCAATTTCTTCCATATAAATGTGGTTTTCCATGACAATGTTTTGTGGAGTTTGACATTAGTCAAAGTCAAAACTGAAGGGCAAAAAATATAAACAGAAAATCTCACTGAAAAGTTACAAAACTGAAATCAAAATTCACGCTAATCCAGGATTAGCTTAATCGTGCTTTGAACAACCGGGCCCAGGTTATAAGCCCCTCTCGGTTATAGGTCCATATGCCCCGGCCGCAAACAAACCATTCTCTGCTTATATGCCTCCACAGAAATAACTGGAAATTTGTGTTTCTGTTCCTAATACATATGCACTCTTATTTTTTGGCGATTTCAGCCTGAATACGTTCTTAAAACATGTCTAAGCAGTTTTTGCCATATCATGTTGTTACTATAAATAATGTGCATTCAAGTATTTTGAGCTCATCTGAACTGCGTATCAACTGAGATATTTGAAATGTTACATTTTGTTAATGTTTTGAAAGGATATTGGAATATTGTATTTAGAGCTCGCGTTCGATGCAAGAAACAAGTGAATAACAATGTTCTTAGCTAAGTCTCAACCTGGCTATGTTCTTAGCATGTTCTTAAAATTTTGGTCAATCTCAGCCTCAACGTTCTTATAAAAAAGGTTCTTATAAAAAAAAGAGTGTACTAACTGAAATTATTGATTTATTGTTATGTTAAGCTTCAAGACCCGTAAGTAGAAAACGCCATTCCACGACTTCAACGATCGATAACTTTCCTCATCAGTCTAATTCATACTCCTGAATAGTAAAGTTCTGTTTGTCCTCTTGCGCGTGAACTGGGCCCATCGGACGAGCCAATTGAGGAGGAAAAAATGAGGGCTGAAGAATGGGGGTTAAACGAGGTCCCATGGAAAAGCGCCAAGACGCCATTTTTGATGACGTCATCATATAGTTAGAATTGTCTGTTCTTATACATGAGTGTACATGTAAGCTCATTCAAGACCCCCTCAGTCTAATCAAGCTCACTTAAACCCTTTACGTACTACTAAGTTTTACTTGTTTAGGTCCATGGCTTATAACCGGGATTTAAAGGTGCAGTGCTATTAATTGAAAGAGGACCGAGTTACCATGGTTACCCCAAACTTACCCCAAGATGTTTTGTCACCTTTAGTCAGTTGAGGCACAGGCTTCCCAAGCTCGTGATAATTTTTTTTTTATGAATAAATTACTCTTGTTTATGTAAGCGCTCAGAGTGGAACGTGACTCTCTGAATTAAGCGGTGTTGTGTTACAATGTCGGCCGTTGGGAATTTGAGCGCTCTATAAGACGTTGTATGGCGATCGAAACAGCGTTTAATTTAAGCGTTCGATATGGTAAATTTTTGTCGTATTTTTTGTAAAAAGAAGTAAATGAACTCACCTTGTCTGGTTTCTGTGTAGCTTTTGGGCTATTTAGGCGTTTTTAGGCGTTTTTGGGCGATTTTGTCATTCCTGTCCTAGCCTTCATAAGACGTAGTCAAGGCTGCTCACCAGCGGACGCCGGAATCTCGACCAAGCGCCGTTCAAAAAGCCGTAACATCCAGAAAATCGAACCGATCAGCTTAATTTCCAGCCACAATTAAACATACATGACCAGACTTCCTTCGAAACTCTTCAATGTCGAAAGACCCCTTCTCTTTCCCCTCCAAATAAGCTGACTTTTGCGGCCGATCCGAAGATTCGCCTTCTCTGCAACCGCCTGTGATTTTCAAACTCGACACGAACCGAGTAAAGACCTGGGTCGGAGGTCAAATATTCCACATCCAGGGGTGGTACAAGCAATTAGGACAATAGAGCGAATCGTATTGCCACTGCGGGGGATGGTGTAAGTGTTGTATGTACCGGGTTCGTGTCGAGTTAGAAAATCACAGGCGGTTGCAGAGAAGGCGAATCTTCGGATCGGCCGCAAAAGTCAGCTTATTTGGAGGGGAAAGAGAAGGGGTCTTTCGACATTGAAGAGTTTCGAAGGAAGTCTGGTCATGTATGTTTAATTGTGGCTGGAAATTAAGCTGATCGGTTCGATTTTCTGGATGTTACGGCTTTTTGAACGGCGCTTGGTCGAGATTCCGGCGTCCGCTGGTGAGCAGCCTTGACTACGTCTTATGAAGGCTAGGACAGGAATGACAAAATCGCCCAAAAACGCCTAAATAGCCCAAAAGCTACACAGAAACCAGACAAGGTGAGTTCATTTACTTCTTTTTACAAAAAATACGACAAAAATTTACCATATCGAACGCTTAAATTAAACGCTGTTTCGATCGCCATACAACGTCTTATAGAGCGCTCAAATTCCCAACGGCCGACATTGTAACACAACACCGCTTAATTCAGAGAGTCACGTTCCACTCTGAGCGCTTACATAAACAAGAGTAATTTATTCATAAAAAAAAAATTATCACGAGCTTGGGAAGCCTGTGGTTGAGGTGGCAAAGCGGTTGGATCGCCTATTATGTTCCTCATCGTTTGCCTTGCTTTGATGTTTTTAGCAATGTCTACTTTGTCGTAGTCAATTTTCTTGCCGTCTAGAATCATTTCCATGTGCTGTTGTTGTTTCTTCGTCTGAAAATGGAGACCGGACCGATTATCAAACGGAAATTAGTCCATAAGTGCAATGAATTAAAATGTTTCAATACAATTCTGGATTTGCCAAATACAAGTACATGTTTTCTTACGCGAGCCATCATTTCGGGTCCGTTTCCGACAAAATGGAAATGTAACGTCACCTTTTTATGCAAGCACAGCTACACTCGCTTCGAGATTTACAAAACAACCCAACCATGGCCATTTACGAGATTTCTATGCTGTGATCACAGCAAAAAAAAAAAACCTTGGAACCTGTATTGAAATCCTCTATTCATATTCGCTGGTCAAGAGGAACGAAGACACTGGGTACGAGAGTGCTCAAAATCCTTCGCACCTCCCCGTCCCTTCTCGACCTTCTCGATCTTTCAGGGTTAATAAAACAAAGAAAATCATAACCGTGTCGGAGATTTGGATATCCGGTCTTAATTAGAATCGATTTTACGATTCTTTTTCTCGCTGATTTCTCCGTTTCAGTCTCCTTGGTTTTTGTTTCGATTGAGAAGATATGTCAAACACTCGAGATAGTGTTTCATCGGCTATCCAAACACGTCGAATTTCGTCAAAAATACTCTGCTACGCGTCGTATTTTCCAACTCTCTTCTCGGTGTTTGGATACTGTCTCTCGTGATACTTATCATGTATACGTACACCATTGAAACTTTGGTCAGACTTGGTAACAACCTCATGTCTAAACAATATCTGAAAGCCAAACTCACCTCTAGTGTACTGGAGACTGAAGAATGATAATATGTTATCCTATCAGACATCGTAGAAAGCTTCAGTGAAAACTTAAGGTAAAATTTGCAGGATTCAAGTTGCCGACTGCAGGGGGCTCTCGCATTAATTAAATTAGAATAATCATTCTTTTCAGTTTGGGTGACTCGCTGTCTCTAATGGCGTTCAACTCTTTATTATTCTAATTTTTGTGAGAGCCGGCAGCCCCCTGTGTTGCTGATTCAAAAGCAAGTAATTCTTGAAAGCTCCTGTCTGATGCCAATCAATTGTACGTCACGCAACGATCTCCACCTTGCCAGGTCACAAATCCACCTGTAACTCTTAATTTTCGCCTACCGTAAAAGCTCTATTAAACCCCCGGGGGCTTATTTAATTTCAGGCCTCAAGAAGTGGGGCTTATTAGAGAGGGGGCTTAATAGAGAGGGGGGCTTATTTCAAATCATAAATTTTTCAAACTTTACTATTCCACCACTAACTAAAACAGAACAAGAAATGGGTTATGTATGACCGTCTTACAAAGGAAAACGTCATTTATACCCTAACTCGACGATAGTTCTGGAAATTAAAGACCACGTTTCAATACAAAGTGACTGAAACGCCAGAAAATATTGCTGAAAAGTCATTTACATCGGCCTGACGGAAGGAGGGGGCTTAATAGAGAGGGGGGCTTATTACAAAATATGACTTCCAAAAGGGGACTTATTAGATAGGGGGGGCTTAATAGACAGGGGGGCTAAATAGAGCTTTTACGGTATTTTCCTTTTATATGGGAGCCCATATAATAGGGCCTGGCTAAACTGGGAAACATTGTTGCAAAAACATTGCTGCGTACGCAAATGTTTCACAGTTTAGCCACAAGAGAAACATTGTTTCAGCAGCAAATTTTGCGTCTCGGAAGCAAGAAAATGTTTTTGAATCAAGTCAAAAATATTTTTGCTTCCAAAACATGTTTCCCAGTTTAGAAAAAGAGGAAACAATTTTACTAGTTTAGCAACCGGAGCAACAAAACATTTCTCGTGCTTCCTGCTAGTTTAGCTAGCCAGGAAACAATGTTTCTGCAGCAATGTTTCCTAGTTTAACCACCAGAGCAGTGAAACATTTCTCGTGCTTCCCGCTAGTTTAGCCACCCAGGAAACATTACAGGAAACAATGTTTCTGCAACAGTGATTCCTAGTTTACCCAACCGAGCAGCGAAACATTTCTCGTGCTTCCCGCTAGTTTAGCCACCCAGGAAACATTACAGGAAACAAAGTTTCTGCAACAATGTTTCCTAGTTTAGCCAGGCCCTTACGTTAACTGCACTTTTTCTTCGAACAATCCACTTAAGACCATGGAAAAGGAAACCATAACAAACTTTGTTCACAACAATAATACCGAGTTTTATTCCTTTGCAAGCTACGTGTAGTTTAAGTAGTAATTATATTTTGCTATTTATCACATCATTTTAACTTAATCTGTAAAATTGAGCTATTTTTGCTACAACTTTCGCTCACATCAGGAGTTAGTGTTGGTGTTACAGTTTATTCACTTCAAGCGCAAAAATTCTTCAAGTTCCTCCCTTTCCACTGCTTCCTCAAACTCAGTAAATCCCTAAAAAATAATCCAGAATCAGCATGTTAGGAGTGACATATATAAGGTGGACTGTTTCCAAATTGTAATCGTCTAACCAAGTTGAGGAAAGTATGGTACTTAGCCTACAAAATAGGTGTATTTTGGGCGAGCGAGCGCTGAATATTCCATCGAGTGTTTATAAGTCGCCATCTTGGATTAGGAAAACATTGGAGGCTTGGGGCGAGTGCAAAAGAACGACGAAGGGAGAGGGAGTCAGGCAGAAAGGTAACCCCGCCCCCTTCCTCGCCCTCTTTCACTCGCCCCAACTCTCCACGTTTTGCGAATCCAAGATGGCGGCTTAACACTCGAAGGAGGTACAACAATCGGAAGCCCACAAACCGCAGGCTACACATGTATATGGTACTTTTTAAATAGAAAGCTTGAAAAGAGGCAATCCAGGTTATAAGCGCCCTTCCCCCTCCCCCCCCCCCACCCCCGGTTATACACTGTAGGCCCATCTGCCCACAAACAACAACAAAAAAGTATCCGGTTTATAAGCCTCTCCAGAAATACTCCCCCCCACCTCCAATATTTTCCTTATTCCCTTACTGTATGAAGCCTGAGCAAATCAGCAGAATATGCTACATGCATGTGAAATAAGTATTTAAGACGGATTCCGCTCAACGTTCGAGCAATAAGTGCAAAAATTAATTACTAAAAAACTACTCATAGCACGGTAACATTTTGAATACTATTTGAAACATATCACTTTAATCCACTTCTCCAAGTGACCCCGCAATTAAAATCTCAAGCATTCTCGAGAAAATTAATGTCAAACCTCGTAAAAAATGATAAAAACGCACGCCATTTTGTTTTGAACTGACTGACTTTTTAATTAAAATATGTAATGACTTCTCTCGCGGGGTCAGCTTGGGAGCTAATTTATCGATAATTTCTTCTTAACTGTATTCAAAATGTTACCGTGCTATGAGTATTTTTTTGGTAACTTAATTTTTTGCACTTTTTGCTCGAATGTCCAGTGGAAATCGTCTTAATACCTGTAGGAAACACCATGCAGGGGCGGATCCAGGAATTTTTGATAGGGGGGTCCCAGGATTTTTCCCGAAAATGTGAAGTAGAGGGATAATTTTTGAGTTATTACTAAAAGGTGCGAGGGGAGTGTTTGGAGACCTCCCCCAGAAAATTTTTGAGATTTCAGGCTCTGAAAAGTGCATTTTGGTGGATCCTGGAGATAGTTTTGCTATGGATAATGGTGGAAGCAAAAAACTTGTCAGGTCTGATAGGGGGGTCCGGAACCCCCTGAACCTCCCCCTGGATCCGTCACTGCCATGGATACACCATGGATAGGAAACGCAAGCTTTGATTTCATCAGTACAATAGAAAAGTTACAAAACAACAGGTTTCATTACAGTTTTTCTACAGTGATGTTCATTTGACTCTTTCCTTTACTTCTTGGAGCTCTCTAATTAGCACATTAGCACTTCCAGCGAACATTTGAAATAATTTCCTGCCTCAATTAATCCCCTGCTCTGATAATCACCCCCCTTTAGGAGTGAAGAAATAATAATCGCCCTCGGCTATTTGTTTCTGTTCTGACCTAATACACATTGATTGAAGTCATCGATTTATTGAGATTAAAGTCCAGTAAGTAGAAAACGCATCCCGCATGAAGTCATATAATTATACATGTACATGTAAGCTCATTCTGAAACAGTTTATTTTAATGTGGCTACATGGAATTTAGTCTAAGTTAAAATCAAACCAATGCGGCCTTCATGCCTCTCTAGGGGTGAAGAGGATGAGTCTCGAGTCAATGGTGGTCAGCAGCTTTCCTCGGTGGCCACGTGCACGAATTCGCATATATGTATGGGGTTTTTCAGGGGCTTCACATGTTTTGGTTCCAGCTTCGTGTGGAAGCGTAGTTTGCATTAAGCTTCGCCGCACTTGCCGTGTGCTTTGCTGCTCCCACTCCTCCCTCCCTTCTTTGGCGTGGTAAGTATTTGGTTCTGGGTTGGTAAGTACATGTATCTCCACTGATTCTATCAGTGTGACAGTGCCTGGTGGTTGCCGCTCTCAGGGTTGCCATGGATACCTGCACACTCTGCGCTAATCATGCCTGGCTCCCCCATATCAAGGCACCTTCCCCAAGCTCATCGATTGGTGATGAGTTTAATACTCATTATGCATGTACCGGTAAGTGCCCTCAGGTTTTAAGCCCCCCTCCCCCAGTTATAAGCCCACCCAAAATCCCTTACAGGGATTTTATGGTATTCTTTAAGGTGCAGTGCTGTCAATTAAAAGAGCCAGTAACCTCAAACTTACCCCAAGATGTGTGTCACCTTTAGTCAGCTGAGGTGGCAAACCTTTTGGATTACCCATTACTTCCCTCATCTTAATCTTTGCCTCCTCATTCCAGCAATGTCTACTTTATCGTAATCAATTTTCTTGCTGTCCATGATCATTTCGATCTTCTGTTGATTTTTTTTTCGTCTGAAAGGGTACAATTGAGTTGTACAATGATTATTAAACTAATTAAAAGAATTTGTATGGAAACATGTCAATGAAGATAATAATAGATTCTAGGAGCTACATGTACATGTACACCTGTACAAACTGTAGGAATGTGAAATATAATACTGTCATACTACATGTACATAGCTAGTAAAGCCATGCTATCAAATTCATGTAAGCATTATGATAATCAACTGAATACAAAGGTCTGTTTCCCAGAATTACACCAATCGCTGACACTGGATAGAACATCCTGGAAGAGGTCACAATCATGAGACACGGAAATTTGACTGCGAAGAATGCTCTGAACTTCCTGCCTGCCTTCTTAGCATTGATTGACTGGTCAGGAACACTTTTAAATTCAATTCAATTTAGCAAACTTCAATCTAAGACTACTTATTGGTGTAATTTTCACATCGATCCGACTGAGGAAAGTCTGCTAAAGAGCTCGTTGAAAACAGTTGGTATGGCACCCCAAAAACTGTATCGACTAAAAAACGTAAACATATTACATGTTGATGCATAAATCGATTCCAAACAAAAATTTGGGTGTATGTAAAACCAAGAACACACCCGGAACACCCCCGGGACACCAGAAGTTTTTAAATACGAATAAAATTAAAATATATAAAAAATATATTTTAAAAATATGAAAATAGCAAATAAAAATAAATAAAAGATATTATAGCTGTACAGGGCTGGTGAACAGAATTTTGCAATAAGAACCCTGAAGATGGACTGCTCATGAGTCGACTTAACCATCCAAAGTCGTCCAATGATTACTGATGACTTTCAAAGATTACCTAAAGATTTCTGAACGTTTTTTTTTTAATTAATTTTTGGTTGATTGATTGACATGAAAATAAATATTACATGTATATTTCATTTAAAATTTTCAAAATGTGATTTGCATTTAGCCTAGACGTCATAATCGGATAATAGCTCTAGAGTAGTGACTTCAGAGCATTGCGTGAAAATGTGAGTCGCTTTCCGTGGGAAATTTTGATGGTCGCGTTTGCGGTTCCAATTCGAAGCATAGAAATCATCGTTCGATTCAATTCTTATTTTTTGAAGTTGAAAAGTTGCTTTTTAGGCTTAGCTGTTTTTGTGTTTTTCTTGATATGAGAGAAGTAAATTTGCTTGTATTGGTCCTAGGCTTCTAACATCTTTACATATAGGTCTTTATACACCGTCGATGTATCAATTGAATCTATAGTACCTCTTCAAAATCAGTTATTTTAAAATATGGGGTGGGAGTCAGAGTCTTTAAACCCATTGTATTTTCCAAGCTAGACTCCTGCTTAAAAAGAAAAACATTGTCCGCGTAATTAACCGACGGAAAAAACATTTTTCATGAAACAATGAATCCGCGATGCACATTGTCACATATTGCCCTGAAATCACTGTTTATGCGATCTTCACGATAAAAAGGTGTTAGTTTATACATGTATGTGACACCATATCCATTTCTCGAAAGGCGAACTGCAAAACACAGTCAAATAAATTTTAATGACAATAATATAAAGTATTTTTATATAAATATCGTATCTTACGGGCCGGTACCGTCGATTTCACTGCTACGCGACCTTCAAAATCAAAATTCACTTGGCATTTGGCAATAGAGTTCTGTCATTCACGCATACACAATGTACCTTATATGGCTTTTCTCCTGCCGGCGACAAAATTGTGCACACACGATTGCAAAGCACTGAAAGGCCTTCTACTTTCCCCACCTCGCTACCGCCATTTGCGAAGGGAAGGACTGTTCTGAATTATTAAGTACTATACGTACATGTAAGCCAATATAAAAATCTTACATTCAAAACGGCTGAAGCTTTCTGCTTAAAAAAATGAAAATTTCTAAACTGAATCATGGAATCATTCGGCCATAACAACCGACTAGACATGTCTAGGATGTTATTATAATATGCAAATATATGTCATGTAACGCAATTGGAGTCGGTGCTGTTTTCAGGCCGCGTTTCTCTGTTTGTAGATTATTACTTTTCTTTTATTGTGTAGTTCCAGAAAATATCCATACCCCCCCCCCCCCCCACGGAAGACATTTTGGTTTTCACCCCCAAGACTCAGTTACGCAAAATATACGTTACAATCCGATCGCTTTCATCAACACGCACACGGCTAACAGAGTTTACAGAAAGAACAAAACAATGAACGTGAATCACAAATTTAATCCAAAGAAAGAGAGAATATTTTCTTTCCAATCAAAAATTTAACTTACTTGTCTTGAAGTCTGATTATGTTTTTGTTTTCAAGACACTTTGCC
This sequence comes from Desmophyllum pertusum, assembly GCA_029204205.1. Taxonomy (NCBI): domain Eukaryota; kingdom Metazoa; phylum Cnidaria; class Anthozoa; order Scleractinia; family Caryophylliidae; genus Desmophyllum; species Desmophyllum pertusum. The sequence goes on from MU825396.1 coordinate 1,540,416, forward strand.
ATTGTTTAGCGCTTGCACGACGAAGGAAAATTCGAAAATCGTTCGTGTTCGTAACAAAGCTGAGCAACCTGGCTTTTCCAAGAAACAATGGCCAGGGGACTGGGAAGGAGTTTTGGTCGGCCATTTTGATCCCGTTCGGTTCAGTTCGTGCTTGCAACTTCAAGAGACATTTTTTCTCATTTAGAGAGGCGGTAAACTCAGAAAATAAAAGATACATGAAAGAACAAGATGTTTGGGTTTATTTCAATGGCCAGAATGTTTGATTTGGCTTGGTTTCATTCCTCGAAAATAGAGACAAAGTACATAAGTATTTCTTACGAATTGTTGTGTTTGTTCAGAAGGGAACCCTCTGGAAAACAAGCTCTGCGTGAACCCCCCCTCTCCTTCGGAATTCCTGGGCCTTTAACCCCCCCCACCCCCTCGGAATTTCCAGTTGTCTTCCGTGGGGAGGGTATGGATATTTTCTGGAACCACACATTGACAGTAGCATGATCTATTTACAATACAAAAGTTAGTATAAGTTCGACTTATTAACATATTTTATAATTACGTAGTACTGTGATATGTAACCATGAATTTTAACACTACGGGCAAAACATAAACATACATTGAAGAGACGGCATATGCAGCGAGAACAAAATAAAACGAGCAAAAAACAATTAAATAATAATGAAAAGATAATACAAAGAAATTAAATAGCAAGGACAATTAAAGTGCAGCGGCCTAATTATTGAGAAATGTGTCTAAAGTATTGTTTAGTATAATTTGTTTATCTATGTTTGTAGATGATAAGAAGCTTCGGAAATATTCAGAAGCCTTCTTAAAACGCTCAGAAATCTTCAGGTAATCATTGAAAATCCTTCATGGTAATCATAGGCCGACTTTGGATGTCTTCGGCTAAGTCAACTCATGAGTGGCCCATCTTCAGGGTTTTTATTGTAAAATTCTGACCACCAGCCATAATACCTTATTTATTATTATTTGCTATTTTCATATTTTTAAAATATTTTTTTTATATTTTAATATATTCATATTAAATTTTTTTTGGTGTTCCGGGGTGTTCCAGGGTGTTCCGGGTGTGCTCCATGTTTTACACGCCCCCCCCCCAAAATTTTTACTCTTTCACTCGCCCAGTAGGGAGCTTTCATTTTATTAACGCCTGAGTTAAATTATTCTCAGTCAACCGAGCCGAGGTCATTTCTTATCAAACCAATTAACGTCACGTTATGAAGCGTTTTCAAGCACCTATTTCAGAGATACGTGCACTTGCAATTCCACCCAAGTCAATAAATTAAAATTCTTTATTAAGTCTTACTTTACAAAATTATTCCGGTTTGAAAACAAAGACGCGCGCCACCATATTGATTTTCACTTTCCGACAAATTGGAAATACAGCAGCCCTTTTATACAAAGTACAGCTACACTCGCGCCGAGATTTACAAAACAACCGAACATTGATGGCCATTTTGGGCCTATTTACCTTTGTTGCTAACGAATAAAATGTTCTTGCAGATGGAACACCCAGCTGGAAACGAAGGTTGCATTGAAATCCTCTATTCATAACTTTGCCAGGCTTAAGCTTATTTGGGAACACCCTCGTGTCTAAATATCGAAAGACAAACTTACCTCTAGATTACTGGAGACGGAAGAATAGTAATAAGTTATCCTAGACATCGTAGAAAGCTTCAGTGAAAACTTTACGTCAAATTTGCAGGATTCAGACTTGCCAATGCAAAACCCACTTCTTTGCAAAATTGCAATTCAAGCTCTTGTCTGGATGCCAATCAACGTTACGTCACGCAACGATTTCCGCCTTGACAGGTCACAAATCCACCTGCAATTCTTAATCCTTTGCCAAGGATTGTTGTTCGTCTATTTTCTTATCGATAGATATCTTTATGGTCCTCTTTTCTGTCGGCTAATTCTCCTTTCTGCCAAGAATCACACACACGATCTCTCGACACCAGGTTTCCTCATCCGCGAGGAACGCCTGCTGCGAGTTGCAGGGGGTGTTGTCGTTGACCGAGACCAGATTACTTATTCGCCAGTATCGCTTTTCATCGATCTGACGTACCGGTTCTTGTTCTTGAATCATGAGTGATCAATACGTTACTTTATTCATCTCCGATCTTTCTGGAAATAAAGAGGTGGGTACTAACTAATTTTAGGCACATGAAAGCTTTAAAGCTGTACATGTATGCATGGTATAAAATGCAGAAGTTCGTTTCAGCTGCATTTTTTAACGGATCAATGCAAGCTTTTAAATAATTCATTTGCAAGTGTTTATACTGCACGCATATACAGCAAACTATTAATGCTCTAATAGTAGTTTTTCCCGTGTTTATTAACCTTGAATTTTTTAATTTTATCTTAAATAACAAAGAATATGAGCTGCTGGTCGGATTTTACAGCTTCATATTTTTGTAATCCAATATTATGCTCACATTCCTCAGCTCTGTTGTGTGTTGTAAAGGTAAACACATAACAGAATCCAAAGCCTCTTAAACTATTTAAAAACATTTATTCACCGTATGATCTAAGCTAGCTAGCTAGCTTCCATTTCGGTTTAAAATACATATTTACACTCGGGTAAATAACATTCCTCCCAGTATTTATTCATGGAAATTTGTTTCAAACTTCCACTCTTAAAATGAAAGGTTCAATATTCAAATTGAGACTCATTCGAAAACGTCAATGTTGATTGGATTAAAAAAAGTCTGACCACTCTGAAATTTGCATAATTTTGGCTGTAAATATCAATCCTCCCAGTGAGAAATGTCAAAACAGAGGCAATAATTGCAGCACAAAGCCTTCATTTTTAAAGATGATTTACAGTCCGTACTGCGCAATCTCCGCCTGCTATGTTTATGATTCGCATACGAAGGAATGTAAATACTAGCGAAAATATAAATTGTTATTACATTTTTTTCATTATTAATGCCAGATATCCTTGCCAAACAATAATAACGAGTAGAAGAACCTCGGCGTTATCCCAAACCGACGCTTCAGCTCATCGAACATTCAGGAACTCAACGACACATAATGGCGGACTCAAAAACTTCATAACAACTTCATGTACGCTATCATCAAAGTGTAACATATCAACAAATTCAAAACAAAAATGTAAACAAACCCTGAGCATGCGCAGTACGGACTGGAAATCATCTTTAAGACTTTGTGTGATATTCTGAGGAGGTTGAAAAAAGTGAGCGTGACCCATGCCATGTACCCATTTTTTAGTGTACAGTGTATGTATAAATCTAAATGTCTAAATCGCTGGTTGCAAGGCGCGAAGCGCCAAAAGCGTGGATCGAAGCGCGCGAGCCTCACATGCCCGTACGTGTGAGGTGAGAATAAACAACTGCCGGCTTTCCATACAACAAATTCATTCTGACCGGGGGTTCAAATAATATCGCCAAGGTGTTAAAAATACTTGACAGCTCCACCCACATTTGTTTGTTTGTCCAAGTTCGCTCTTCAGTGTTGATTTCAACGAGGGTCTTGAGGATTAATTTTGGTTCTATATTACCTGAAAAATGTAGGAAGTGTTCTGTTTGAAGAGAAATCGGTTGGATGAATCAAACAACACCGAAGATAACCCGCCTTGCGAAGAGGGAAAAATAATAAGAGTAGCGAGCGCGCCAGACAATGGCAGATTTGTATTGCAATTATTAATTTGTACATTTTAAAACTTAAATGGATATCCACAGAAAACACATTTGCTGAGCCCCAAAGAAATGGAAAAACGTTTCAGATTTTGACTGAGGTTATCACAGTCGATCTGTTGCTTCAACTTGAAGAAGCAACTATCTTTTGTTGAGAGTTTGATCGCCGTGTGCCCTCTGCTCTGCGTTCGCAAATTTTAAAAGAGAAATTAAATCAGCGCAATCAAACTTTTACCATCGCTATACTGATCATGAGGCCGCAACTTGAGAGGAGGTCGGTTTGAGATTGAAACAAAGGAGTAAATATCCGACATCTCCGCATTGTTCACAGAATAAAAGTGCGCACGTGTATCGACAGAGCTAGCACCATCATTATTTCCCGAATAGCAGCATTAAAGGAAGCGACTAAGTTCGTCGTTCTCTGACATTAGGCTCCGATCAGGACAAGGAAAATTTTCTGACAGATCTTCCAGGAACAAAAACACGTTCCACAACGGAACAGACCCGCTTTAGTTCTGCCGAAACTTCAGGTGTCGTAAAATATGCAAATTCCACGAAGAGCTTCAGGTTTACTGCAGTGAAATTGACACGGCTTCGAATATCTATGATGAGGTGCAATGAACATTTTGTTGACAGGTAGCGTCAAAATTCAACCAATGGGAATTCAAACGAATTCATTATGGAAAGCCGACAGTCGTATTTTTCAGCGTCTCTCCCCAGTTCCACTCTCCATTTTCACACTCGCTCCAGACCTTTCGTTCAAAGACCGTGCGCATTTGTTTGACAGACCAATGCCAAAAATATGACTGTTTTGCAGTCTAATTCTCAATGCACCTGATCGATGGGTTCAAGCCAGATATCAATATTAACAGTAATTTTATAATCCAATCAAAATTCAAGTGTTGGATTGAGTGACAAGTGAATTTCAACACTTCATTTGGAGAGTGGAAGTTTGAAAATGAAAAAATCAAAATATCAATAATAATATTGGAGGGATTTTGACAGTAGAAAAGTCAGTACTAACTAAATAAAATGTATCGATGGTTAACCCTTTCACTCCCAGAGTCAAAACCTTGAGTCAATAAATGTAGTAATGTTGTAATTTTTGAGTCTGTGGATGAAACCCTAGTGCATGCATGTGTGACCATGAAAATGAAAGCTATTGAGTACTTTCAAGTGGTACACTGGTTTTTTTTTTGACAATTTTGCAAAATTAAATTTAAGATGACTATTTTGTTCTTGGGAGTGAAAAGTTTTAAACCACTTCTTTTGTTGTTTTTCCAGATTAAAAAACGTCAGCAGCGAATCCGCACTCTACTCAAGGCATATAAAGTGTCTTTCCAAGAAGTTGATGTCGCACAAGATGAGGATGAATTGGAAAGAATGAGGGAGCTTGTTGGAGATGAAGCGGCAGTAGCTCCTCAAATTGCAAATGGTGAAGAATACTGTGGGGTACGTTAGCCAATATATAAAAAAGGTTATTCAGCGGAAACAAGTTGTATTTAATATGGCTGGGTATTTTTACGAGTCAGTTTTTTTCCAGAGCCTTGAGGTTACACGAGAAAAAATAAAAATTGATGAGTAAAAATACTCCTAGTCAGCTTTTAATGCTACAGATAGTGGGATAATACTATTTATTTAATAACAGTGTGGGCCTGAGGCCAGTTTGGACCGAGTATGGCACATAATGTACAAACTCCAGGTTTGCACAACATGCATTTATTATATATTTTAGGTATGGCACGCCTAAACTTGGTTCCTGCTGTGCCAAATTTTTGCCTGCCAATTTTCCACTAACACAACAAAATTTTCTCGATTTAGGCTGGGTACTGCTAATTTTCTGATTTACCGGTACTTCTATTGTTCATAAATGAGTAAAGGCACACCTTAAGTAATAAGCATATCCAATGCATTTGTCGGTGGTTGCCAACCACTTCCAGGCATTATGCTACTGTCAAGGTACATGTACAGTAAATATGCAATATTTGGCTAGCCTGCTGTGCACTCCAGGCAGTTTGTGTAGGCTAGATGGTTTATCTTGTTCGAGTGTTTAGCCGCCATCTTGGATTCGCAAAACGTGGAGAGTTCAGACAAGTGAAAGAGGGCAGGGAAGGGGGCAGGGAGGCGCCTTTCTACACTGCAAGCTATCTTTGGCAAGATGGCCATCATCAGCAAAGCACAACATGTTATTTTGTGGTATTGGAGACCTAAAAATGTTTGTAACAGAAGGAGAAAGAAGTTGGTTAATGTTCATTATAAAATCTTGAGTTTCTGATTATATCTGAGTTTGGTGTCCAGTCAGAGTTCATTGGGACATGTGTATTTATGGAGCGGTGCAGAAATTTTGCCAAAGTGCAATATGTTTTCTCATTTAACCTGCCGAGTGCTCATGTACTAGATAAAGTTATGTACTGTGCGGTGTTAGAGAAAATATCCAATACCCACCGCACTCCAAGGAAGGTCTGGAAATTCTGAGGGGGAGGGGGCCTCAAAAGCCAAAATTTTAAAGTAAATTAAGGAGCTAAACTGGAATTTTCAGGGGGGGGGGGGGGGGGTAGGTCAAACTAAAAAAACATTCCAGGGGAATCAGGGTACAGTGTATCCATGATATTTTTTGGAACCACTCAATCTCCAAGTGGAGAGCTGCCTGGTTACAGGCTAGTTCTATAATAATTATTAATTATTATTTATGTGTTTTGAATTTAGTATTATTTTTCCCCAGGACTATGTGGCATTTGAAACTGCCATTGAAAAAGAGAATTTAGAAGAATTCCTGAAGTTAAAGAAATAATTGTCAGTGGCAACAGAAAGTCCAGAAGATTTTCATCATTCACTTTTAGAACTAAGTTCAACATGGCTGCATGATGGTCAGCTGTTAACTTGAACAAGAGAAGTGAACACTGTTACTTTTTTATAATCTCAAATATATATTTCCGACTGTAGCATACATATAAATATGCATGTAATAGGTCCGGTCTCAAGAGTCATGTAGTGTAGAACTTTACCTGTAATGGTATGCTCACAGACATGTGACATATTGAGGACTGTATATCTTTTGTTTCATAATTTAGGGAGTTCTACATTAATGTATATTGCGGTATTCTTTTATGCTCCTAAAATTTATTTGCTTAATAGCAATATATTTGTTGTAATACCGGCTTTGTGAATGGATGGAAATCTATCTGTTTCATAAAGGGCTTACAGAGTTCAAAGGAAACTACATGCAGTATAAAGCTGTATGTCGTACATTTATGAGCAAAAGTAATCTCTCATAAAGTATGTGCAATCTCTTGTAACAACACTGAATTATTGATTGCAATATTGCACCGGCACAGTTGCTGGCCTAATAATATATACCCAATACCTGTAAACCAAGGCCTGTGAGCCGGCATTGTCTCTATTGTTACATTCCTGGAGGAATTTGTATTTCTTACTGACTCATGATCCAGCTAGGAAGAGGTATATATTTGGAATGTGCAGTCTTAATAAAAATTATATTATTATTTATATACCTATTAATGAATTTTTAAAACAGAACAAAGGGTGGCAAATTCTAGACTTTGCGAGACAGCGAGACTCTGCGAGACAGAGACTTTTTGAATTTGTAGATAGAGACTCCAATTGGGAGATTGAGACTCCAAAATGGCTTTGCAAAAAAATCAAGACTGCGAGACATACAGAACCGCTCACAAAACGAGACTGCGAGACCCGAGGAACTCAACTAAAATTTTGTGAGACCTATATTTTTTTAAAGACTATTTGCCACCCCTAGAACAATTGAAGGGCGTGCTGGAATAAGGGCATAACGACAATAGAATTCTATTGTTAATTATGCCCTTATTCCAGCATGCCCTTCAATTATATTAATCAAAAGAATATTCAATAATTTGTATTGTTCAATGTTGTAATGTCAGTCTCAGTCTATAATAATTTTGATACTTGCTAAATTTGGTTTATACCACATATTTTGTAGTTTTCTATTTTCAGGCTCAATAATTGTTATGCTACGGAATGATGTAACATTTTCTTACCAACTATTTTGAAGAGCCAAATTGTGAAAAAAATAATTATTATAAATAGTTGCAAAAAAAGGTGCAGGTTTCTTGTTTTTGTTGGCTGAGTTGCTCAAAATTCACCGACATCCACCAATTAAGTTTTTATTTACATGATATTTTTCTCAACCTCTGGCATGTGCATGACTGTTTACGCTTGGGTATAATAAAATTTATTTTGATCTTTGATGCTTAGGGAATTCGTTCATGATAAAATTTTGAAGTTTGGACTTCGAAAGCGAGGCTTGGTGATGAAAATAGCTAATCTGACATGAACATGCAAAAGGGCTTTTATGGACAAACAAAATAATTATGTTAAATAAAAATCAGAATCTTTAGTGAGTGGAAATTATTACATTCGCACTCATCAGGGCCGGGTTGTTCAAAGGACGATTAAGCTAACCCAGGATTAGCATGAATTTTGATTTCAGTTTTGTAACTTTTTAGTGAGGTTTTCTGTTTATATTTTTCGTCTTTCTGTTTTGACTTGGACTAATCGTAAACTTCACAAAACATTAGCAGAGAAAAACACTTTTTATACAAGATAAATTAAAAGCGTGATGAACTTTTAATCCTGGATTAGAATTAATCAGCTTTTGAACAACTGGGCCCTCCGCATTGACGGTAGTCAATGTACTAAGTTGATTCTCCTGACCAATGTTTCATCACAATAAAAGTAATATGCAGATTAGTAACATGCAACTGTCAGTGTGTGTGTGAATCCCAGGGGGATACTCTAGTGAGGTATATTAGTGACAGGGAGGTGCAAAGGCCTTTTGGGTTTGAATTAAATTTAGCGATTTGAGGACTTTTGGGGTTATATAATAGTTTATCCTCTGGCAGATTTTTTGGTATAAAGATTTTGGCAGAGACTTTTTTGGGGTTGATAAAAAGCATACCCTAGCATTCTTGGAGAAAAAAGGGACTTTTTGGGGGATTCTAATAATTTGGCCTCGTTCACACCTCCCCATCAATATACCCGAGTACCCCCCTGGGGTGTGAATATGATGGGATCTTTCTTTGATCTCCAACACCAGTCCTGCTTAACTGTACAGTGTATTTTAATTCATTTGTAACTAATTTCACCCAAGTGTTTTTCTGTCTCGGTAAATAAAGTACTCTGTTACAATTAGCTTTTAGAAATTGCATCATGTATCTTTCCTTTATTATATACTAGATGAAACTGTGTAGAATTAAAAGAAACTTGTAACCTGCATATGACATGCAAGTTGGTCTGTTTATGTATGGGAGTACAATTTTATAATTAGTGGTTTTCTTGAACAGTAAAGTGTCCATAGCCTGAATTTCAACCATCTCCTCTGGTTGTTTAATTACTTGGAGTATTATTAGCAACAAGAGGAGCAATGGTTGAAATTCTAGCCTGCGTGGCAGGTGTAGAAAGGGGAGGGAGGAGGGGAGTTCGGCGAGTGCGAGGAATCGGAGCGCGAAGCGCAATTATTGTTGGAGGGAGTACCCATAATCCCTCCCGCCGATCGCGCTCTGTCCTTGTGCTTCCTTCTCCTCCTCCCTCCCCTTTATACACCTGCCACACAGGCTATTGAAATTCAGCCTAGAGTGTCCACTCAATGAAAGTAAAAAAACATAAGTGTATTTTGTAGACAACGAAGTCACTGATTTAGCACCTGGGTTAAATTCCCGGGGGGGGGGGGGGGGGGGGTACTCCCTTATATAAGCTATATAGGTATGTGCCGCCCCAAAGGGTATGGGTTTTGAGCCGTTTTGGTCTGAAATAGGGTATAGATTTTGACCGTTTTGGTCTGAAATAGGGTATGTTTTGTGCAGTCTGGAATTTGGTTTGGCTTTTAGACAAAACTGTTTTTTCCATTAACATCGGGGAATTTGAAGCCTTTTTCAAATGTTTGCGCAAATAGAACCCATTCCTGGGTAGCTGAAGTCATGTATTAGACACGTGTACTAATTTGTAGGTCTGAAATAGGGTATCAATTTTTGGGTCAGGTCTGAAATAGGGTATCAAAAATCAAATATTTTGGTCTGAAATAGGGTAAGGGTTTCAAGAAGCGGGCCGCACACCCCACCAAAAAGTTTGGGGAGTACCCCCCCCCCCCCCCCCCAGGGTTAAATTTTGGAGACTGGGCGCTTTATATTCGGGATGGGGAGCTTAATATTTTTTTTGCCTCAATCACTCTCCGATGTGCCCCAAACCGAATGTATTTAAATGAACTCCAAACAAATCATTTTCAACTCAAAACTAAACAGCCAAATAAAATGATTGGTAATTACTTAGGGCACTAAAATTGGATATGGGTGCATACTGTAAAGTGCACTTATTGAAATAGGGACCATGCTTATTACAAATACACCTGCCGCCTACAAATGGGGGCCTTTAATCAAGCCAAGGGAGATGCTTGAATTCCTGTCCTGTGGCATCCCTGGTATGTCAACAGGGGTGGATCCAAAAAAATTTTGATAGGGGGGGGTCCCAGGGTTTTCCCAAAAATGTGAAGTACGTAGAAGGAAAACTTTTGGAAGTAGACGGCAATAGTTATTACTAAAAGCTTCCACAGGGGGCGCTTCCCTCCAATGGGGGGTGTTTGGGGGGCCTCCCCCAGAAAAAAAAATTGAGAAAAGTGCATTTTGGTGTTTTGCTATGGTAATGGTGAAAGCAAAATAATCCTCAAGTCTGATAGGGGGGTCCGGACCCCCCCGACCCTGCCCCTGGATCCGTCACTGGTCAAAATACTTCTTGATTGAGTTATTAGCTGGGTCAGGTATTTTTCTCCCATTCATAGTGCATGGATATCACGGCAACAAGTCTGTACTCCATGACCAGCAGCTAAATTATTTCGCATTGGTTCAGAAAATGTCCCACTCAGTCAATATATTAGTGGAATCCTGATTTCTCCAACCTCGATCCAGGGGAAATGAAAATCAGCCGGGTTCGAGAAATCGGAGGTTCGAAATATTGGGGGTAAAATTACATTGAAACAAATTTCATAGGGAAACGACTTTTGGTTTTAGTTATCAGGGTTTTTGAGAAATTGAGGGTTTGAGAAATCGGGATTTCACTGTATATTTAATTTATTATACTGTAGAATAAGACAGTTGAGAGGGCCAGTAACTAAAATCAGCCATTCAGTCAGATATTTTTTGAAATCGCAAAAATTAAGTACACCGCGAAAATAAGTACCAATAAGGTAGCCCTTTTTCAATCACAAGTCGTGTAATATATATAATCATTAAAATTACCAAGCTTGCTCGGGACTGTACTGGGAGAAATATATCGGCCCGCTGTCTTTTCTGTACGCTAATAACGGAACTTGATTGCTGCACTAGACCTGTACTGTCAAGGCCAAGGGCTGATATTCACCCAGTACAGTCCTCAAGCGTGGTTGTAGCACTGCACAACCAGAAGTACCCAACGGAACCGCTCTTCAAACTGCACAACCAGTGGACCTTATTGGGGTCAATATCGTGTGACAAACAATGAAAAACAAATAAAAGCTATCTATCAAACCATGATGAACCGTTCACATCTTTTATGACATATAATTATATTGTTTTTGATTACATAAGTTAGATTGTTTTGTTGGTATTTATCACGTTAGAACAACATTCCAGACCTGCTAAATAATTAATATTTTTATTGAAATTTTACAGAATGCTCAGAATTCCCCTGGCTGTCTCTCACCTACATGTATAAATTAAAATTTAATACTTTTCGGTGTTCAAAATTAGTTTTTACCAACATGAAGCTAATTTAGCAATTCCTAACCATCTAATCTGAGAGTCTATTAAAATGTGTGCATACATGTAGCTTGAGAGGACTGCAGTGAAATTATTATAATTATTACAAAATTATTATAATTATTACAAAATTATTATAAAATTATTATTATTATAATAATATAACAAAATTCTGTAGTGTCAGCCATCTTCTCGCCCCAACCCTCCCGGGGAGGTTGGGGTGAGGAGACAGAGCCGACACTTCAGACTATAACACATTTTATTTTGCACTGATCAAAAGTTTTAAGCATAAGAAAATTAAATAGGTCTAAAATTTAAACCTTTCAACAACCCAGTGGTGAAATAATGTCAGTGCAAAGGGTTTTCAAAAATACCAACTTACAATAGATTGTTTAAAACATTTGCACTTGTAAAGTGAGACTTTACATTAACAAGTTGATAAAGAAAATCATTTATAATTATAATTTACAGAATCACTCCTTTGGGTAACTACATTAATATTATTTTATTATATGGCAAACAGTCTGGTCCATGATGAAAAGGAGCAGTCTGAATTTTGCAATATGGACCGCTAACTTAAAGATAGTCTCCTACGCAGCCGTTATTTGTGTCGTCACGCAACGCTTCTCCCCACTAACGGCTGCTCAAACCTGGACCAGATTCCTTTGCAGATTTAAGCCAATCACAGTTGCAGTGCCATTTTCGGAACTTGTTCGCGCCAAAATAAACCAATCATACAGTAGATTGTGTCTTATCATGACCTTAGCGTCGGAAACGTCAAACGCACGCCAGTATGCCGGCTTTTGAATTTGACGCACACCAGACATCAAAATAAAACATGGTTTTACTGATGAAAAATGTATCATATGAAAAAATAATGTTGAAAAAACTTCTGATCATTATAATTATTATTACAACAGACATCCTAGTTCAAGAATTGGATCGATCTAGCAGGCTTTCGGCAAACGGTAACAGTGACGTTTTTGCCGATAGGTGTCAAAGTTACTGCGGTCAAAACAAAAGGAAAGGAATGTGGTCCAGGTTTGAGCAGCCATTAGTGGGGAGAAGCGTTGCGTGACGACACAAATAACAGCTGCGAAGGAGACTACCGCTAAGATGCATGGACCGCTCACAAACTAATTTTACCAAATTCCTTTTTTGAAACATTGAAAAAAAGAAAACATTACTGTTTTCTACTATTAATTTTTAATGTCTGGCGGACAATTTTTGTTAAACCTTTCGCAAAGTGGCTTGAAAAATGCAACGCCAAGTATAATGGCAGCTTAACTATGACACGCACGTGTTAGCCAAGATTGGTTGCATTAATATTATTACGGTAATCAGCAAAGTTTTTAAAAAGTCATTATTGATGAACTATGTGTAGCTTGTTCTGCCCATATTGGGGAATACATGTATTAGTTTTCGTTCTTTTTTGCAAGTTTATGGACCGAGCCAAAAACTTGCAAAAAAAGAACTTGACCAATATTTCCCAAATACGGACCTCATGCTAGTTCAATAACATCTATGTACAGTGGAACCCTGTTAATACGGACAACTACAGGCCCAAAAAAACCTGGCCTTAATAATGGGGTGGCCGTAATACGGGGTAATCGTGGGGTCATTGTAAATGTACAACAAAAGCGACTGAACGAGCACTAAAGGCAATCTGAACCAATTTACAGGAAGATCTGAAAACAGACACAAATAATTCGTCAAAACAATGAAAACCTGCTAATACAGAGTCATTGTGTCAATGATTTGCAATATTCAATCCATCGTCGAGTTTGTGGCCGTAATGCGGGGTAAAATTATAAAGAAAATAGGTGCACAGGGATCACAAAATCTGGCCATTGGCCGTATTACGAAGTGGCTGTATTAAAGGGGTTTTTATACAAGAGATTAAGCGTGATTTCGCCGGGCCAAAAAGAGGTGGGCGTAATAACGGGGTGGCCATATTAACGGGGTGGCTGTAAGGCAGGGTTCCACTGTATACAACTTCCATGATTGTTGCACTGATCAAGAAGTCATTTTGGTTATACATGTAGAGCAATTCTGTATCGAGTGTCGGAAAACCAAAACCAAAGCAATAAACCAATCACAACAAAATTAATGTATAAACAACACAGTGAACCAATGAGAACTCGATAGTCATATAATAATATATAATATTATAATAATAATACTAATTTATTACTGTCTTAATATAGCGCATTCTCCAGAAAATGCCCAAATGCCATTTACTTATCATTAGTCAAAAATAAATACTGAAACTATATAATAATTATTATTTTTTTCTCAGTGCGCGAGCGGGCGGTATCCTGCAAATCCTGGAATCTTATTGGTTCCGGGAGCGGGCAGTATTCTCCTATCTCTGACCACGGTCACGGTAACCAACATTTTAGCGCCTTGCTTGGACCATTTCAGCAACGCGCGAAGGTCGGTACAAAGAAGTTTTTAAAATCTCGCATTATTTTGCTCTCTTATCGTTGTCAAGTGAATGGAGAACTACGCCGCGGAATTAAAGAACTTGCATTTCTTCAAAAAGGCGAGTAGTCATTTGATTTTAACCGACAGAATTTAGTTTTAGTCAAGTTTGTTGTTCGTTTTTGGAAATCAGTTTGACGTTTAAACTTGCGGGTTTTAAATTACAATTCACCGTGTTTAGACTCGATTCCTTCGTTTTAATTGTTTACTTTTCGTTTCTCTGTTTTCCTAAATTAACAACTGTATCGCTTATGGAGGTTGGGTGCCTGGAATATCCAGGGGCTTCCACTTTTGGCAGCCAGCCCCTAGATTGAATAACGCCCCCATGGCTAGCACGACCCCGCAACCCAGCCATGAGCCCCCACACAAGGGAACAGGCACCCGTCACACTGACCTGTCAGTGGAAATAAAAAGGGAGAGGAGGGGGGGGGGGGGGGGAGAAACTATCGATCCAAAGCTCTCCACGCACAACGCTGGGCAAGAAACCTCACTGCCTGGAGAAACACGCCACACGAACGAAGCAGAGAACTACTGCACATGCGCCTCACGACTGACCACCGGTACTCCTTCCCAGACCCCTGGCGCTCTAGTTGTTAACTCTTTTAAATTGCATTTAAATGCATCAAATCTTCCGTTAATTTTCATTCAAGAAATAACTTTGTGGCTACCGGTATTCCCGTTTATAATTCTCGGCACGTATCAATTTTATGCTGTCGGCTTTGAAAGAGCTAATGCAAGCGAAGTTTGTCAAGGTTTCGCATAAAATGAAAACTGCAAATTGCCACCGAATGGAAAAAATTAGATTTAACATGTGAAATAAAATTGTAGTATACGTAAAGACTGTAACTGGGAACAGTTTTGCTCGAAAAATGCTTTTCATGATATTTGTTTACGGCAAGAGTATGGAAGATTGCTGAAGATTGTCGTAGAATTTGAAAGCGGCTTTGAATGGTTTTTGTGAAAATGGAAATAGCTTCTCATTTCAGCTGCTTTTGTGATGAAATGCCGCTCTAGTCTCCATTTCTGTAATTACATATTTGTGGTGTAAAAATTAATCGTCTGAGTTTCTTGTTACTTGGGCTATTTCTTCGGTAGTCTTCTGCTGAGCTACATGTACTAGCGCGCGTGAAAAACAGATTTTGCAAAACAAGCCTGAGATTTCAATATTTCTTTATCAAATTCAAACAAAGTACGAAAAAAATAAAAAGGTTATTTGCCGGCCTAGGTCGGTCCGTATTGAGAAAAACTGTGCCCTTGGTCTTGAGTACGGCCCTCGGCCTAACGGCCTCGGGCTGCACTCAAGACCACGGGCACAGTTTTTCTCAATACGGACCTCCCGGCCGGCCAATAACCTATATTTATTAACTAAGTATATCAAAAGTTCATCACAATAAATACTGATGAATATTGACGGCAAACATGGGAAAATGTGTGCAATGAAGGTGTGATTGGTTTTAGATCTGATTGGATGATTATGTGGCACATAACACAGTTTAGCAAAACCAAAGAAATTCCGAATTACTTTCGACACTCAATTGAAAACCGCTCTATGTACATGTACCATCTCTTCAAAATAATAATAATAATTAAGAAATGACTTCATCAAAGAGTATGCAGGACAGTGTTGTAAGAACAGCTTAGACTACGAACAGTCCGTCTTTCCCTTAGTCCATCGAGCGAGAAGCGAAAAAAAGTTTAAGGAAAAAATGACCACGTGAAATCTGGGGGCGAGGCCGCGAGCGTCTTTTAACCTCCGCTATTAAAATATTTCGCTTATTGCTCGACGGACTGCTCATAGTGTAGTTGAGTAGAGTAACACTGCTCAGTAGACCTTGACCAGGTATTCCTTGATCATTTTAATCTGTTCCAAAATATCTTTGTCCAAAATATGAAGGACAGTCTGAGTGAACCTCCGACGTTAGAATGGTAACAGATGGGAAATTCTTCAGCAACAGCTCAACACCTTGTCAAACATGTAAAATACAGTTTCATTAGTATTGTATACTGTACAATGTACATGTAAATTGTCTGCTTAAGAGAGGTGTCCCCTTATGAGAAGTTAAAAATGTAGTGTTTGTATATGTAACTGGGAACATGACCAAGTCACTGTCCGCTTACAAGAGGTGTCGACCTACAGGAGGTGTCCGTTAGCGGAGGTTCGACTGTACTGTATATTAACGGAATTTCAGCGAGGCACTGTGAGAGTATTATTTTAGTTTCTTGCCCAAGAAGACCCAGACCGCTTGATCCAGAGTCCAACTCAATAGCCATTTATTAGGCCACTCCATCTTCCTCCTGCCCAGGTGTATTACTGACAAAATGTTCAAGGACAACCTACTAATACTCCTACAGCATCATTTACAGGGGTGCTCAAAAAATTATCATTGTGAATTTGATCACATGGGTATTAATGTGTTATCATTAATTTTAGTAGCATACATGTACTTGCACTCCTCTTGTACTCACCATTTGGAGTAGCAAACACGTTCAAGAGAAGGATGTTCTCTTCTTTTACTCCGTGTTCAACAAGAACTCTTATGGCTGTTATAACTGTGGCTCCAGAATCTGCTGGAATCAAAAGTTTACAAAATTAGCCTATGAACAGCACACGACTGGGGAGGAGAATAAAGGTGACAGAACCTGTCACTTGCCTTCATTCTCCTCCCTAGTCCACGCTCAGCTTGCTACACTTGCCGATTTTTCCCCCATGCTCGACTCGCTTCCCTTGCCGATTTTACTGTACTTTAATAGGAGCCTGTTCACAGGCTAGACAAAATATGATGTACTACAAATGTACTACAGATGTATTTAATAATAAAATATTGAGCCTAACTGCAGTTTTGGTACTCCCAGCAACAAACTGCTTCCACTGATTTATAATTGGCCCCTTGTTCTAAGACTGTTTGGCATACAGTCCAAGTGAAGACCACCAACTGTTTACAGATAGACTATCACAGTCCACAGTCGTCTGACAGAAGATTATGACAATCAAGTGTCATGAGAGACAGTGTTTCATCCGACTTCCAAACACAAAGAAGAGAGTGGAAATTACAATGTACAGCAGAGTATTTTTGAGTGTTTGGAGATTGCCAAGATGAAACACTGTCTCAAGTGTTTACCGTTGCCACTTGACAAAGTTTTTGATTAATTTTTGACATATTTTTGACAACTTTGATGGGTTCCGTTTTGTGGAGCCACATTTAACTAGACTAGAAACTAAAACCATTCAAATTTTACGACTCCGCCTCCAACACTCCTTGGATTTTGATTGGTCAAGTCAAACGGAACCCATCCGTAAGTCGTCAAAAAGTTGTCAAAAATATGTCAAAAATTAATCAAAAACTTTGTCGAGTGGCAATGGTAGCGTCATCTTCACTGTAATACTGTATCTTCTCAATTGAAACAAAAACAAGAGTGAACGTAGAAATAAAATATTGTAAAAATCTATGCATTGCTATGTTATGATTTTTGTTGGTTTTAACTTGATGAATTTTTAAATAAATGAGTTTGAACAAAAGTCAACAGCTTGAGCTTTCTGCTAGTTCGGTATTTCGATTTTATAATAATAAGCAATGGCACACTCACTGAGAAGAGGATACATAAGGAGAACTCTTCTTTGATCCATACCAGGAGGGAACTTTGCATAATAAACCTGACATACAAACCAAATGCCACACATAAGTTTAATTTGTAATAAGACAAGTGCAATGTTAAGGTACCGGTACTAACTCAGTGACAAAGAATGTCAAGCAGCATTGTGCTACTACCGTATACTGCATTGCATTAATTGAAGGGTATGCCGCAAAATGAACGTCTATCGCTTTTTTGGCCGATTTTCTTTTTTTACAGAATCAAGCTAATTTTTGGCAGACAGTCTTATTTTGATATGAGACATATCGTTCTGTAATGTTTTTCGCTTTTTTGCGCTTCGTTTTCGAATAAAAATGTATGCAAAAACCAAGGCGGTGTGTTTGTTGAACGAGAAACAAAAGAAACCTTTTGTTTGTCGCGAAGCGTCGCATTAGCCACTGCCGCTTGTTCCGCTACAAAGAATAATTCTTTAAAATTATCACTAATGTTGCTTCGGTGGCACAAGTGATTAAAGTGCGGGCCAACTGATGCAACCGTGTTATCATGAAGCCGGTTCGACTCGCAGTGCGGCGATGTTCTTTTTCCGCCTTTTCTGTTCTTTTCTTTTTTTTAACCAAAACGACCATATAATACAACCCGCGCTGTCAATGCTGGTAAAGTTAACCATTAAAGTTTGTGTCGAAATCTACCTTCGATAAAAAACGAAAATCGGCCAAAAAGCGATAGACGTTCATTTTGCGGCATACCCTTCAATTGCTTTGATTCCTAGATTATCTTGTCCTACATTATCTTGTCCTGCAGTGTCTCTGATGCTCGGCTGCTTGCAGCATAGCTACATGTACATGTGTACATGTTGTAGCAATTATTGCTATTGAATTGTCAGTGAGAAAAAGTTTGTTACAGCCTGCATAATGTCAGAGGTCAGGACATCAAGAAAGATGTTAAAGCCTACAAATGTCTGTATTAAAAGCTGCGATTCCACATGATCAAATTGGAAAGTAAAACAAAACACTACATGTAAATACTTAATATTTATTCTACTTACAATTCTGAAAATACAAGTAACATGGAATATAGACTGTCAGTATCCATTTTTACCGTAGGTGTCTTGGTTTCCTCGTTGATTTTTATAAGAATCTTTCCTATCCGTATTGACCGGCAACAATCTCGCAATCCTTTTTCCATTGCTTCACCTAAAAAAGAAGGATGTATGACCAATACAGTCTACAACTGTGTTGTAGTATAACAGCTGACAGTGAAGAGCGTCCTAGCGTTGCCATTTGACAAAGTTTTTTATTAATTCTGGGAGATGTGGTGGCCCAATGGTTAGCGCGTTGGACTTCAGATCGAGCGGTCCGGGTTCGAGCCCTGGCCTGGGTCATCGTGTTGTGTTCTTGGGCAAGACACTTTACTGTCACAGTGCCTCTCTCCACCCAAGAGTATAAATGGGTACCAGCGACAAAAATGCTGGGGGATAAGTTACCTGCAATGGACTAGCATCCTATCGGGGAGTAGCAATATTCCTAATCGGCTTCATGCTACGGAAACCGGGATTAGATCCTGCAGTGCGGGCCAGTTGTTGGCTCAAGTGCGGCTTTACCTTTTAAGGCCGGTTTACATGCTACGATTATTTTGTCGGCCCGATTTGGCCTGATTTGATTAAGAAAATGACTGAGCGGACGAAAATCAGCCCGATTTATTAATATGTTGCAGCACAACAGATTTTATAAATCGGGCCGATTTTCATCCTCGCGCTATATCGATAAAAGAGAAATCGGCCCGACAAATCGTAGCATGTAAATGAACCTTACGAGTGTACCGACAGATCGGGCCGACAAATTGTAGCATGTAAACCGGCCTTTACATACCTGTGGATGGACCATATGCCAGTCCATAACAGGTGATACTCCCTGGGCAGTATTTAGACAGGTTTTTATGCCCTTAACAATTCACCATTACCAATTTATACTCCTGGGTGGAGAGAGGCACTATCAATGGCAGCAAAGTATCCACTCAGTCTCTTGATCTGAAGTCCGCAATACCTCAATGCACTACAATACAGTGTTAAGTAACATATTTCCATTTTTTTTTACAAAAGACACATACCACTTCGCATTATGCTGACACCACAGTTTCCTCTCTGAAAAGCTAACCCCTCATACGATGCACCTATTGCAATAATATTATTGAAAGTAAAACATTGTTAGTTTTATTATAACCTAAAACATGATTTCCCAATTTCATTATCATTCTCTCTCTAATAAGTATTATCACTGCAGCAGTGTTTTTCTCCAATATACAATTTTTAAGGCCAGACCATAGTTAATAGAGGGGAAATAATGGTTATGAAGCCCGGCAAACTTCAAAGGAGCAAACAAAGATAGCAAGAGGAGGTCCATGACTGTGCACAATCTTTTGTTTTGCGCTCATACTGTACACTATGCATGAATTAGATATTAACTGAAACGTTTCTATTGGTTAGTTGCAGGGGTTTCAATAATTTTTGAAGTAAGCGGCTTACCATGGTGGAATAGGCGGCTGTGACCATTAAAGGGGCTGTATTAGGCTCCTTTATACTAGGGGGGGCATGGGGGCATGCCCCCCCAGAAAATTTTGTAAATGTAGAAGCTCGGAAATGCAACTTCCAGCATTCTGGGAGTCAAATCTAGTGCTATATATGACAATTTTTATAGATCACAGTAGATCATGCGATTATTCTATATGAAGTTTTGAGTTTAAAGACTTACACTGTTACAGTCATTGTTTTTTCTTTCATAAATCTTATAAGTAAACTCAGAAGGCCAGAAGTCTTGATTAGTAAGTGGCGGCAAGAGACAACGTAGGCGGCGGTACACCGCCGGTAGCCGGCTTCTAATGAAACCCCTGGTTAGTTGCTTGGACACACATAAACACCTATTGCATTTTATCAGGTTTTGTGCATGGTCAAGGCCAAACAAGATAATTTTAACAAAGAACTTTGCAGGGATTCTTAACCATTTCGCTCAATTAACTAATGGCCAGACCAAACACTCTGGCTTGATCTATTGTCTGCACCAATGATTATATCAGACAGGACTTTTCTCATACCCCTACCCCCATGATAAAAGCCTTACCAGTAGGAGTCTTGACAGAACAGTTTTCGTATGGGAGTTGGTTCAAGCCCTCTTCAACAACCAGTCTTATCTAGCAGAGAGAGAAATCAATTCAGACAAATATTGCTGTATGCATCTCATCATACCAATGTAGATGTTCTAACCTATGAGACAAAGATTAACTCCACATGACAGGAAACAAAGAAGGTTCCCTCTCATGTGAAGGGAATCTCTGTTGAGATCACATAGTACAGATGCCCCAGGGGTTAAGTAGCCTGCAAGGAAGCTCTCTTATCTTGTTCGGGATTTGTGCAATGCAAAGCACGAGTTTCGGGCTGGCCAGCAAGCAAAGTAAGTTGGCGAGATTGGGACGAGAAAAAGCGAGCCTGCACTAGAGCCATTGATTCTCGAATTTCCTGTATTCATCCACGAACGCAGCATTCTGACTGGTCAAAAATGAGATACCATTATTGTAACTAAATTAGAAACCAGGACAACATACGGCAAAAGAGAAAATTACTAGTTCAATTATTTCTTGTTCAAGTAGCAGCATTTTGCAAGCTTTCGATCAATTCTGAATTGTTTTCTTGAAGGGATGAAGGGAGCGATATTTTCGCTTTTAGGCTGTCTGGTTACGGGAAAAGCTGATCAGAACTGTTTTTGATGGCAATGGAACATACATGTAAGATCAAAGCTATCTGAAGGAAGGCAATCAAACACCAATGCCAATGCCATGCAATGCCAAGTGTCAAGTTAAGAACTTTACTTTTCGCCAGCTCGTACAGTGTAACTCGTGCCTACATCGTTCTAGCCTGAGATCAGGCTCCGAGAGAAATGGCTGTCGGCACTCGGCTCGCTTCGCTCGCCCCAGTCCGCGTGCAGCCATTTCTCTCGGAGCCTGATCTCAGGCTAACATCGTTCGGGTATGTTATTGCTTGTCAAACCACAACAAAAACAAAACTGGCAGTGTGCATTACAATACATAATTATTATTATAACAGATTTCATTCATTCACTCACTAGTCGGTCAGCATAAAAAACAAAGTCTCCCCTCTGAGTTTCTCTGGAATAAAGCAAACAAAAATCTTAAAATTAAGGTAATTGCAGCATAAAATGCATACAGTACTAAGTCTTATAGCTATCTAGTTTCCTGTGTACAGTAATTCCATACCCCACACGGAAGGGATTTGTCCTATGACTCCCTCATACCCTCTGGATTTTCCAAAATTGGTCCCTAAAATAAAATGACCCCCTCCCTTTTGTTATTTCCATATTTTTGGCATACAGTGCATTGCAAACACTGAGCCCGCTAAGGGTCTATTTTATGATCGACAACTAAATAGTTATCGATAACAATTGGCCTAGTCTGTGGAGGCCCAATATCTACAATTTATAATCTACCCCTCCTACATCTCTCTCCCCCCCCCCCCCCCCCCCCTTTTTCCGGTACCGAGCAGAATTCAAGCAGCGAGCAGAATAAGGGTGTCCGAGCAGAATTTAGAGCATAATAAGCAATTTTACGAGCAGAATTTATCCAAGCCCATTACTTACGGTAAAATCGAACACTTCCATATATGGTATGACATTTATGATTGACAGAAATCTTTTGCAAAGCACTCAGATGAGATCGCACAAGTTTAACAGTGAAATCGGTTGTAAAAGTTTTACTTCAGCTTACAATATATTAAAGGCAGGTACAAAAGTCGGACCGGATCAGTCGGATCGGACCGGACCGGATCGGACCGGATCAACTCGGATCGCCAGTCCGGGTCGGATCAACTCGGATCGACTCGGACTAGACTAAAAATGAAAACAATCTACTCGGACTGCAACCTCGTTCCCAGGGTCTCTCATCTTCCCGCCCCCTCCCTAGGGTTTAAAAATGTCAATTAGACACGCGACCAGACCAGACCAGGGTCTCTCTTCTCTCGCTCCAGGGGGCGGGAAGATGAGAGACCCTGGGAACGAGGTTGCTCGGACTGGACTAAAATGAAATTCGTAACATGTTAGACATAGAAAAAAGATACTACCTCTCTTCATTTAAAGGTGTTAGCTACCTAAAAGTTCACCCAGATCATGGTCAGATCACCGTCAGATCGCCGTCAGATCGCGGCAATCAAGCCGCCATTTTGTTTTTCTAGTGCCAGGTTCTCCCGGATAGCGAACTTATCCGCTCGTCCGCTCGCACATGGAGCCGGCCAGATGACTAAAAATCACAGTTAATGTAATTTTAGAGAGTGGAAATCTAAAAACTTTTGCGGGGAAACATGCCTCCGGACTTCCATAGATTCGGCACTCAGACTCTAGTAAACCGGTCAAGTTTTTTTCCTGGATCCGCGCCTGATAAGCTTAGCTTATACAGTAGAACCACGCTAACTCGAACAAAACAAAACATACAGATAGCGAGAGTTCGAGTTAGCCGATAGTAAATGACTGAAAAACAAGGGCAAAGGGAATGGGTTTGAGTTCGAGATAGCGGGGAGTTCGAGTTAACCGAGTTCGAGTTAGCGGGGTTCTACTGTATTATGTGCTTCCTCCGCAGCGCAAGGCACTCTTTTGTGCAAGATGGAAATGTAATAAAAGTGTTTCTTGAGAGTTCCCGGAAATTACGTCTGCTCTCGCAGGCTACCTGTTAGAGGGCAGTTTGAAGAGCATCAATTTTGCTGCTGGGAATGGATTTGGACAAGCATTAGGCTGGGAGACTGGATTTGGGCAACAATTGGGCTGGGAAATGGGTTTTATACCCCACTTCAGGGCATCCTTTGAAGGGATTTTCGAACAAAGGAATTGAAATAATCGTGAAATCTTGCCTAGTAGTCGCCTAGTACAGTTCCCAGGCTTCTTCTGATGACGTCATCCCGGGAGGACCTGGCACTAGAAAAACAAAATGGCGGCTTGATTGCGGCGATCTGACGGTGATCTGGGTGAAGAGAGGTATCTTTTTTTCTATGACTAACATGCGACGAATTTCATTTTAGTCCACTAGTCCGAGTAGATTGTTTTCATTTTTAGTCTAGTCCGAGTCGATCCGAGTTGATCCGACCCGGACTGGCGATCCGAGTTGATCCGGTCCGATCCGGTCCGGTCCGATCCGACTGATCCGGTCCGACTTTTGTACCTGCCTATATATTAAAGCAAAAAAGATCCGTGATGTCAAATATTTCTTAATAAACTTAAGCTTATAAGACTTAAGCTTTAATAAGCTTATAAAATAGCTTATAAAATATTGCTTAAATTTGGAGGAGCAGCAGGAAGGCTAGCCAGTTTTAATTAACCCCAGAATTTAGAAAGAGAAAAACAGAAAATGAAGAACCTACTTGTCTCTCAAAATTGTCTGCAGTTCTCGAACTTGGTCGTTCATTTTGATGACTTTCAGCTGAGAGCCATAGTCGTGCTGCAGGCTAGACGGTTTTTCTTCGGGTGTCAGCAGTCCGTTCGTAAGTTCTCCATTTTCCGCGGAAACGCTGCATTTCGCAGTTTGGTTTGGAATCCTTACGTTTCCTTCGCGCCTCCTTTTCTTCTTTACAGCCTAAAAGTTCAGGCATTTTCTGCAAAACAGCACTCATTTATCTCATTCATACCCAAAATATGGAGAACACGTTTTCGAGCGAAATTATTTCGCCTCGTTCCCAAGGCAATCCGAGTAGTGCCCTGGAGGCTGGATGGATCGAGAGACGATCGCATTTTGCCGAGTCTTGCCATTCTCGTCCCCAGAGGCCACGATCCTTTTGGTCAGCACCAAGAATCGAGACCTCTGGCCGGAACCAATTTATTGAGCATGCGCAGAGTAACCGGAAGTCCGCGAATCGCGGACTACCGTCAAATCTGACAAATCTGATTGGCTGAGAATATAGAACGAGTACTCTGCGCATGTTCAACAAATTGGTTCCGGGTCTCGATTCTTGGTGCTGACCAAAAGGATCGTGGCCTCTGGGGACGAGAATGGAGTCTTGCCGATTAGCGTTCGTGTTCGTCCCGAAGATGATCGAACCGTCGCTGCCAGCATGGCGGTAAAGCACAGTGTATTTGATTTCCAAGCTCCGGAAAAAGACCTGAGAAACGATGATTTATTAAGGAACCAACTGTTCGAAATTTTGAGAAAGTATCACACTAGAGGTCCTGTGGTCTCCACTGAACTGGAAGACGGAAAGAGCTGCTTGTATATCTTTGTTGGCAAAGATGGCGGGTAAGAGTTCTTAAATAAAACTCGTTTACAGCTGTCTTGTATAAAACTACTACCGCCAGTACATATCTCATCTGAGCTATATTGATGGTTTGCAACCAATCCCGAGAGATTCAAATGACTGACGCGGCTTGTAAGTTTTTTTTAAAGTTAAGCTTATAAGCTTAAACGCATGGGTGAATTAGAAATATTTTGTTAAATATGTTCACTTGACAAAACAAATTATTCTGCTTATAGATCAACCTATTTAGACAACTTGCTTCTTCCTACATGTAGCTAGTAAGCTGTAGTGGGCTTATCAAAATGACTGAAGCATTCTTGGGGTGGGGGCGGCGGTACTCGGGTATGTTTTTGGACCCGGGGAGGGGGGGGGGGGGGGGGGGGGTACTCCCTTATATACACTATATAGGTACGTGCCGCTGGACAGGGGATGGTTTTTGAGCATTTTGCTCTGGAACAGGGTATACCAAAAGGCATTTTTTGGTCTGGAACAGGGTATCAGTTTCCCAGAAGTTGGCACGAAGATCGGTAATTTATACTCTGGAATAGGGTAGACGAAGTCTACGTTAGTCAGACAAAACGAAGCGCGCAGGAGTATTAAAGAAGCTTTACAGCTACACGTTAGCAGTGCTGATTTATAGTTTAGCCTTTTGGGTTAGAAAAAAAATCGTTAAAAATCCTCTGGAACAGGGTATCTTTTTTCAACATTTAGTCTGGAACAGGGTCACAAAATTAGCATTTTGTGTTCTGATACAGGGTAAGGGTTTTTATAGCCCAGCGGCACACCCCCACCCAATTTTTTTGGGAGTACCCCCCCTCCCCCCCGGGTTTTGGGTGGGTATGTGCCGCCCAAAATTTGGACCCCATTCTAGAAAGCACCCTCCCCCCCGGGGTGGGGGGTGTGCCGCTGGGCTATAAAAACCCTTACCCTGTACCAGACCACAAAATACTAATTTTGCGACCCTGTTCCAGACTAAATATTAAAAAAAGATACCCTGTTCCAGACGATTTTTTCTAACCCAAATTAAAGGCTAAACTAGTAAGCAGCACTACGATGTAGTTGTAAAGCTTCTTTCCTGCACGTTTCGTTTCATCTGACTCACATAAACCTATTCCAGAGTATCAATAATATTATTAGCGATCTGTGCCAACTTCTGGGAAACTGATACCCTGTTCCAGACCAAAAAATGTTGTTTGTTATACCCTGTTCCAGACCAAAATGCTTAAAAACCATACCCTGTCCAGCGGCACGTACCTATATAGCGTATATAAGGGAGTGCCCCCCCCTCCCCCCCAGAGCATTCTGCCCCAAATAATGATCAATGTTTTCACTAATTTAATTAACTGACATAATGGAGTGCAATACAGTCAAACCTGTATTAGCGGACACCCTCGGGGAATGCTCCAACGCCAGCTTAATAATTATTGATACAGGGTGTCTGCTTTAATACAGTAAATAATTAAGGGAACTTATAATTTTTGGGACTTTTGCTACCACTAATAAAGACCAACAAAGCGTGTCGGCTTAATACAAGTCTGATTGTATTTCTATTTAATAACTAGTAATACGTGACTCGCAGGCCCTCGCGAAGCTTTTGTTGCCTAGTAACGGGCACGCCTGTGATTTGATCTGCAAGGTTTCCAAGAATTGCTGCAAGGTTTCTGAGAATCGCCGGACGAACGCCGTGTTTTTGCTAAGCCACCGGATTTTGGTTTCGATTGGAGTTCGCTCGTCTCTCGGTATCTGTAATAAATTGTAGCGCTCTTGTACTGTTTTCCCCACTTTTCCGTCCGAATGATCTGAAACCACCTCGCTTTTGTAGGTAAAAGCTTCTTCGCAATATCGGATCGGCGAATTTATATTTTCAGACACAAGTCTTCGCGTCTACAATGAAAACTAAGCCATATGTTGATCGTACTTTGAGAAATTCCTGAGTCGTCTTTCCTTTTCCTGTTGTTGATAATGGATTTACAAGTCTGATTGTATTTCTATTTAATAATTATGCAACAATTCAACCATAGTGTGTCCATTTCGAATATAGAATAATGATTTGATTAATGGAAAAATATCTCTTTCCATCCCCGCGAGAGAGGTGATAGTAAATCTGGAAAACAAAGTGGAAATTTGAGTGATTTGATCATTATTTTAGAAAAGACTGGTTAAATGCTTCCACGACTGTACAGTATATATGTGATGGCTTTTCATTCAACCAGACTGTTGACTGAAATTTGCACAATAATTTTTACAGCTACCTTATTATAGGAAATTAACGCTCGTGTTAATTAAGGTATTTGAAATTAACGTGACTTAAATTAACGCGAATTGGAGGGAAAATTACTTCCGAATAAAGGAAATTAACATGAAAGAGGAGGTAAAATTTCAAAATGAAAGAAATTAACGCGATTAGCACAGAGAAACAAAGATACTTTGGCCGAAATACAGGAACTCAGATGTCGAGAACTGCTCTTCTGAAAGCGAGGGTGAACTGGAAAAATTGTTTTAGTGGTTTTTTAGGCCTAAATTACATTGTAAAAGATTGAGATACACTGTGCAGAAAAGAGAAAGCTATTGTTTCCAAGCATCAAATATGTCTGTACAAGATCCACAAGTTTGGGGTTATAATAATGGAAATTAAGGTCGCAGAAATTAACGCTCCATTTAATTAATGTCGCGGAAATTAACGCTCACAAAAATTAACGCGACTTAAATTAACGCAAATTTTTAAAATTCACGTTAATTTCATGGAGCGTTAATTTCCTATAATAAGGTAACCATGCATGCATGGTCGTACTAGCTTGACTTTCTCCTTTGCAAAAATTTATTCCTGTAGGTTTCTTTGCTATTTTTGAAGAACTGCGAAATTTAGCAAAGTGGAATTTTCTTTAATTTGTGATCTAAAATAAAACCTCTGACTTGTTCACGCTCCTTGGCCTCGAAAAATGCTCTTGTTAAATATGCAAATTTCAGTCAGCATTCTTGCTGAATATGAAAAGCAATCACAGAATATCTTTCTCATATTTCTACCAAGCTTAAAATATACCATAATTTCTTTCCACAAATTCTCATTCATTGACAAAATCTAATCCTAGCAGTATGCAGGATGTTTGTCACACTTGAACCTAGTTATATGGCCTTAGCTCCCACGAGTCTCCTGTAGCTCAGTGGTAGAGCGTCCGACCGGTGTGTGGAAGGTCATAGGTTTGACTCCTGTTGGGGGAACTCTGAATTTTTTTCCGAGTAGCTTGTGTCACTGACAGAATAATATCTTTCTCAAGCAATCACATTATTTTGTGGATTAGCAAACCCCTGTCTTTTTTTAATTAAATCACTCAAATTTCCAGTTTTTTTTCCAGATTTATTTTCACCTCCAGGGATAATTGATGGAAAGAGATATTTTTCCATAAGCAAAATAATCATTATTCGATATTTGAATAGATGCTACAGTTGAATTATCAGGTCACTGTGAGTGACTTGAATGTTTGGCTTTGTTTTCTGCAGTCACTGGACTCTTCGAAGTTTCCCTACTGGTTTGGTTACTTTGGATGTCATGCAGTGTGGAAAAGAGGAATCTGGAGAGGAATTATCAGTTAATAAAGACGTAAGATTTTATCACAAAAAAATTTATAAATAAAAAATTTAATATTATTTTTTTGCTGCCCCTCACCATTCTTGATTGCATCAATTATTTATCTTTGATTTATTGGAAGTGTTTACATCGTCATTGTCTTCATTATTCCATAATAAAATAGTTTTTATAGGTTGGGGTGATTAGACCCATGCCAAACCCCAAGCTGGAGGGCCGGGGCTATCTATTGTCAGGTCTCTCACTCTCACCCTTGACCTCCTGTATACCAGGGATGTGAGCACACAAGCTTCACCACCATGACAAGGTGACAAGTGTATCTCTTACTGTAATTAATTATTATTAACCGACTGCCTTGTGTATATGGAGGATGGCCTCCACGACTGTACTCATCCATGCAGCCCCAGATCAGATGCATCACTGGAATACGTACTACAGTACACCCATGACTGACAAAATAATTTTATCGACGGTGGTTTGGCCGACCATGCTGCCACCTTCGTGACGCTGTGTTAGCCTTTAAATGTATGACTGGATGCGCGCCTCGCTATCTTAGCGATCAGTTCATCACCCGCAACAAAATCACCAAACGTGCGACCCGGAACTGTCAGCTTTTAAACATTCCCCTTTTTAAATCTGCCTCTGGTCAAAGAACTTTTTATTATAGAACAGTGAACATTTGGAATAACCTTACATCGAACTATTTCATCTTTTAAATTTCACTTAAAATCAAAATTAATGGAGGAGTTTTTAACATAGATTAATTAGGAGTAATTCATTTTATCCGATTTTTATCATTGTAATTTTTATCATAGTAATTTTTCTCATAATTTTAAATTGTAATTTGTACTGTAATTTTATTGTCACTGAAAAGCCCCGTGAGGGGAGTGTCAAATTAAAGTATTGTATTGTATTGTATTGTAATAATTGCCACAAACCAGCTTAATTACCATGAGCCCCACGCCCAGGCACCAGTCACACTGACTAAGATCAGTAGAGAGGGGAAAAGGGAGAGGGTAAAGAACTCACACTGATCGATATACCACCAAGAAACGAGTGCATACAGTACACCACACCATGAAATTTTGTCCCGATCCAGAGAACGTTGAATGTATGTTTGTACAGGTATAGTACAGATCTGCCAACTCCCAGATAATCTGGACAGGGAGTCTCCCGGATACAGACCAAATCTCCCAGTATCCTGGACAGGTTGACAAATCCCCCGGATATGTAGGAAGTGGAGGGGGGGGGGGGGAGGGGAGGTGGGTGAGGTGGGGTGAGGACTTGGGATGTTTATTGATTTTTCTTGGAGGAGCTTTCTTTTGGTCTAATTTCTGGAATCAACAAGATGAAGGTTAACAGGGTTCAAAATAAAATCACAGCTTTTAGCTTGAATTTGTAGGCTTTTTTGTCAAGGTTCATTTTCCCCCGGCTGTCAATAATGAATGAGCAGAATGGCACATTCTATGAATCACTTTTTTCACTTTCCGCGATTTGCATGTGTGTACTGCTACACTAATTAAACGGGAATCTGCCAAGAACCTGTTGCCTAGCATGTGACCAAAATTTTCCTGTTTCTTCCTTGAAAAACCTTGAAATTATTAGCTGATTTTAAAAAGATTTCGCACATATCGCATGCTTTGAACTGCTAAAATAATGTCAGCGTCAGAATCTTCATTTTAATTAACGTGTTTCATTGCGACAATTCCCTTCCAAACAACGCATCGTGAACGGCTCTCTTTTTTAGGTGTTTGTTCAAGCGTAAAATGCAACTTTGTCTAGACAAACCGTCGCGCTTCTTCACTCACAAACATGGGAAATCCGTTCTGTCGAGCAATATGAATACAAAACTGACTTTAATTTGAACGACCGGCACTAAACAAGT
This sequence comes from Desmophyllum pertusum, assembly GCA_029204205.1. Classification (NCBI taxonomy): domain Eukaryota; kingdom Metazoa; phylum Cnidaria; class Anthozoa; order Scleractinia; family Caryophylliidae; genus Desmophyllum; species Desmophyllum pertusum. The sequence goes on from MU825396.1 coordinate 1,570,678, forward strand.
TTTTGTGCAAAATAAATCTTGATTACACGTGCAGAAACGCGGTAACGCAACGGTTTGTTTAGACAAATTTGCATGTTTCACGCTTGAACAAATGCGTAAAAGAGTTGGTCGTTCACGGTGAACAAGATTTCAACTTTTGCAGCACGCTTCAAATTTCCAAACCTTTTTCTACTCATTTTAAAACGTTTCCAAAAAGCTTTTAAAATGTTTCTTGGCTGCTTCATTGTCTGATATGAAATGTTAATACTATAACATTACAGCAACTTTGATTTCAGTTGGCCGATCAAAGCATGACATTTTCTATTTCTTCGGTGAAAAGTCGCCGGCAAGTGTGGTCAAAGTGACGGCTACCGCCGGCAGCCGGCTGCTATTTTGAACCCTGAGGTACAATGTACATGTACCTTTAAATAATCAAACTATTATTATTGGTGATCTCTTGGATGTTGAATTTTTGTACGTTTCCGTTGGCATACTAGTAGACTAAAATGTAAAAGATAATAATATTAATTATGATAGCTACATGTTGTAGTGTGACTGTTTTACATCTAACACTTTTTTCCTTTGGCAATTTCAGCAGTTAAAATGTTTAGCGAAGGAAATGTGTAATGCGCTATTACCAGTAAAGTCATTACATTTGCCGCCAATAAATCGAGGTGCAGATATCAACACATATTATCCTACATTAGATGATCTTCTGATTCAATATGACTTTGACAGGTAACCCTAACCCTAAACTGGTCCAAATCCTAGTCTTAAACCCGTATCTCTAACCGTTATTAACCCTCAAACACTAACCTACATCCATAACTATTTACCTAGTCTCCTACGCAGCCGTTATTTGTGTCGTCACGCAACGCTTCTCCCCACTAACGGCTGCTCAAACCTGGACCACATTCCTTTCCTTTTGTTTTGACCGCAGTAACTTTGACACCTATCGGCAAAAACGTGACTGTTACCGTTTGCCGAAAACTTGCTAGATCGATCCAATTCTTGAACTAGGATGTCTGTTGTAATTATAATGAAGTTTTTTCGACATTATTCTTTCATATCATACATTTTTCTTCAGTAAAACCGTGTTTTATTTTGATGTCTGGTGTGCGTCAAATTCAAAAGGCGGCAGACTAGCGTGCGTTTGACGTTTCCGACGCTAAGGTCATGATAAGACACAATCTATGATTGGTGTATTTTGGCGCGAACGAGTTCCGAAAATGGCACTGCAACTGTGATTGGCTTAAATCTGCAAACGAATGTGGTCCAGGTTTGAGCAGCCGTTAGTGGGGAGAAGCGTTGCGTGACGACACAAATAACGGCTGCGCAGGAGACTACTATTTACCTGACAGAACCCAATCTCGTGCCCAGAGTCAACGGTCTCCTCAGTCAGCGGTAGTCATCGCCAGGTTAGACTCTGGGGGAATGGATTAAATATCGAATTGTTTGATTGGCTGTCTCGTGTAACAAGAATACCAGATTTCTGGGATTCAAAATTCCATTCCCCCAGAGTCTAACCTGGCGATGACTACCGCTGACTGAGGAGACCGTTGATTCTGGGTACGAGATTGACCTGAACCCTTGAAGCCCGCATCCATAACCGTCCTGATTCCTCACCCGAACCTGCTAAACTGAATCTAAAACCTGACCACAAACTCGCAGGATTCATGGATCTTTGCATTTCAAGGAAATATTTGATTATTTTGCCAATATTTATGCCACACAACTTTTGTAAACTTTCCAGTGGTTTTAGCTTGGGACTGAACTGGTTTTCCTTGGTTATTGGCCTTAAATTTTGGAGAAAACAAAGTTACGTTAAAATCACCATAGGATTGTTACGCCCCCAACCTTCTGATTGTCATCAATATTGATAATAATAGTTTCCAAATGCTGATTTCTGATTTGTTTCTTTAATTTTATTTTGGTTTAGATTAGTATATGAGACTAATTCACCTCACCAAAACATCAAAGTTCTTCACTCAATGCAGTTTGGAAATGTGCTTATTCTAGATAATGACATAAGTAAGTACCTATATAATTATATAGTACGCTTGCTTGTGTGCCAACAAACATTTGGTAAGATTAATTTTGTATTGTCACTAAATCTTGCTTCAACAGGATGACCACTAAAAATACACCTGTACACTTAACCAGTGTTAAGGTTGGGACACACCAGGTGACAGGTCACAGCGACAATTTCCCTTGTGTGACATGCCCATTTTAATGAAAAATCCTTGTCGCTGGGACAGGTCGCACAAATTCAAACTGGTTTGTATTCATGTGCGTCAGGTCGCAGCAACAAAATGACACAAATTATAACTGTCGCCGATGCAGTACACACTAGGCGACAGGTCGCAGAGACCTCTTGCTGCGACCTGTTGCCTAGTGTGTCCCGGCCTTTAAGTTTTCCACTAGCATTATAGGCATGCAGTGCGTGCAAAGCTGCCTATAATGCTAGACATTAAAGTTAGTACATGATTGTATCTAGCGTTATAGGCATGCAATGCGTGCGGAGCTACCTATGACACTAGATGATTATCTTTATAGGCATGCAATGCACGTAAACCTGTCTATGACACATAATCATGTGCAAAGCCTGCATAATTATCATGTTAGCCCAGGTTTAATTCTGGCTGGGAGTCATTCAGCATGTGTGTGTTGAGTCTCTGGCGTTGTTCCAAGGGTTTTTCTCTTGGTACTCTATTTTTTTGTCCCTTCTCAAAAACTAACATTTCCAAATTCCAATTTGACTTGGATAGAGGAGCCACATGAAAACCAGCTAAGGCTTTAATGTGGCTTTCCTCAGTTCTCTAAATATAGTAGATTAAGACACTATGTTAATACACAGTCTTCTAATAATAGTTTGCAGTATTATTAAATATTACATGTTGGTTAAAGTCTGTGTACAAGCCTAGTGGCTTATCAGGCCAGCGGCTTAACTCTGGTTTCCATAGCATGAAGTGACTATAGGAGTATCACTACTCATCATCTGAGATACCCCCCCCCCCCCCCCCAGCATTTTTGTCAGGTTGCCCTGACAATTTGTCGGTATCCATTTACTCCTGGGTGGAGAGAGGCACACTGTAAGAGTGTCTTTTTTTTTTTTTTTTTTTTTTTTTAATAGCCCTTTTCACGGTTAACTTGCGATATTTGCATAACAATACACTTGAACATAGAAGCGAGGCAATTTCGGGCACAAGCTGCAAAACATCGTGTTTTTCTTGAACTCCTTCAACTCTTTTAGTATAAAAACAGTTTTAAAATGTAGAAGAACTTCAATTCTTTTAGTTTACGTTGTTTTTAGAAAAAATTGTAAAACGACTTTTCTCTATTAATAAAGAGTAGACTCGCATAAGCAACAGGGGCATCGGATTATGATCTTTACAGCAAACTTTAACTAAAATAGTTGCATATTTAGTTCTTCTCCGTTTTAAAACTATTTTTATGTTAACATAGTTTAAGGAGCTCAAGAAAATCACGATGTTTTACAGCTTGTGCCCGAAATTGCCTCGCTTCTATGTTTAGCTGTATTAATTGTTATGCAAATATTTCAGGTTAACCGTGAAAAGGGCTATTGCAACACAGAACATTACTTACAATACACTACTTACAATGCTCAATGCACAATGCAATGACTCTGGCCAGGAAACCCGGGATGCTCAATCCAGAGTCCAGCGCGCTAGCCATTAGGCCACCATATACCTCCCAAGTTATTAAATAAAATTAATATTAAATATCATTTATGGTATTATATTCCTTTTCTCAAGATCTCGCAGAAAGTGACATCATTTATACCAAGACAATAACAGGAAGTGGAAGAGAAGACTTTAAGGACAAAACAATTCTTATTCTTGGGGGAGGGGATGGTGGAATTCTAAATGAACTTCTGCAGTTCAGCCCTAAGTTTGTTACAATGGTAGATGTATCCTTTGAGTGTCTTAAGGGTAATCCTGTTAAAATTATAACACAGTGGAACCCACACTAATGGACACCCCCCATAGGTGGATACCTCATAAGCTAGCCTAGGCATATGACCCCCCCCCCCACCCCTTTTCTTGCCCTCTTTCACTCGTCCCAACTCTCTATGTTTTGAGAAACACTCCGGCGAATGAGATAAACCATCGCTCGCCCACCAAGAAAACTGCCGGTCCCAGCCACATATAGACAGTACATTTTTAACCTCCAATAAGCAGGCACATCTCCAAAGTGGACGCTTTTTTCTGGTCCCAAGGGTGCCCACTAACAGGTTTGACTTTATTACATTTCATTCAGTTAAAATCTAATTTGCAAATGTGTGCCTTCCTTAATTATTGTTTCAATAAATGTAAGATTGATGTAGATGTTATAAACTGTGCCATAAAGTATTTACGAGGGATATGTGGAGATGCTTTAGACAACCTTTCAGGTGAACATCATAAGGTTGGTAAACACTCTACAGATACTCAGCGTAAATTACACAGGCATGTTCTACTTGATAAGCTTCCTTCACAAATTCATGTGCTTGTGTTTACTGGTGGATGAACAACAGTTTTCCTTGACAAATTTTCCGTGACAAGTTTTTCCTTGTATGACAGCTTGTTGAAAAGCTGGTATACTTACTTATAGCAAGGAGCCCAAAAGTGTGACCACTTTTCATTAATTCACATTCTTTCGTGTGCGCAGACTATCCAATCAAAAGCCGAGCATATAGTTTTCTCAGTTTCTGATTGGATTGTATGCGTGCACGAAAGAATCAAATTAGTTAAAAGTGGTTATACTTTTGGGCTCCTTTGCTGTAATCCTCTTTGCACTACGTACATGTAGCACATTATATAAAGCCTTGGAAAAGCTGGTATATACTATGCCAGGGACTTGTGATATGTTGCCCTAGTTATTAGCTCTCAATTATAACTCACAAGTGCATGTACATGTTACAACATTTATAACTTATAGTCAGAATAATATTATTGATGTATACCTTCATTGCTATAGGTCCACGTAGATGACTGTGTCAAACATTTACAACAGTACATCACGGAGGGCAGGACATTTGATTATGTCATCAATGATTTAACAGCCATTCCCGTCACCAAGGAACCAAGAGGTGTGGCAAATGTAATGCAATAATATATGTTGCTCAGTACACAGTTACCTAGCAGTTACAGGCCAAACGAGGATGAGAGTTGACAAGAATTCAAACTCTTGCTCTTAAGCTTGTCTGGCCTGAAACTCTCATGCACTGTCGGTGACTGACTCATCAACTCCCATCTGAGTCGGTCTCGTCAAATTTGAACCAGCTCAAATTTTTCTTTAGAGTCATTGAGAGTTTTCTCAAAACTTGTTTGGTGAGAATTGAAGAAAACTCTCGTGAGAGCCAACTCAAAAAAAAAAAACTCTTGGCAACTCTCATTTACATTTGGCTTAAAGTAGAAATTGAATAGAGTCGCTAACAAGACCGCCAGCTACGCAGGCTAGTCATGTAATGGTAGCACAAGTGAATTTTTGATCAGAAGATGTGGAAGTTGCAATATCGTCCCCAAAGCGTGCGAGTCTTGGTGCTAACCAAATGAATCGTGGGCTCTCAGGGGACGAGATTGTTGAAGTCAGTTGTCATCAAAGCATAGGTTGAAATTGAAGGGCTGAGGGCATAACCAGCCTATATTGATTTTTAGGACCTTTTTTTTTTCCCCTAAGATTTGCCGCGTTTTTGGAATGTGACCTAAAAATTAGTTACCAAACATTTCCCCGTTATTTTTTTCGCTAGTTTCTCCTTCGTTTTCGAGAAATAACGTGTTGACAAACATTCGTTTTAATGGCGGTAACGCTTTGTTAAAAAAACCTTTGTTTCTTTGAACAATGAAGATCAGTGAAACGGTAAAATGGCCGTTGTTACAATGATTTACTAATGAAATCACTGCCCCTTTCAGCGTTGTGAGTTATCAAAATATTTAGGTTGTTGCAGCGGCAATGGAGATAGAAACTAAATAAGAATTGAACGTTTACCTGACCTAACTGATGCTACAAAAGAACATCACACCGTGAAGTAAAAACACTGTTTTACAGTCCCCCCTCCCCCTATCAATGTTGGAGCCTAGCAATTCAATCCTGTGAAAATAAGGTCTTGTCTGCAAATGACGCGCAACATTGATTGGGGGGGGGGGGGAGGGAGAGTCGCTGAAACAACGTAACGTAAATAGAAAATCCCTGTAACGACGGGCATTTTACCGTTTGACTGATCTTCATTGTTCAAAGAAACAAAGGGTTTCTTTACAAAGCGTAACCGCCGTAAAAATGAATGTTTGTCAACACGTTATTTCTCGAAAACGAAGGAGAAACTAGCGAAAAAAATAACGGGGAAATGTTTGGTAACTAATTTTTAGGTCACATTCCAAAAACGCGGCAAATCTTGGGGAAAATAAAAAAGGTCCTAAAAATCAATATAGGCTGGTTATGCCCTCAGCCCTTCAATTGACATCTTGTGGAAACAGATCCTAAAATAATGTTGTCATGTTTCTTATACTAACAATGTAGGTTCCTTGTGGGAATTCTTAAGATTAATCCTTGACCTGTCCATGAAAGTTCTCTCACCCAGTGGAAAGTATTTTACTCAGGTATGGAGGCAACATCACACACATCTGATCAGCAGCTAAATTCTCACTAGTATTTTTCTTACATTTTCTATAATTCTTCTTGTAAGAATTTAGCTATCAACCACAATTTTTTTTCCTGAGATGACTGAGTCCTTTATTTTCATGACGTGCCTACTCAGTTATTATTTTTAACTTTTTCGTTGGGGCCTTTAATGTCTTGTAGTAAATAATGCGGTGTCCAGGCTCCCCGCAGTTTGTGAGGAAAACGCAAAAAAGCCGGCAACCTACCTTGTTTTTTAACTTCGTTCGCACACTTTTTTGCATGACGTTTCCCCACAGACAGGCCTGGAACAGGAACAGTGAATTGAAATTAGCCTGAATTTCATTTGTCTCCTCTGCTCGCTTACTCCTGAGTGAGTAAGAAACCAGAGGAGACGGCTGAAATTCAGGCTAAAGTGGGGTTGGGTTCTCATTATTTCATGCTACAGTATTTCATCCTGGCAAAGTTTGGGTTGTTAAAGATGTTTTCAAGATTTATTAATTAATATGACCTTTTGATTTAATTTCTTCTGATACACTAGCCTGTTCCAGGCGTTCAGATAGTGGGGGAGCGACACGAAAAGACGCACGAAGAGTGGCGAGTGGCGAGTGAATAATAGGCCTCTCCTCTCCTCGGGTTCGACTGTAATGGGTATTTTAACGGTTAATGATAGGCCTGCCCACGGGGGGGTTAGAGCGAGTAGACGGCTGACACTTCAGACTAGGTTAATGACTGACGACTCCCTATCACTGGCGATTGCATGTCCCAGTGTGAAATAACGTCGATATTCTATGTGAATGGACTGAGGAGTGCGGGGTATGGAGGTCTCGTGGAAGATGGACCAGGCATCACAAAGGCCGCTTGATGCAACCTCGTTCCCAGGGTCTCTCTTCTTCCCGCCAAAAGCGACGGTGCTTTTGGCGGGAAGAAGAGAGATCCTGGGAACGAGGTTACGCTTGATGCTGTACTGTCACTTAGCGGTGTTTGTTTGTTTGTTTGTTTCAGGGTAACAGTCACAATAAGCCAGATGCGTTACTAATGTATGAGCAACAGTTAGCTAAGCTGTCCTGTCCTGTGCAGTACAGAAAGGAAGGTGTGTTTGTACCATCCTACCACGAAAAGTATCCTTTTATCTACTGAACTTACAACTATCAACTCTATATCGATCTCTGGATTGATTATTTTAACAGAGTGTAAATTAGACCTGGGTTTCGAGGACTGAATTGGGGTTGATGCGGGACTCCCTTACAACTGAACTGAAAATTTATTTATACTCAGAATTCCATCAATTTACATTGGTTTTCATGAATGCCGAGTAGTAATTACTAAAATATTAAATATGTACAATGTATATTAAGTAACTGAATTGATACAGTTTAAAAAAAATTCGCGGGATAAGCTATCATTGAGAAGTATAAGCAAAAAGCCAAAGTCAAAATCTTCCATTCTTGTTTTAAAGGTAGCTAAAGAATTAGCTTCCCTTATGAAATTAGGCAAGGCATTCCACAATAATTATTATTTAGGGCCAGCATAAGTGAAGCTCTTTTTCAAGTTATCAGCTTTTGGTAGTGGTAAAACGACTAGGCGGAGGATACACATACAACGTGGATAAGTCAAAGTTCACATAGAGTGAATTTAGATGAGGGATAACTAGTGTGTAACTATTGGTTTAAATTCCGTTCAGATCACGGCTTTCTCAAAGTCAAGGACATTGTGTGGAGACATTATATAGATGCATTGTATGGATTATGTGCTTCCTAGCCACACCCACTCTCCCACAATCTCCTGTATAGCACATAACTTGGTTATCTTGCTAATAAATGTATATTGTGTACAGGGTTTTATCGGTACTTCTCCTTGACTCGTGTGTAATCTAGATGGGTATTCTACGAGATATGGAAGACAGATCAAAGTCCGAACTCATAGCTTTGCTAGAAATGGAATCAATAAACAACTAATATATAGGCTACAAGGATAATGACAATAAATTGCACCAACCCGCAGCTAATCACGGTGGAATGACACTGCAGCTTACAGAGTGTAGAAGGATTAGGTTTAATTAAAAAGAACCTTACTCTTTCCGCTGAGTACAGGTGTGGTCTACAGGACCTGTCCCGGATCCAGTTCACCCGGCCCACCAAACTTCGGACATAATTACCACATTTTAAACAAAGAACAGGTATCTCGAGACCTTCTGCGGAACTTCAGTGCAGTGCTTATTATATAGTCGGTTTCCTCAAACATCATGCTTTTATTTCAGTTTTAAAGTGACAGTTACACACAGATTTTAAATACTGAATGAAAATCGTTAGTGTGGGAATTTGTAAAGGTGATCGTTGAATAAAGGTTAAGTTCATAGTAGTTGAGTGGTACAGTTTCTGGGACAGCATGACAGCATTCAGGTTGAGCGCAGTGCGAGGAATGTGTGACGATATACATTTGCGACAAAATAACGTCGCTTTGATCGAAAATTCAGGCGTCTCCTCGCGTGACACAGTGTCAACTAGTCTCCAGTCCTCTCCAGATGTGTTCCCAGTGTCACGATAGAAGGCGGTCGTCCGGGGCAAGTAGATGTTCCTGTCGGGCAAGTAACTTTCTCTGCTCACTTGCCCGACGGGCAAGGGCCCAGGCAAGCCTTCTACCAACTACATTGTTAAAATGACGATTTTGTGAAACAAAACAGTAAATTTTAAGCACATTTGGTCGGGGTAATCAAGGGTTTTAGATGAAGCTTGACGAAAATTACAAGGAAATAGGCTGAAATAGGAGACGCCTACAAACAAGGCTGTGCGACCGCGATAAACGTACCGTTCGCCAAGCTGGGAAACCGGCTTTTTCAGTTCTAAATTTACCATAAAATCAGTCACATAATAAATTGAAGTTAAAAAACAATTTATCTGGTCTTGTTTTGCTTTCGTTAAGAGAAATATAGGCCAAAACACGTCAACAAAGATTATTTCGGCTCCACAAGCGGCCATGTATTAAAATCGCCCCATAATGCATTGCAAACCATGCAAACCATTGAATACGTCATGTATGCCGATGGATTGCATCTCTGGTGAGAGGCACAAGCACAGACATTTTTCTTAGGGGCAACCCTGCAAACCAGTTTGTAACTTTGGAGGTAAATTAAACCAAAAACACATTACAGTACACGTAGGTAGAACAGAGAGCCAAACTGAAGGCCTAACCCAGTGTATTTTCGTTTTCTTTGTTTCATGAATAATTAATGAGTTTGAGAACCTGGGCAAGTGGGGAGTTGCCCCGGGCAAGCAAAATTTGAGAGTTGCTTGCCCAAAGGGCAAGTTGGAATTTTCGAACCCTGGATCACTTCCGTGTTGCGTCGTGTCGTGCAGTCGTGCAATAGAAAACTTCGCGCTGTGCCGAAAACCTCTTTTGAACTGAGATGGCTTGTAGCACCACCATCTTGGACACAAATGTCGAAGAAAGCCGAAGGGAAAACGAAGACGAAAGTGGTGAGTTTAAATCTGTAATTACTTTTAATGTGAAAAGAAATTATGCAACATCGTGATCGGTTGTGTAATAACAAGGCGTCCACTCCTTTGTCATTTCAGTCTGAATTTACTGGGATTTTTCGGCAAAATCATTCATTTAATAATCTGTGTTTCATTTCTCCCTGTACATGTATTGATTGCATGAAGTTATGATTTAACTTGCTATACGGCATCAAAGAGTGCAATGAATAGTATTAGTCAAAGTGAAACGAGATATTACCGAGCCGAGGTTGTGTTCGTGCAAGTACCGTACTAACTTTAAAAATAGATTACCGACCGCACACACTCTGTTTCTCTAGTAAATACGTGTAAAAACAAGATGTTTTTTAAAGTACGTCTCTGTAATTTTCCCGGGTACTGCAGGAAATCAAATACAAGCGAGGTTTATATATTACCGTAAATATTATTTTGCCGCTTAATCCTGCGCAGTCATCTATAAACGTCTCATGGCGCATCTTGAAAAAATTGGCCAAATTTTTTCAAGTTCGCTGTTCGCAATCCGTCTTCTGTAGCCTATAGATTACGGTAATCTTCTCCATCCGCATTATTCCTGTTTGGTTTATTATAACCTCTGGGCCCGGTTGTTCAAAGCACACCACGTTGGCAAGCTGTGTTTCTAAGACCAGCCTGGGAGGGCCAACTTTTCATACATTTCTTTACAAAGCACACTGAAGTGTTTACATGACAGACAGGGTCACCCGCCTACCCGGGTCACCCTGTCTGCTTGCCAGGGTCTAAACGGTCAAACCCGGATCACCCGCCTAGGCGGGCTATCTTTTCTGCATGTAAACGGTCAAACCCGGGTCACCCTCCTAGGCGGGCTATCTCTGTTGACTTGGAAAACCCGCGATAATGGCGGAACAAGCGATAAAAACAGCAAAATCGCCTCTATAGCCTTTATTCTTGCTGCCATGTTTGTTATGTAGTGCTTAATAAATCGCGCCGTTGCAATAAAAAAAAGTAAGCCAAAACATGAGCCCGCCAAAACAAGTGCCCGCCAAAAAAGATAGCTCGCCTATATGATAGCCCGCCCTAATAGCCCACCCATGTAAAGGCGGGCTATGTTTTAGCCCGGCTGGGAGGGTGACCCGGGTACCCGGGTCACCCTCCCTCCATGTAAACAGGCCCTAACTAATGGATTAGCGTGAAGTTTGATTTCTCAGTTTTGTAACTTTTCAGTGAAGTTTTCTGTTTATATTTTTTGCTCTTCAGTTTTGACTTTGACTAATGTCAAACTCCACAAAACATTGTCATGAAAAACCACATTTATATAGGAGAAATTGAAACCTCGATTATTTTTTAATCCTGGATTAGCGTTAATCGGCTTTCGAACAACTGGGCCCTCAGATGTTTTTCTACCTTAGTAAACTGTTATTTTGAGGCTCTCTTCAATTTGATGGTGATTTTGCACTTCGTACAGTTTGTTAAGAATTTGTACCTCTTGCAGCAACATCAACAAAGCAAGATTCCGGTATCTTTTAATTAGGTGCTCCTTTCAAAATTTCCGACGATCACCCCGTCACTGTTATAAGTAATATGGGAGACTCCTTCGCCTCGACTTGATGGCCCTTCGGGGTGGAAATGAACTTGCACAAGGCGTAAGGCTGGTACAACAAACATCCCCTTCACTTTGATATGGTAGTCCCCCCCCAAGTTTTTTGGGGGGTTGTAAGCCTGTTCGTATGTAACCCTTATGAAAACCCCTTGCCAGGTTATAAATACAGTCAACCCTCTAAGCCCAAACAATAGCATTCTTACGCTGATTACATAATAATATGTTGTGTTTGACGAGCTCTTGAAAGAAACTGGACGTACTCCGCTTATCGGCGTGTCAAAATATCGCATTGTAATCTGACTTGGTGACCGTTTTAATAGAGGTGAAATAAAATACAATTAGCCAATTGGGAAGTCTAAAAGTTTACAGTAAGTACGGGGAGTGATTTCCGGGAACTTGATAAATGACCGCTTAACAGAGGGCTGCTTGATAGAGGTTTGACTGTAATCCCAGATCTGGCTAAAAACGGATTTTACGTAATCGACTTCTCAGTCGTAGTCTGCGTGGAGTCGTTTGAATCTCAGTGCCGCTTCTGCAGACCCAGAAAGAGACTTGAAATATTTATCCTTTCCTCTGTGTATATAGGAGGGGACCAAGCAGCTGCAGAAGCAGGGCAGGTTGAAAAAATCAAACATCACTTTTCTGAGCCGTGGGAAGATAGTGACGTGATTCTTGTGGTTGAAGATGAGAAGTTTCATGTCCATCGTCTGATATTGAGCATGAATTCACCAGTGTTCAAAGCCATGTTCAAATCTCAGTTTAAAGAAGCTACAGCCAACGAGATTCCGCTGCCTGAGAAAAAAGCCAATGAAATACTGGACTTTCTGAAGAAAGTATATGGCCTTCGATACGTAAAAGAGCAAGTGAAAATCACAAGTAAGTTATTAAAATTTGAAGGTCTAGAACATGGAAGTTTTCAGTATTGCCTCTATTGTAAAGCGTTATCGATCGGGCATACATCTGTTGGCCGGCTGGCTAAGGTTTACCAGCTGGGATGTCAGTATTTCTGTTTGTACCTTGTGAGTTGCTTGGTTTCTGTGTTACTTTCTGTAAGCGCATTTCAGATGGAAAATGTGACTGGAAACGAGTCAGTATACAGATAGAAGAACGGTGAGACGTTTGCATCAGTTGAGATATATACCTTAGTGATTCGATTTACATCCCTATATCCAATAAGCACCCTGTTATCGAATCTCTTCTTAATTTTCAATAAGTGCCCCTATTCTGCCTGGGGTGTGGGGGCAGAAAGTGCCCGCGCTGATTCCAAACTTTTATTACTTAAACAGCGTTCAAGCAATTGTAGCCAAACCTTTTGACTTTTCCTTAAAATTATCTGGGAACATGTTGGTGTGTCAATTGTTTGATCATGTGACTTGACGTTTCCATTGCAACCAATTTTTGACAGGTCGTTTTTACCCAAATTAGGTGTTTTTCTGCTCAATTTTCGGTTTTTATGTGATTTTCGCATTTTTATTAAGAGTTTCTTCCAAAAACTTTATAGTTTTAGCATCCTTATATTTTTCTTGATTTTTTAAATCAAATTCGGAGATTTTCTGACATTTCCAGAAAAAGATGGCGGATCCAAGATGGCGGATTTTTTAAAAGGCATGACGTCATTTTGTTGTGATGACGTCATTATTGACACGTGACTGTCACTAAAATAAACAGGCAACCTCGATTCCAGGCTCTCTCTCCTTTTCCTCCCTTGTCGTTGAGTAGAGAGACCCTGGTTGCGGCTGGTCACGTGACCACCCAGATTCTGGGTGGTAAAAAAATATATTCGGAGGGAGGGGTGGTAGAGTGTTAGAGTTGTTGCTGTGACAAATCTACCATGAGAGGGTGAGAGCGTTGACTCTGAGTCGCAACTCGCAGACGCAGCAGGTCTTCAAACAACTCGCAAGAAAAAAAAGCACCAAAAAAGTTTGTACATATGCTTATATGTGGTTATTCAAGCTTCTACAGGCTTTGCCAGGCCGAAGATCACTGCGATAATCTTTTCTCGGAAACTGCTTGCGTAATTCTCAGAACTGCACAACTACGAACTACGACGATCGATCGGACGTTTTACAACGGAATTTTGTCCACGGAAGAAAGCCGATCATTTCAAGAATTAAGTTTACATGTAAGCTTGGTATGTGAACAGCTTTAAGGTAACGAGTTTAAGTGATCGTTAAATTGTATTCACTGCAAAAACTGCCGATGGAAAAAAATTCCTTCGTACAGTCCGTTTGACATAAGCTTAATTATTTCGTGCCGTACAAGTTTGTTGATTTTCAAGGAACCGCTTCGAGCGGTTGTTGTTGTAGATTTTTTGACACCAGAAACTATATTATGGTCAAACTAACACAGAATCAGTTAGAGAAAATAGTAAGCTACTCTTTTATCCTAAAATTTGGACTATTTCGCTCCAAATGAATTTGTAAATGAATGCCGTTGTGTTTTAATTTAGTGAGTTTCGCAGGGTCAGCTGTGAACGAGCTCGCCAAGCTTATTGTTGTTTTCAAAGTTGATTTGAGACCAAGGTGTCTGGTTTACAACCTTGTTTAGCTTTACGATCATGAACCTGTCTACTTAGTGTAAAAGTGAATCTGAAGTCGATGGTTCATCGTTATAGCCGGTAGCTTATAAATTTTGTGTTCGCAAAGCGAATTTTCCATTCTCGTATTAAATTTTCGCGCCGCTGCTTTTGTGGCTCGAAAATATCCGTCACGTATACATTTTCATGTCATGAAGTTGTAAAGAATAAAAACAAACGTTCCATACAAATAGCCTGTTTCACTTTTAACATAATCTTGCCGTATAAAATGCTGTTCCATTTTGAACCAAACTCGATTTGCCCCTTCGATCCCTTGGTTAGTAATTAATGTTCACCTTGACAAAACGGCCTCAAAGACCCACCCTCCCTGCGGTATTGTTTGTAACCGCTAGTCACGTGACCAGCCGCAACCAGGGTCTCTCTACTCAACGACAAGGGAGGAAAAGGAGAGAGAGCCTGGAATCGAGGTTGATAAACAGGATGCTTTACAAACCATATAAGTTTCATTTCTATAGCGTAAATACTTTTTGAGATACATAGGCTGATGTGCAGGATCGAAATGTTGCACACCTCACTCGGAATTTCATAAACGGCACCAGGATGCTCCTTGTACGGCACCTATATTTTTTTTAAACAAGTAGCTAGTTGTAAACAAGGGTCTTGAGGAAACAATGTGTGGATTACATCATTCGCCCCTGAAAAATGTTCGGGGGTGTGCCAAATCGGTGTCCAATCAGTTCTGCTTGCGAGAGACACGTGGTAACCAAGGATACATTCTCCTACGTCGGACGGCCGCAATTAGCGCCCAGCCCACCTCCGGCCCTTCTATCTTGTACGCGCATAATTTTTTCCTTTTTTTTTCATCGCTCGTGCGTCGCCTTACCAGTAATGATCACATCATTTCAAGGACTTGCTTACATAAATCATTAATGATGCATTTCTTTATCAATTTTAGTGGAAAACGTGGAACATCTTTTAATGTTAAGTGACGAGTACCAGGTAAAAGAACTCATCTTTAACCCTTGTGTGGAGTTCCTTGAGGTCCAACCCAAAACGAAAGAAAATGTAATGAAGATTCTGGCGCTGGCAGACTTGTACAACCTGGATAAAGCCGTACGTCAGGGCTGTGATGACCTCCTCAAGAATATGAAACTTGAGACTCTTTCGGAAACTGTTCCTTTGCAAGATCTTGACAAGGAAAAGATGCAATATTACCTGACGCAGAGGATTGAACGGTTAGAGGCGTTTCTTGATGAGCTGTATCCCCAGTTTTTTGGATTATTGGCGTGTTTGATTTGGCAGTTTCACGAGGCAAGAGGAAAGGGCGTGGATTGGTGCACTCATCATTTCTCTGGGGGTACAGTAAAAGACGGACTTGATATTTCCAGTTCTGTAATCAGAGAATGTTCAAGTTGTTGTAAAATGTTAAAATCAATGCTAAATTTAACCTCTGGAAGGAATTGGGATAGAAATAAATTCTACCGCTACGGAGGCGACAGTCATTTTGATGACAAGTTGCCCTCTGTTATGAAGGATTTTTCTAACTACAAAAGTGGTTAAACTCTGCTCGACGCAAAAAGGTCAATCTATGAACACGACTGAGTAAGTCAAACATGATTCTAAGTAGTAGTTGTCGTATCGGCCTTAATTACGAGGAACGACTGAACTACAGATGAATGTATAGTAAAAGTAATTGATAGCTACCTAAACTCACAGATATGTTTTGCATAGTTTCTGTTAATTATAATCTCTTTGATATCATATTTTTACCCTGATATTTCATTGCTGTGTTATTTCAGACCCTTCCAAGCATGTCATATTATGATTCAAAATTATAATTGTTCCCGCCAGTGTATAAAAGTTGTGAATGTACACAGCCTTACCATCCTCTGTTTGTGTGGCCACAGGCCTCAGTACAGAGGCAGTATTTAGGGCTGTGTATATTTCATAGAATTAGATAAAAATATGTTTGTATCTGCTTTTCTGTGTTTCGACTTTGGGTTATATTTTATATTACTGTTTTTCGAGTTCACAGTTTGAGTGCCGTATGTACCGGTAGTAAATTTAGAATTCAGTTATTAACCAATTACAAGTTCACACAGTGGCTCAAAACGTCAATAGGTAAAAATGACTATACTTGATTCAGCTGAATATAGTAAAAACAAGATACGTGTACTAAATTAAAAAAATACTATATATCAGCTTAACCATGTTGTACTAGTTGACATTAGCATTTATTCGACCTTAACCCTATTCTGCCTATGTGGGGGGGGGGGGGGGGGGGGGCAGAAAGTGCCCGCGCTGACTTCAAACTCGTACTTAAAGAGGAGCCGCACGCGTTGGATACTTGGACAGAGGGCATTTCAAATGCCCTCTTACGTAATATATAACAAGAGACGTGTTGAAAACATACACCGTATCTCGTTTCGGAAACCTCAATAAATGTCTGAGATATGTTGGACACACGTCACCACTTGTGAACTAATTGCTATTTCTGGCGGCGAAATATATTATTTCGTGGCGAACTCGCTTGGCGGCAAACAAGGAGTTTTACTGCAATGGCTCTAGATTTACTTGATGTTCTGCAAACATTTCGATCTCCGAGATGAAGTTCTCTCCGAGGGGAGGTTTTCGCTTGCTGAACACCCGGGGGGGGGGGGGGGGTACTCAAAAAAGTTTTATACGGGGAGGCTCCGCCCAGAGGTCCAACCCCTTACCCTTTCATATACCATTTTTCACAGAAAAGGTACCCCTTTCATATACCTTCCATAGAAAATGGTACCCCTTTCATATACCTTCCATAGAAATTATGAAAATGGTACCCCTTTCACATACCTACAGTAAAAGCACTGCATCCCTTTTCTATACCCTTGGAATGAACTTAATGAACAATATATATCCCCAGAAATCATCATTTCATATACTTCAACTCGTGAAATCCCTACCCTTTCACATACCTCGAGCCTAAAAAAGGACCCCTTTCGGGCGGAGCCTCCCCGTATAGTCCATTATAGGGAGTACCCCCCCCCCCCAGTGATGATCCACCAGTGTTTGTTCATTGAACTGTCGAGTTCAGCAAACATGAAACTGTAATGTCCGGGTATTCACATCGTGGATCATTCATTTCTTGATACAATCATAAGTACTAGAGGATGCCAGGTAAGTCCTTAGTTAAAAAAACGTAATCCGGCACTTACAATTTACAAAAGTTAAACCCGCGTGCTGTGATGTCCGTCCAGTCAAAATGGAAAATATAGGCGAGTTTTGTTTATGTTATTTGTATTGCAACAATTTGCTATATGATACCGGCATAGCAAACATATATTTTTCCCGGTAATGAAAGACTTCAAATTTACCAGCCAAATATACATGTTCATGTACTTTATTTATCACACCCTTTCCAGCGGTAGCAAGAGAAACCAATAAGAAACGGCACGCGCTATAATTTTTATTCGTGGAACACCCAGGGGTATGGAATGACCGGCAAGAGATGCTAATAAAAATGCGCTATAATTTGTTTTATTCGGAAGTAGTTTATTTTTATTTGGAAGTAGTTCGCACTTAATAATTTTCCGTGCATCTGAACTGGTGGGAGGCACACCTTATACAGTTCGATGTAACATAAAATACTAACTTTGGAACAAGCTCGCACTTAATTTTTCGTCCATCTGAACTGGCGGGTGGCACACCTCATACAGTTCGATGTATAAAAATAAAAGTACTAACTTTGGAACTAGCTCGCACTTAAGTTTTCGTCCATCTGAACTGGCGGGTGGCACACCTCATACAGTTCGATGTATAAAAATAAAAGTACTAACTTTGGAACAAGCTCGCACTTAATTTTTCGTCCATCTGAACTGGCGGGTGGCACACCTCATACAGTTCGATGTAACATAAAAGTACTAACTTTGGAACTATAACTCGCACTTAATTTTTCGTCCATCTGAACTGGCGGGTGGCACACCTCATACAGTTCGATGTAACACAAAAGTACTAATTTTTGAACTAGCTCGCACTTAATTTTTTCGTCCATCTGAAAGAACAAACAAAGCCCGTGACGAGTCGGCGATTTATTTTTTAAAGTTTCCAGAGTTTGTTTAAAAAGATTATTAAGGGCCGTAAAAGCAACTGCATCTTTCAAGTTCCCTCGCACAGGCCTTCGAGATTTTTATTCAACTAGCGAATACCGTTCCAAAGTAGTGTATTGTTTTATACAGTTCAATGGGGGTATATATGTACAAAAGTCGTTTCGTACCTATTATATATATTTATATAATTGTTTACAACTATACAACACTGATATACAACACTGCATGTGCGCCCTTTTGTGTTCCATTTAGTTATTGGCGTTTTGAAATATTTTTCCTA
Source organism: Desmophyllum pertusum (assembly GCA_029204205.1). Lineage (NCBI taxonomy): Eukaryota > Metazoa > Cnidaria > Anthozoa > Scleractinia > Caryophylliidae > Desmophyllum > Desmophyllum pertusum. Next base: position 1,589,249 of record MU825396.1, read on the forward strand.
AATGCCGAAACGTGTGGTAGACTCTCGAAAATATTCATACCTGCAACTGTATTCTCTTTATGTCAAGTGTCATTGTTTGGTGGTGTGTTGTTATTATAGCTTAGTAAGACTGAGGAACTGGGCCTACTATCAGCCTACTACTATATTAGTAGATCACTCTTTATAATTTGCAAACTGTGCCAGCTCCTTGATATCGCAGTGGAATTTGTACAAGCCGCTTATCACGAATTTCCTTCATTAGGTGAATTGTCCACGCATTATGAAAGTAATATCCAGTACGCGATCGCTACATCGCATTTTGATCTAAATGGTTACAGTATACCTAGAATAAGTTGAATTATTTTTTTCTCAGTACGCGAGCGGGCGGTATCCTGCGAATCCTGCAATCTGATTGGTTCCGGGAGCGGGCGGTATTCTCCTATCTCTGACCACGGTCACGGTAACCGAGGCTTCACGGACCGTTTCAGCAACGCGCGAAGGTAGAAAATTTCGCTTAGCTTTTTAAAACTGCCAGAATGCGTTTAATACTGTAAGACCAACAAAAACATATTAATCAAGCCAATATTGGTCCCGGGAGCGGGAAAAATTGCCCGTGAACCCGGCGGAGACCCGCGGAATCGTAGCGTAGGCATGCGCTACAAGCGAAAACATTTTAATTCAGCAACGTGTGAAGGTCGATGCGAAGAAGCTTTTTACTGAATTTCTCGCATTATTTTGCTCTCTTATCGTTGTCAAGTAAATGGAGAACTACGCAGTGGAATTAAAGAGCTTGCATTTCTTCAAAAAGGCGAGTAGTCATTGATTTTACCGACAGAATTTAGTTTTAGTCAGTTTGTTGTTCGTTTTTGGAAATCAGTTTCACGTTCAAACTTGCGGGTTTTAAATTACAATTCACCGTGTTTAGACTCAATTCCTTCGTTTTAATTGTTTGCTTTTCGTTTCTCTGTTTTCCTAAACAAACCTTCCGTTAATTTTCATTCAAGAAATAACTTTGTGGCTACCGGTATTCCCGTTTATAATTCTCGGCACGTATCAATTTTATGCCGTCGGCTTTGAAAGAGCTTATGCAGGCGAAGTTTGTCAGGGTTTCGCGGGTGTTAGTAATCCGAGTAACGGCGTAACGCGTAACGGCGTAACGGCGTAACGAGAATCGGCGTAACGACAATTTTTTGTCCAATTTTTTTTCCAATCATTTTTTTTATTTTTTTAGAATCGGCGTAACGACAATTTTTTAACAATTTTTTTTTATTTTTTAAATTTTCCAGTTATTATAAAAGCGTGATGTAGACAAATTGATACTCACGCCAGCAGTGGGCACCTTCAAATAAATACTAATATTTCTTCCCTAAAACTGACACGTCAAATCTGTAGCAACACAAGTGGCTATACAAGTGACACAAGTGGTCACAAGTCACCTACATAGAATTTACAGCCTGTATTACATACCTTAGTACAAGAATACACGAAGCACAAGCACGGATATTTCTTGGTACTCGCCTCACATCGAATACGACTGGAATTCAGTTGCGTTCACCACACCTTTTGCCTACTTGAGCTCTAAGGACATAGTGTTAGCTTCCGATGTTTATATCCTGTGTACGTTGAAAATCAACCTCGTTCCCAGGGTCTCTCTTCTTCCCGCCAAAAGCGATTGAATCAATCGCTTTTGGCGGGAAGAAGAGAGACCCTGGTAACGGGGTTGGTTGAAAATTAGCCAATTTATCGACAGAAGCTGAGCCTGCGATATTTTTGGCGCTGATCTCCAAGATGGCGGGTGACCGAGCAGGGTGAGCACAGTCACTGTGCATTTGTATCCATCCATTGACCAACATTTGCAGAATATCGCGTATTTTTCTACAGTATTTATTTGAAGGTGCGTGAGTATCAATTTGTCCTACATCACGCTTTTATAATAATTGGAAAATTAAAAAAATTAAAAAAATTGTTAAAAAATTGTCGTTACGCCGATTCTAAAAAAATAAAAAAATGATTGAAAAAAAAATTGGACACAAAATTGTCGTTACGCCGATTCTCGTTACGCCGTTACGCCGTTACGCGTTACGCCGTTACTCGGATTACTAACACCCGGGTTTCGCATAAAATGAAAACTGCAAATTGCCACCGAATGGCAAAAATCAGATTTAACATGTGAAATAAAATTGTAGTATACGTAAAGACTGTAACTGGGAACAGTTTTGCTCGAAAAATGCTTTTCATGATATTTGTTTACGGCAAGAGTAATGTATGGAAGATTGCCGAAGATTGTCGTAGAATTTGACGGCGGCTTTGAATGGTTTTTGTGAAAATGGAAATAGCTTCTCGTTTCAGCTGCTTTGTGATGAAATGCCGCTCTAGTCTCCATTTCTGTAATTACATATTTGTGGTGCAAAAATTAATCGTCTGAGTTTCTTGTTACTTGGGTTATTTCTTCGGTAGTCTTCTGAGCTACATGTACTAGCGCGCGTGAAAAACAGATTTTGCAAAACAAGCCTGAGATTTCAATATTTCTTTATCAAATTCAAACGAAGTACGAAAAAAATAAAAAGGTTATTGGCCGGCCTAGGTCGGTCCGTATTGAGAAAAACTGTGCCCTTGGTCTTGAGTACGGCCCTCGGCCTAACGGCCTCGGGCCTTACTCAAGACCACGGGCACAGTTTTTCTCAATACGGACCTCCCGGCCGGCCAATAACCTATATATATTTAACTGACTCAGATTATTCTCGGTCTAGCTAGCTCGAGGATTGCATGGACAATCGTTTGTTGTATGTTTGCGATGTAATAAAGCATACCGCCCCTTTCTGTTCACGCTTTATTTGCCTTCTGCACTAGCCTGTTCACAGACGTTTATTTTTTTCGTAAGATACTGGCGCGCGTGCGAGCGCGTATGTTGTATTTGCATCTTCAAAATGAAGAAAACAGACACGTTTCATTTCATCACAACATAATTAGATAATTTATTCGGTATCATTCCTTTTCTGGTTTTCTTTTGATTCGGTGACATTTCTTGACACAGCTCGAAGAGATTATAACACCTTCCCCGGCCCAAAGGGCCGAATTAGTAATTACTTTTCACAGTAGGAAATTGCTTGATAATCGGCTCCTTATATTCAAGCAATCATAAAAATAGGTACGCAACGCGTACATGTGTGTACTGCAAGGTTTTCCCTAGGTTGATTTATCATTTAGAAGTGGTAAAGTCTTTGTCACTAATATGATTTACTCAAAATACACTAGCCAGCTTGGAAAGGATGGTGGGGATAGAAGGGAAGAAACTGGGAAGGGTGTATAAAAATAAAATTCACATCATAACAAACTGTGTTAATTTTACTTGCCAGATAAATTTATTATTTATCTAATCTTGATAAATATGAAGAATGTAATTTACAGAAACAGAGTTGTAAGACTTGAAGAATGTGAATTGAACTGATTTTGTTTTCAAAACTGATCAGTTATGTTAAGCTTGAAGAAAAAAGTATCAATTCATTATTTTGAGATAGTGACTGACTTCACAAGCCAAGTAAAAAACAAAAAGAACAAACTAAAGTAATGTTAAATTAAAGTGTGGAGACTACTTGATCAGAGGGACTCCAACATGGCGTTTCCATACTGAGCTCTATAAATTTGTGTGGAACATTTTGACAAATAACTCGAGTACGGAATACCGCACAGACCTGAGACTTGGACTGATTCCTTATTTATTCATTATCTATGACATGTCAATTCCTTGACTTCATTCATTGAACGGTTTTTGATTTTTTTATTTATGGCGTGACAGTGAAAACCGAGAATAGGAAGGTGCCCAGTCTCGTTGGCATATTCCGAAACTGCGGAGTTCTGAGTACCAGCAAGCTGCATGTCTGTCGTGTTCCTTTATTCTTTCACGCATCGATATCGCTGTTTCACCGATATATACTTTGCCGCATTCACATGGAATCTTATAGACAACACCGTCTCGTCTCGTTTCTCGCGATACGCAGAAACGAGACGCGTCTCGTTTCTCGCGAGAGTCAATGAGCCGGCATATATATTACTTCCAAACTCGCAAGTGACACCTCGCGTGTCAATGGCGTATGTGTCAAATGTTTTATCTACGATCCGTTGCCAAATTAGCCTCCTCGCAGACGTTCTTTGGGCTCGTCACGCAATCTTTCCTCCCCCACTAAGTGGGGGAGGAAAGATTGCGTGACGAGCCCAAAGAACGTCTGCGAGGAGGCTATTGCCAAATCGATGGGACCGAAGGTCCAATGTATAAACAAGCAATAATGTTCATGTAGTTAAACGTGTTGACAGAACCAGGGTAAAACTTACTGGCAAGTACAGAAAACGATCCGCGTATATCGATCGTTCGCAAGAATGGCGTAGTATAGCCTGCGTTGCAGCCGGTATCCGGTGTCAAAATCTTCGTATATATACCGTCTGCGCAACGGCTCCCAAAAGCTTGTTCTGATATCCCGCAGGTTTGCAAGGATATGTGTATCCATTTTTGATTGGCTAGATTCTTACGCTCTTTGTGATTGGACAAAATCTTGCGTAACAGATCACGCACTGCTAAAATAAATTACTTTTGTACTTTGCATTTAAAAAGATCAAGAAGGCTATGTCTGATTCGTCCGTTTATTGTAAAACGAAAGAGTATTGCTCGCAAAGGGATGGAAACAATTCGAGGTAATCGCCGAAATCGAAAGTCTGAAGATATCTTTGCGATCGATCAAAAACAACAAGTACATCTGCAGAAACTGTGTTGCGAAACACAAATTCGAGCCGCAGAAATTGTCTAACATTCTCTCACATGTACGAGTTGCATTAGCGACTTAAAGTACCGGCAACTGATGAGATCCATTTGGAGGACCGAAAACATGGTCTTGCCTGAACAAAACCAAATAGTGGCATATACAACGCGCAAAACGGTCGATAGACAAGCGTGAAATATTTACATTTTTAAACCGAGCGAACAAAGGTCAAAACAATCACACCACGCGCCAGTACTTGGCCTGTCAACACCTTTTATTTCATTCATGCAAACCCGCGGGATATCAGAACAAGCTTTTGGGCGCCGTTGCGCAGACGGTATATATACGAGGATTTTGACACTGGATACCGGCTGCGACGTGTAGCTGCGACGCAGGCTAGGCGTAGTATCGAAGGCTAGATTAATGGCGTAACTTATCGAAGGCTTGATTCATTACGATCGTATCGAAGGTTAGATTTATCGCGTAACTTATCGAAGGCTTGATTCATTGCGTATCGTATCAAAGACTAGATCATTGCATCTTTCCGAAGGCTTGATTCATTGTGATCGATGTATGTATGCATGCATTGTATCAAAGGTTAGATTTATCGCGTATCTTATTGAAGGCTTGAAACATTGCGATCGTATCGAAGGTTAGATTTATCCCGTATTTTATCAAAGGCTTGATTCATTTTGATCGCATCGAACGCTAGATTTATTGGGTATCCTATCGAAGGCTTGATTCATTAGTTTTTATCCATTATACTTTGTAAAGCGCTTAGAACAGCGATAAACAAGCGCTATATAAATTAGTTATTATTATTATTCATTGCGATCGCGTCGAAGGGAGGATTTCATATCGAAGGCTTGATTTATTGCGCATTTTATCGAAGGCTTGATTCATTGCTATTGTATCGACTTGATTTACATTATTGTGTATGGTATCGAAGCGCCGGCCATTCAAATTCGGAAACCGTGGTTTGTTATTGATTTGATCGATTGTCTGTGGTTTGTTTATCGATTTGATGTTAACAATAGAGCATTGTTAACATTTCTTTTGTTTACAATTTTACGGTTTAAGTGCATAGTGTTGACTGCGCAAGCGCAGTACACACAAAAATTATCTGGGAACATTTTAGTGTGTCAATATTTTGATCGCGTGACTTGATGTTTCCATGGTAACCAAGTTTTCACAGGCCGTTTTAGCCAAATTTGGTATTTTCAGCTTAATTTTCAGTTTTCATGATATTTCCGCTTTCTACGAATAGTTTCCTCCAAAATCTTTGCAATTGTTGCATCCTTATATTGTTTTCGATGTTTTCAAATCAAATTTGGTAATTTTCTGACATTTCTGAACAATTTAAAAATCCAAGATGGCGGATCCAAGTTGGCGGCCATTTTTAAAGTATGACGTTATTTTGGCGTGATATGATATCACAATTGATTCGCGATTGTCACTAAAATAAAAATGTTTGAATGCTTTATACATCACATAAGTTTCATTTTTATAGCACAAATAACTTTAAATTTTACCCAAATTTGTTGTTTTTTTAGCTTAATTTTCAGTTTTCATAAAATGTTTGCTTTTTACGATGAAATCTTTGCAAAATCTTTGCCGTTTTAGCATCTTTATATTTTTCTTGATTTTTTCAAACAAATTTGGTGATTTTCTTACATTTCTGAACAATTTAGAAATCCCATATTTAGCATCCAAGATGGCGAATTTTTTTAACGTATGACGTGTATGACGTCATAATTGACACGTGACTGCCAGTAAAATAAAGATTTTCGGATGCTTTACACACCATGTAAGATTCATTTTCATAGCGTCAATACTTTTCGAGATACATAGGGGGGGGGGGGGGGGCACTATCTGCCCCCCCCCCTCCCCCAGGCCCAGGAACGAAAAAAAAGCCCAGGCAGAATAGGGTTAAGCAGCCATGACGGCAACGCCATTGAAGTCAATTCACGTTCCTTTGAACTACTTCGCGATTAGTTCCAACACATTCAATTTGTCCAAAAAATGTGGCTGAACTGTCCAGGAGCTAAATTCGTAGGGACGGAGTTCAAGTCCAGATATAGAGAAAGGAAAATTCACCGTCGTGTGTTCACGTTCGCCATAATAGTTATACCGTGAATTTGGTCATGTTTCGCGTTGTTATTTTGCAGAGGACGGCAAATTAAGAGATGTACCAAGATGTATAACGCACGTGCAGAGCCATTGTACTACTTATTAAACTTATTATTTTAATGTTCTTGTTGCCGTCGCCGTCATGGTTGCTTAAAATGAGGTCGGCTAATATTCCCCACTGCATTCTTAACCATCCTTGTTTGTTTCTGGCTTATTATCTTCATGATGTTTTTCTTCCTTAGCAAACTATTCAGGGGCACCCAACGACAAAATTTTCCTGTAGGTGTCGGAACGTCGTTTTTACGTTGTAATTGTGCTTTTTGTGCAGTTTAATGGATTATTTTTAAACGCTAAGGAAAATGTATCTTTTCGGATACGTTAGCTGAACTTTCAAACTTCAGAAAGTTTTAGGGATTAAAATCTTATCACCCGAATTTATGAGCTGCTTTTGCCTGTCCGAAAATCCTAGCTGACCTGTTTTTGTACCAAAAACGACATTTTTATCTCTCCGAAAACAAAAGGCATTAATTTTTCCATATTTAGAAAGTTTGAGATGACATTTCAATAACCGAATATCTGAGGCGATTATAGGCCTTCCGAACAGATATTCCACCGAAACGATCCGTTGGGTGCCCCTGACTATTATATTTAGTATTAATTTATTGACATATTATTTTAATTGGCTGCCTGGCTCTTCTGGTTATTACAGGCAGACAGTACTCTGTTTAATTTCCATTTATTTTCATTTCAAACTGTAAACTGTTCATTTGAGTGCAAATAAAGGTCGTTGTTGTTGTTGTTGTTGTTTAGATTTCCTTCGATTTGAACGACATCCTATATATATAAAAATACTCGATGACACTGCAGCTTAAAGAGTGTAGAAGGATTAGGTTAAGAACCTTACTCGATCTTTTCCGCACTGAGTACAGGTCTGGGTAGTGACCACGTAATTAATACCTATCCTTGGCATCTGATTGGATAGTCTGCACGCACGAAAGAATGTGAATTAATATTATAAAAGTGGTCACACTTCTGGGCTCCTTGCTGACTGTAATAGTTATACATATGGTTCAATCACCAAACTACTGGGTGACAAGTTAACTGAGAAGTTAATTCAAGAGGACTTTGACGTAGAACATGTATCTCAAGACCTTCCTTCACGTTCCTCAAAGTGCTCAAACGTATCATATGGTTTTATTTTTAAAGTGACAGTTATTACAAACAGATTTTAAATAAAATAAAAAATAAAAATCGTTAGTTGGGAATTTTTGTAAAGGTGATCGCTAAATAAAAGTAAATTAAGTTTACAGTAATTGAGTAGTGCGAGGAATGTGTGGCGACTATATATAAACCGCATTTAATTTTGCGACAAAACCAGGGAGGGTACTCGCCAAACTTTTTGGTGGGGGTGTGCGGCCCGCTTCTTGAAAACCCTTACCCTATTTCAGACCAAAATATGTGATTTTTGATACCCTATTTCAGACCTGACCCAAATATAAAATTAGTACACGTGTCTAATACATGACTTCAGCTACCCAGGAATGGGTTCCATTTGCGCAAACATTTGAAAAGGGCTTCAAATTCCCCGATGTTAATGGAAAAAACCCAGTTTCGTCTAAAAGCCAAACCAAATTCCAGACCAGAGTGCGCAAAACATACCCTATTTCAGAGCAAAATGGTCAAAATCTATACCCTATTTCAGTAGGTAAAACATACCCTATTTTAGACCAAAATGGTCAAAATCTATACCCTATTTCAGACCAAAACGGCTAAAAAACCATACCCTTAGGGGCGGCACATACTTATATAGCTTATATAACGGAGTACCCCCCCCCCCCCCCTGGCGACAAACAACAACAACAACAACAACAACAATTTTTATTTTGCATTTATAAAAATTAGGTTACATTTTTGGATATATTATTTTAATAGTAGTTCGTAATAGTATTTGAGTAATTAGCTAATTATAGTAAATGCCTAGAAATTAAATGAACTGGAGGGTTTTCTAGTTAACCTCTAGCCTGTTTATGTTAAATACGATTATGTAGCTGTTCTATACATTACTTAAAAAACAAAAAAACAAAAAAACAAAAAACAAAAACAAAAAAAACAAACAAACAAAACAGAGAAGAGAAAAAAAAAACAAAAAAAAAACAAGGAGAACAAACAAGAAGTACATAGAAGTAGGGGTCATATAATAAGATTACAGTAGTCATTTACTTATACTGTTCTGTCAGTAGATAATGTTTAATTTTTATAGAGAAGGAGAAAGTATTAAGTTTTTTTAAGGAGTCTGGAAGTTGTTGCCAGTAATCAATTGCCATAAAGGGGATAGCATGTTTACCTATGTTTGTTCTTACGCGCGGCTTATATAAATTATTTTTAGATGCATACCTGGTATTGTAAGAGTGTACGTCCCTAGCATAATGAAAGTATGTACAAAATAACGTGCGTAGTTAAAATTCAGGCGTGTATTGTCTTATTGTTATCAAGTGAATCCTTTATTGCTTGAAGTGAACTAAATTTTATTGAATGATCAACACAGTATGTTCACAGTACAATAACTTCAATAATTGTCCAAACAAAGCCTCTTTCAGTCGATCGCGTGACACAGTGTAACTAGTCTCCAGTCCTCTCCAGATGCTCAGACTGTTCCCAGTGTCACGCGGTCAAAAAGATTGCTTCCGTGTTCCGTCGCGTCGTGCACTCTGAAACACACAATAGAATACTTCAGTTCGCGTTTGGCCGAAAAACTTTAAACTGAGATGGCTTGTAACACCACCATCTTCGACGCAAATGTTGAAGAAAGGGGAAACGAAGACGAAAGTGGTGAGTTTAAATTTGAATTGCTTTATACTTTCATTGTGATCGGTTTTGTCTGTTTGTGTAAATAACTGGAAGGCGTCCACTCCTTTGTCATTTCAGTATGTCATTAACTGCGCCTGAACCTACTGGGATTTTTCGGCAAAACCATCCATTTAATCTGCGTTTCTTTTCTCCCTGTACATGTGTGTTGGTTGAATCAAGTTATGATTTACCCGCTTGCTCTGATACCATACAGTGACATGATTGAATAGTACTAGTCAAGGTGAAACAAGATGGCTTGTTATATTCAACGAAACGAAACGAAACGAAACGAAACGAAACGAAACGAAATGAAACTGAAACGAAACGAAACGAAATGAAACGAAATGAATATGTTTGGTGGTTATATTTGATTTTAGGAATATATTCAGACTGGTCATGTTCGTTTCGTTGATTATCACTTTTCATTTCGTCGAATATCACTTTTTGTTTTCAGGTGTTTAGCTATCAACACGCGGGTTGAATTGTGTGTTTTGACTTCCCGCCGTGTGGGAACACCGTCTGGCCCAGTCCAAGTCCATGCATATGCACGTCGCTACAACAAGTTCGTTTCGTTGATTATCACTTTTCGTTTCGTCGAATATCACTTTTTGTTTTCAAGTGTTTAGCTATCGACACGCGGGTTGAATTGTGTCGGCTTTCGATTTCCCGCCGTGTTTAAGAGTTACACAACACCGTGCCCAGTCCAAGTCCATGTAAATCGCTACAACAAGTTCGTTTCGTTGATTATCACTTTTCGTTTCGTCGAATATCACTTTTTGTTTTCAAGTGTTTAGCTATCAACACGCGGGTTGAATTGTGTCGGCTTTCGATTTCCCGCCGAGTCCAAGTCCTTTGTATAGTTGGTTTCCTCGTAAGAGTTAAGCCCTTACACCTTTGTATAGTTGGTTTCCTCGTAAGAGTTAAGCCCTTACACACTTGAAAACAAAAGTGATATTCGACGAAACGAAAAGTGATAATCAACGAAACGAACTTGTTGTAGCGACTTACATGGACTTGGACTGGGTTGAGACGGTGTTGTGTAACTCTTAAACACGGCGGGAAATCGAAAGCCGACACAATTCAACCCGCGCGTGTCGATAGCTAAACACTTGAAAACAAAAGTGATATTCGACGAAACGAAAAGTGATAATCAACGAAACGAACTTGTTGTAGCGACGTACATGGACTTGGACTGGGCCAGACGGTGTTCCCACACGGCGGGAAGTCAAAACACACAATTCAACCCGCGTGTTGATAGCTAAACACCTGAAAACAAAAAGTGATATTCGACGAAATGAAAAGTGATAATCAACGAAACGAACATGACCAGTCTGAATATATTCCTAAAATCAAATATAACCACCAAACATATTCATTTCGTTTCATTTCGTTTCGTTCCGTTTCGTTTCATTTCGTTTCGTTTCGTTTCGTTTCGTTTCGTTTCGTTTCGTTGAATATAATAAGCAAACAAGATCGATATCGAGTTGTGTGTTCATGCACTACGCTAAATGCAAACTTTAAAAATAGACTACCAACCGCACACAAGCGTTTCTCGAGTAGATTCGTGTAAAAACTAGATGCTGGTACGTTTCTGTAATATTCCCGAGTATTGCTGAGTTGCAACCATTCCCGAGATATTCAAATGGTAAAGACTTGAAAAGACCCTGGCGGCCATGTTGGATGACAAACAAAATATTTTGTTAATGGTTGGCGATGACGTCAGTTGCAAACCAAGAATATATGTAAATTTGCAGCAACGTCGGCGTGGCTGCAGGAAGTCAGATACAAGCGAGGTTCTATTACCGTAAATATTTTGTTGCCACTTAATCCTACGCAGTCATTATAAAGCTCACAAAAGTGATAGAGTTGATCGTCGTATCTTTTAGACCCAAAGGTCCCCAATTTAGGGGGGTATGAGAAAATTTTGAAAAATTGTCGTTTTCGACGATTCTGAGCCTAGGTTGAACGAACAATCTTACCACAAACTCTAAATTAAAACATGTTGAGACTCTCCAGCCGCTATAAACTTTGTAAAACACGATCGCAACTAACGCAGGGCTCGCAATGCATTGTAGGGCGATTTGAACAAGGCAGCCATTTTCATGTTTTCTGAAGTCGAGAGATGATATTTTTACAGCAAAACAAAAGATGGAGCAATATGACTGCAATGAAAGCCAAACAAGACAAGATAAATTGTTTTTGAACTTGAATCTTTTAATTTACGTGTATAATCTAAATCGTAGAGAAAATATAGCCGGCGATTCGCAAGAGAGTACCCGTCGGAGCTCCGGCGAGAGCCGGGTCTTATTGAAAGTCAACAAAGCGAGATCCTGGTACCTTTTAGGGGTTCCTCTCAAAATTTATATTTGGGAGACCCCCTCTCCCCCACCCCCCCCCCCCCCCCCCCAGATTTATCTAGTTTAGTGGTTCAACTAAGTTGATATATTAGAAGCCAAATGAGCTTCAAAAGGAACACGGGCAAATTGAAAATTAAACCAGTACGATTGGAATGTGTTATATGCTAGCGACTTGATGGCCCTTAGGGGAAGAACTGAATGAACTTGCACAATTGCAAAGCGAGAGGCTGGTACAAAATATGAACATCCCCTTCACTTTTATATGGCAGTTTCGGTTGTTTAACAGCTGTTCGGTTGTAATCCTTATCAAAACCCCTTGCCAAGTCATGATATAATCCCAGGCCCGGCTAAAAGAGGATTTTACGAGTCTACTTCTTGTTAGTTTTGCGCCGTGCAGAGACTTGAAATATTTATCCTTTTCTCTGTGTATATACAATGTAGGAGGAGACCAAGCAGCAGAAGCAGGACAGGTTGAGAAAGTCAAACTCCGGCGTCATCGCTTTTCTGAGCCGTGGGAAGATAGTGACGTGATTCTTGTGGTTGAAGATGAGAAGTTTCATGTTCATCGTGTGATATTGAGCATGAATTCACCAGTGTTCAAAGCCATGTTCAAATCTCAGTTTAAAGAAGCCACAGCCAACGAGATTCCGCTGCTGGGAAAAAAGCCAATGAAATACTGGACTTTCTGAAGAAAGTATATGGCTTTCAACACGTCAAAGAGCAAGTTAAAATCACAAGTAAGTATTTTTAAAATTTGAAAGTATAGAACATGGAAGTTTTCAGTATTGGCTATTGTAAAGAGTTATTGATCGGGCATGCATCTGTTGGCCGGCTGGTTTACCTGGGATGTCAGTATTTCCGTTTGTACCTTGTTAGTTGCTTGGTTTCTGTGTTACTTTCTGTAAGCGCATTTAGGCGCACAGTGGGGATTCGCTGGAAAAGGAGACTTGTCGGTATACACTCTGATAGAAGAACGGTGCATGAGCATGAGACGTTTGCATTGAGTCGTGCGTCGCCTTATACCAATAATTTTTATCATTTTATCCATGTAAAGCGCATTTGATCATGATATGAAATTTGCGCTATATAAATTTTAATTATTATTATTATTATTACAAGTGGAACCGGAATAAAAGCAATATATAATTTAATTGTCATAATGGAAAAATGGTAAATATGATACCACCTACTGCCCTTATTTTAGTTTTATTGGGGTTTAGAAATTGCGAAAATCATGCAAATTTGTTAGGAAACTTGTTTGCGGGTACATTTTCCGCGATATTCCATCAGAGAAATTCGCCACGGCGGTTAATTTACCTTTATCAACTCCGAGTTGATAATCAACATAGTGTTTCACTTGCCCGCCGACGCAGCACCACAGTTTCATTAGAAACTAATCACTTTGTTTGTGAAATTTCTTCCGACTTTACAGAGGTTGCATTGCTGGCCGTTTGCTTGGCGCGCGTAAGATGGTCGTTGGTTCAAGTCCCAATGGCATGCTATTTTCCTTTTCATTGTTCTTTTGTTTTCGTTTTTAGCAAACAAAGTGTCAGAAAAAAAGAGAATAAAGCTTCTCCTTCAAGACGAACAACAGCAAAAAAAAACACAAGCAAAACGAAAGTCCGACTCTATCGTCTTGACGTAGAAACCTGGCCGGACTAATTGCTCATGTCCCGACTAGCATATTTTATTGTGTATGACCTGTAACTTAAAATAATAAACGTGTGTTTGAGGGGCGAAAACATTTGAGCATGCTGACGGTAATTTGATTTCACTGAAAACTCTGAAAGTTCCTCGAATGATCTGGACTCTGGAGAAATGTGATCTACGTCAAAGTTCTCTTGAATGGATTTTGGTTACCGTGTACCTTCAGGGTGTCTCAAGTCTAAAAATGTAGCGCGTCCGGATTAAACTCCAGATACCTAAAACCCTATATCAAATTAAAGCTTATAGAGCTGGCTATCTAAATATACTAACCATTATGTAATAAAATGAATTGTCGAATTTTTCGCGATGTCTAAATACAAGGGTCCGAATCAGCTTTGGAAAGCTACAACTCTGCGCGAATTATATATTTCGCTAATTTGATTTGTTCTCGGGTTTCCGGACCCAAAGCGCTAAAAAAACGTGTCGGGGATTCCCCATATTCAATTGCAGTGAAAAGATAGAGAGCATTTTCTAAATAGGGCGAAAAAAATATGTAGTGATCGCGCGGAAACGGCTCCCAACGAAAAAGTTTTCCGAAATAAAAAATTCCCCGACACGTTTTTGTTGTTTATATGTTAATCTAGATACTGTCCAAATTTGAGGTCAATCGCTCAAATTCCCTTTGAGTTGTAACTCTTTAAAGACGCCTCTATCGGCCCGAAATAGATTTCGAGAAAACAGCGGGAGAAGTATTCACATTCCACTCACACCTCACTTCCGGTTAAGTCTCTCGCACTGTATTTCTCCGTTAATAATTATCGGATTTCCATATAATTTTCTTTATATGAAAGGTCATCATGTAAACTACATATCTAAGTGGAAACGTGTTTTTGGACCAATTCTGTCTTTTGAAGGTATACGGTAACCTTAATGGGCTTTTTTCTTTTCAGTTTCCAAGTTGACGTTTTTGAGCGTTAGCCCTTCGATTGGGATCATCTTAACATATTTTTAGTAGACAAAGCAAGGAAGCTATCACATTTCCACACAGTTCTCCAAATATTTATTCAGCCTTTTTTCCTGGGAAAACATGTACATGTAGATCTGAAATACAGGGTTAATTTCTAACCCAAAAGCATTACATACAATTTTAATGAATTGCATGACTTTCCTGGCATTTGACGTTGACTGGTATCACACTGTAATCAGGGTGATGAAATAAAAACCTGAAGAGGAAACAAAGCAGAAGATTGTATTAATACAAGAAAACCCTACTTGCTGATGCATCAGCAAAATTTAAAACGATGTGTACATACTGATAACATAAAAAGAAACATATGAAAACAACTATGGTAAATTAAAATTTTGAGTTTCAGTGAATAGACCTACAGTAGACTCCCGCTATCTCGAACTCGGTTATCTCGAAAATCCCACTATCTCGAAATCAAACCCATTCCCCTTGCCTTGTTTTCAGTCAGTCTCGAACTCCTCGCTATCTCAAACTGTTTTTCGTTCCCCTTGAGAGTTCGAAATAGCGGGAGTCTACTGTATATTGTATTTAGCTTGGTTTGTTCCATTGTTTGTTGCCCATTTCAGACCATGTGACATTACTAGAGCTAGAGGATTGTTTTATTTCAAATTTTATATAAACAAAGGAACAATTCTCTACAGAACATCACATGGTCTGAAATGAGCAATTGGCATATGAAGGTAAATAAGTCTATTTATTTCACAATACTACCGCCGTACAAGCTCTATTTAGCCCCCCACCCCCTCTCTTATAAGCCCTCCCCCATTTGGAAGTCAGATTTTGTAATAAGCCCCCCCCCCCCCCCCCCCTCTACATCCCACCTGTCAGAGGTCAGAGTTAAAATGTTAAATATAGCATCTGAATTTATTTAAAATCAGGCTGATGTAAATGAAGGTTCAGCAATTGTAAGACAGATACATAACCCATTTCTTGTTCTGTTTTAGTTAGTGGTGTAATAGTAAAGTTTGAAAAAGTTAATATTAATTTCCTCTAAAATTTATGATTTGCAAAAGCCCCCCTCCCCCCCACCCCTCTTGGCTCTAATAAGCACTCCCTTCTCCCCCATCTAATAAGCACCCCCTTCTTGGGGCCTGAAATTAAATAAGCCCTGCGGGGCTTAATAGACCTTTTATGGTATTCTAATATACAGTCGCAGCTCCCTGAGGGAACATTCTTGTAAGCGGGCAGCTACCCAGGTACCTACTATCGATCGATAGAAGGCTCTCTGAGTACGCACACAGTTTTTGTACATTACGACTAAAAAGTATTAAACACAACCATCAATAAATCGATATTATACATTTAATAGATCAGCCGCTGGGTTATGGTAAAACATTTTTTTTAGACAGCTAGCTCTCAGTTTCTATGGACTTTGATTGTCGAGTCAGGGCTTTACCTCTTGCCAACTATCAACCAATAGAAACCTCGAGCTTGCCATCTAATTGTTAAATATATAGACATAGTATTCCCAAAAATTCCATTAGTTAAATGTTATATATAATATTACGATGTATGAGGATGAATCAATGAATGATAAACATCAATCATTAAATTTGCTCGCTTGATGCTTGTTCAGTTGTTGTAGCACCCAGGAAGCGACAATTGATGTATTTTCATTTTAAAGTACAGTGGAACCCCGATTTCTCAAACCCTCGTTTTCTCAAAAACCCCGATTTCTCAAACCAAAAGTTGTTTTCAATTGAGCCAGTTTAATTAATGTGATGACTGGGATCAGAGATATAAAAATATTCCCTGACCATGGGAAAATATTCATTGTAAACATGACATTTAATCTCGTACAGTCTCGCCAGGTCTTTCGCTTTCACAGAAAACAAAACTCATTATTTTATCGAGACGAGAAACACGATACGAGAAACACTCCTAGGTGGGTATCGCCTAGGCTACAAAGTGTAAAGAAACTGTCAACTTATTTTTGACAGGACCGAAGGGTACTGTACAATACTGAATAGGCAAACTTATGTGGGGATAATGTTTTCAAAATTACCATACTTAGCTGAGGTCCAATGATCCTTTCAGCATCCACTGCTTGGCTTTTACAACCAAAATAAAAACACGAGCTCGTAAAAAGTGACCACTGGCCAGAACCCTATCAAACAAAAAGGAAATGATTAATACAAAGTAAGGAAAGGTCTAAAAACCTTTGTAGGTAACACAGTTACCAAAGCATGAAGCAAATAGGAGTATTGCTACTACCCATGGATAGGATGCTATTCCATCACAGGTTGCCCCAGCATTTTGTCAGGTACTCATTTGTACTCCTTGGTGGAGAGGGGCAATGTGAGAGTAAAGTGTCTTGCCCAAGGACACAACACAACGACCCCAGCCAAGGCTTCAACATGGACAGCACGGTCCAGAGTCCAGCACACTAAACATTAGGCCACAACAGTACTTCCCTAATTTGTGATCACTGTTACATGTAGTATAATTATCATAGCATCAATAAAAATCGATAACGTAAAACCATTAGAAAAATCAATATAAACATGAAACATTAATATAATAACTAATTTATATCGATTTCATCAGAGTATCAATTATCGATGTTATACATGTACAATGTACACCTGTAGATTGCCCAATACAGAATGCTTTACATTCAAATAATTAAGTGAAATAACCTGATGAGCTAAATAATTGGCCAGTTTGAATTTTGAATTTGTTCTTTCACATCAACACATGCCAAAAGTCTGTATACTCAAAAATTGTAATATCCTGTAGCAGTTTGGAAACATCATATATATATAGCTTCTGATTTATATATACAAATTGCAAACAGTCTCAACAACATATTAACAACATAACACAGTGAGATAAAAACGAAAGATGCTACATATACGAGAAATAACACGTACAAAAAACTATGTATGAATTTGCATCACTGACTATATTATGTACAACATGGCTACAAACAGGTATGTCTCGAGCGACAGACATTATTTATTTCGTGGTGGCCGCTTTCAGCAATAAATCGAACTACACACGCTACAAATTATATCCGTTTGTGTTTTGAAAATTAAACGTATTTAAGCTTACTGTAAAAGTAAAGCGTAATTATAAGTTTGAATTGAACTCGAGTTAATAGTGTAAACATTTCATGGTAATTTAGTTTAAATATACTTACATGTAAACAAAAGAAAAATCTCGGCAGCTTCCATGTTTTCAAGTGTCACGTCGAAATAATTTTATCCGGCGAATAAGTTTTCTCTTGCAGCTTCAATTTTGAGGAAAATACGGGCACAAGCAAGACGTTCGATCGACTACCTCAATTCCTAGTAGCTAAGCTTAAAATATAAGCTAAAATGTAAAAAGATGGTCCATGCTTTCACTCGTGTCTTCAGTCGTAATCTATTGTAATATTCCTCCAACTTCCCGCGTGTATAATATGTTTTACTCCATAAAATCACTGAGAAAACAACTATAAACCGTTCATAAATTCAGCACATGAATTTAAAAAGAATTGCTCAACGTTAAAATTGTTTAATACGACTTACCAGCCTCGGTGTCTGTCGTTTTGTAATTCACCGGCGTGCAGCTCAATTTCTCTGTTTGTAAACAATGAAAAGTAATTAAGCTTGTTTTGCTTTTCAAAAGACTGATTCTCAACAGTTTGCATAGAAAATAAATAATTAAGTTAATAGCGCTAAAAATGCTCCCACTTGCTAAATAAACGAGTATTATCAGCTAAACTTTTGTCGAGAATTGCGATGTAATAAAATAAACGTTCACTTAGCTTTGCTTTATATCCCCCGACTTCCCCCGACAGGATCCGACAGGCAGTAACTTGTGGACGAATGTGAAACGTAACGCGGCCACAGATGTGCAGATGTAGTTCCTGTACGGTCTGGGAGACCTTAATTCGCTTTTAGAAACCAAACCACGGCAAAAGTAGTCCGAAAAACTCTTTCACAGCCGCTAAACGACCGCTAAACTCGAAAATTTTCTGTCCTTCTGTCGTGACACCGACGCCGCTGTCAGTAGAAATCACGCCAAAACTCAGCCTCGTATTCGTGAAATCCGAACCAGGCTACTCGCATCCTTCGATCGTTTCCAGTCCCCTTCCCGGTCGGTTGTTCAAAATCACACCCGTTATCAGTATGATGTGATTATTCTAGAAAAAACGGTTATTCTAGTAAAAAAGAGGACGTCACTAAACCTCTAATACGAGTTTGCTTTTAGTTTTTATTTTGAAAATCACTGAACAGTTAGCATAACCATGTTTTTAGATAATTTTTCGTTGGTTTATGTTTTGAAATACAAATATCAGTTGTTCATTTCAAATATCTGACGTAAATATCTAAAATGCAGACGGAAAAAATTGCTGTTTCATTGAGCGTAATGTACTTTTCAAATATTCAAAGCGATCTGGTCACGTGACCTATGACGTCACAACAGCGAAGTTGGCAAAAACGTATACTTCGCATGAATATATATCCACATGTAAATTTTTGTTGCTATGCGCCTTGCGCTTCATGAGATATTAGCTGGTACCCAGTCTCTCTCTTTGTTCCCTTGTGTATAGCCCCCTTAAATTTAAAATGCCAGAATATTAATGGCCATTTCAAAATGCCCCATAACAATGTCTTGCTGACTACATTAATTGTTTTTCAATTAATAGAGGCATGTTCTCACCGTAAACAAAAACGCATTTTCAAGCGTGGTCACGTGACTAATGACGTCATCACACTAAGTTTGATATGAGAGTTATTTTATGGAAAGTGTCATTATCTTATGGAGTTACATCCTTCTGGGCCTCAAATTGACAAAGTTATTTGGCATTGAAAAAATTCCAGTTGCAAAGGATTCTGGGAAGGTTCTTATTATAATTATATATTGCTTTTATAATTATTATTATTATCTCATCATTTCAAGGTCTTGCTTACATAAATCATTAATGATGTATTTCTTTACAATTTTAGTGGAAAAACGTGGAACACCTTTTAATGTTAAGTGACGAGTACCAGGTAAAAGAACTCATCTTCAACCCTTGTGTGGAGTTCCTTGAGGTCCAACCCAAAACGAAAGAAAATGTAATGAAGATTCTGGCGCTTGCAGACTTGTTCAACCTGGATAAAGTACGTCTGGGCTGTGATGACCTCCTCAAGAATATGAAACTTGAGACTCTTTCGGAAACTGTTCATTTGCAAGATCTTGACAAGGAAAAGATGCAACATTACCTGACGCAGAGGGTTGAGCGGTTAGAGGCGTTTCTTGATGAGCTGTATCCCCAGTTTTTTGGATTACTGGCGTATTCGATTTTGCTGTTGCACGAGGCAGAAAAGGGCGTGAGGTGGTGTACTCATCATTTCTCTGAGGGTAAATTAAATTTCAGACTTGATATTTCCAGTTCTGAAATCAGAAAATGTTCAAGTTGTTGTGAAATGTTAAATTCAGTGGTTAGATCGAGTATTGGAAAGCGTAGTTATGGAAAGGATATCTACCGCTACGTTGGCGACAATAATTTTGATTACAAGTTACCCAAAGTTATGAAGGATTTTTATAACTACAAAAGGTCAATCTATGAGCACGAGTAAGTCAAACATGATTATAAGTAGTTTAAAACTGTCGTATCGGCCTTAATTACGAGTAACAAGTGAACTACAGATGTAATAGTAATTGATAGATACCTAAACTCACAGATATGTTTTGCCAGGAGCCCATCCTGGTTTTGCATCGTTTCTGTTAATTATAATCTCTTTGATATCATATTTTTACCGTAATATTTCATTGCTGTGTTATTTCAGACCCTTCCAAGCATGTCATATTATGATTCAAAATTATAATTGTTTCCGTGTATAAAAGTTGTGAATGTACACAGCCTTACCATCCTCTGTTTGTGTGGCCACAGGCCTCTAATATTTTAAAATTTTGTATGAATATTAGGTTTCCTCAGTACAAAGGCGGTATTTAGGGCTGTGTATATTTCATAGAATTAGGTAAAAATACTTACAAGTTGTTTGTATCTGCTTTTCTGTGTTTCTTTGGGTTATATTTTATATTACTGTTTTTCGAGTTCACAGTTGGAGTGCCGTGAGCCTGCGGGGGGGGGGGGGGGGGGGGGGGGGAGGGCACTCCCTTATATATGCTATACTGAGGCACGTGCCGCTGGACAGGGTATGGCTTTTAAGTATTTTGGTCTGGAACAGGGTATAACAAACGACATTTTTTGGTCTGGAACAGGGTATCAGTCTCCCAGAAGTTAGCACAAAGATCGCTGATTGATACTCTGGAATAGGATTGTTAGTCAGACGAATCGAAACGCGTAGGAAAGAAGCTTTACAACTACAAGTTCGCAGTGCTGCTTACTAGTTTAGCCTTTTGGGTTAGAAAAAATCGTTAAAAATAGTCTGGAACAGGGTATCTTTTTTAACATTTAGTCTGGAACAGGGTCGCAAAATTAGCGTTTTGTGGTCTGGTACATGGTAAGGGTTTCTATAGCCCAGCTGCACACCCCCACCCACCTACCCACCCATTTTTGGGAGTACCCGGGGGGGGGGGGGGGCGTAAGCCTCTGGTACTAGTATTAATTTAGAATTCAGTTATTAAACAAGTGGCTCAAAACGTCAATAAGTAAAAATGACTATACTTAATTCAGCTGAATATAGTAAAAACAAGATACGTGTAATCGGAAAAAATATCAGCTCAACCATGTTGTACTAGTTGACATTAGCATTTAGATAGACAGATAGATAGACTTTTATTTAACGTGAACAATACACTTAGCTATAGGTAAAAACACTAATCCGTCTCAATATTCCCCACTACAGTATTAACAATCTTTGTTTGTTTTTGGCTTATTATCTTCATGATGTTTTAGCAAAGTATTATTTATGATTAATTTATTGACATATTATTTTAATTGGCTGCCTGGCTCCTATGGTTATTACAGGCAGTCAGTACTCTGTTTAATTTCCATTTACTTTCTATTTCAAACTGAAACTGTTCAGTTGAGTACAAATAAAGGTTGTTGTTGTTGTTGTTTAGATTTTATTCGATTTTAAGGACATTTAAAAAGAATAACTTGAGAAGTGTAAAAATTCCGATAATAACCCCCCCCCCCCCCCCCCACACACACACCTTCCCCTCCCCGAAAATAAGCCCTCATTCCTTCCGAAAATAAGCCCCTAGCTCCGAAAATATAACCTCCCTGAGAATAAACCCACAAAAAAGTAATTTGAAAATCATCGATTGGATACCCCGGGGGTAAGCCCAGCCGGCTCAGTATTCGGAATTTTACGGCACAGCCTGCTGAATTAGCGGCCCGAAATTCAAAATGACAAGCGTCCTCCTTCGTCGAACGTAATTATTAACGACCTTTAGATCGGATTACGAGTACGAGATTGACTACGAGTACTATACTTTCGAATTTCAAATCAGTCACGTTCCCAGAGCCCTCGCTCCTCCCTGTTGCTGACCAGTAGAGAAGGAGGCTCAAGGAACGAGATTGGTGTTAGACGTGTTAATGTAAACCCTGCGAAATAGGTTTGAAAATTCGTACTCGTACTCAGTCTCGTACTCGTGCTCCGATCTAAAGGTCGCTATTATCTAATGAAACAAAACTAGCTTTGTTAATGTTCATTTGAGAATTAGATTATTCCAGTCCCAGGCCCCTCCTCTCGCTTTCTTCCTGCCGGTGGCGTATCAGCAATACTAACTGAACCAGTTTTCAGACCACCTCCAACGCAGGCATCTTAACTCAAAGAAGTGGTTTGAGGAAGAGAAACCACTTGGGATAAGAATAGCTTTGGAGGAAGCTGAAGGGAGTTTATAGAAGAGAGAGAAAGAGGACTGAAGCAGGGCGGTTACATGCTTCAGTCCTCTTTCTCTCTCTTCTGACTCGTGAAGTGAAGGCGACTCCGCCTCCAGTCTAGTATCGGTGGTTTGAGCGCGGGCTCATTTACCTGGCAAAGGCTCTCCCCAGACCCCATCCCAGTCTCTCCTCCTCCCCATGCGCGTGCGGAAGAGGCTATTTCTCCGACTAGTCTTTATAAAATTCTGATTCACACGACCACCTACCACTCGGTTAACTCATTTCCTGACGGACAAAATAAATCAGCATTTTCTTGGCATGGAGTTGCTGTGCCAATTCAAGCCAGAGTTACTTGGAAAAAAAAAAGATGTCGATAATATTTTCTCTTTTTGTTTGTTGTGACAGTTCACATAAACTCCTAAGCTGTCACTGTGTTCTCTTTCAAAAATAGACCAGACGTTGTCAAAACATCTGCAATGACACTAACACTTTCTGCAATGACACTAAAAAAATCATTTACACCAGGGCATTAGAGCGTCTTAAGTAATTTTTAGTATTTCTATATCGTCAATATTTTTCAATTCCCTTTTAATTGTATTACACATATATATATATTATAATTTAAGTTATTAATCTTATTGTATATTAGGTAGTGGACAAGTGAAGAGCCACTATGTGGATATATTGTTCAATAAACCATTATTATTATTATTATTATTATTATTATTATTACAAGTGGAACCGGAATAAAAGCAATATATAATTTAATTGTCATAATGGAAAAATGGTAAATATGATACCACCTACTGCCCTTAATTTTAGTTTTAGTGGGGTTTAGAAATTGCGAAAATTGTGCAAATTTATTAGTAAAATATCAGCCCTCAGTCGGCCCTCAGTCTTTTCTGTATGGACCTTGTTGCACTCTATCTGTACTGTCAAGCTTGGTTAATAATAAGACATATGTATTATCAGATACGAAACCAATTGACAGTGTTCTTTGTATAGCACAAACCAACAAAAAGAAATGCACCCTCAGACAACAACCCTGAGTTTAAATTGTGTATATCAAAAACCCCAGTAATGCAATTTGTAAAATTCATAGTCAGAGCAATATGTAAATAGCTCAGAATAGTGGATTCAAAAGCCTCATATGAAGGTAAATGAGAGCTTACATGTAGTTTATATCAATGAACCAATGGTTTACATGAAGCGACTCGGCAACTTACATGTGTCTATCAGTATCAGTGAATATGAATTATGGTGATGTCAAAAATTCCTGCAACAAAAAATATACTAAAGAACACCAGTGAAAGTCACTCAAATGTTAAACTCTGAAAATATGGTAGCAGTATTAGAAGGAACAGAAACCCAACACTGTTTTAAAAATTATCATGTTGTGACTATAATTTATTTTTTACATTACAAATTTTTTGTTTTCCTTTCTCTTGAATTTAATGTCATTAGTTAGTACTGTCGTTAAGTACCATGCTCTAAAACAAAATAAAGACAAAAGGAAATAAATATCAAACAAAAATAAATTTAAACCAAAATTGTACATGATTTGAAACATAAATTTGGAATGGTCTGAATTTTAACAGGCCATGAATTGACATAAGAGTGACAGACTGGTGTGAATCAGACCAAAAGTATATGCATTTTCCAACAAAGGCTTGACTTTTCATACCATGCTCGATTACACATGCAAGATGTACATGTATATTTATTAAAGGGGCAAAATACACTAACAGCATGTGCTAACATTTAACATTTTAAACATTCAATATTAAAATCACACTGTTTAGGATCAGATTCAATGAAATCTAAATACAGCAGACAACCACCACATTTCAAAATCTTTCTTCAAATATTTATTTGGTCCTTTTTTTTCTGGCCACAATTTTTTTAGTGTCATGATTAACTGCAACACCATCAATCAAGTGTCACCCTCTGAATTAGTAAAAGAAACAATTTTATATATTATATAGATTATAAATTATTTCAAACCAATATCAATTTAATTTATTCTCCTGACATCACAAGTGCTGCCTGATATTACAATGGTTTTGAAGTACAAATCTGAAGAGAAAACAAAGCAGAGAATGTAATTAACCATCAGGTCAGCTGGATCGAGGAGAGAGGGCTTAAGTGGTAGACCAGTATACTGGTACCCAGTATTAACCCACCTCAGAAGAGAACATATAATTAATTATTATGCTCTAGATCAAGGATAATTAATGAAAGGGATTTTCAACTTTTAAATAGATATCTATTTACATACACCTAAAAAGGTTTGAGATGCAACTCCCTTCCCCCATTTCCCCCAAAAGAAGCCCACCAAAAAAAAACCTTTTGAACAAATAACAGATATTTAGCCCACGTACAGCTTATATAATATATAACTAGTAATACGTGACTCGCAGGTCCTCGCGAAGCTCGGGGAAGTGCCTTTTTTTGGTGTGTGTGGAGGAGGGGGGGGGGGGGGGGGAGGATGGTAAAGGGTCATATATAAGAATTTGGCTGGGTGGATTACTTGAAGAATAGGGAGGAAGATCTCTTTTTTAGAGACAATTTTATTTTATAAATACGAATTTTGCAAGAGTGGATTACTTGGCTTGAATAGGGGCGAAGAGAGTGTTGACAAATTTGAAGAGATTGTTTTGGAGGGGGGATACTATTGGATGGGTGGTTGTGGATTGGGGAGATGGAGAGGGGTTGTTATAATGAGTCAAAATCTCTGACTATGTATCATGTAGGCCGGGATGGAGAAGAGGACTGATTTTTCTTTTTGGCCAGTCTGTGATTGTGGAGCAGTGGGGAATTTAGGGGAGGGGCCTGGCCATCATCACCCCCCTTATAGTGAAGTGCAAAACATTAGTTCCCCCCCCCCCCTTATATGAGGAATGAGGAACTGAAAGTCTTACCTTAACCCTCCCTATTAATTAGAGCAAGGAAATGCCCATCTCCACTTAACCACCCCCCTCCCCCCACCTTTGTGCACTTCTGAATCCGAAACTGGAATGAATATTGTGTGGTTCCAGAAAATATCCATACCCCCTCGCGGTAGTTTTTTTGGTTTGAACCAACCCCTGGAAATTCCAGTTTAGCTTCATACTTTCCTTTAACAGTTTCGGCTTTTGAGATCCCCCTCCCCCTCGGAATTTCCAATGACCTTTCTTGGGGTGGGTATGGTTATTTTCTGGAACTGCACATTTCTTTTGAGCATAGGTAAAATGAACGCATGGACCAAATAGTACTTAAAAAGCTCCATATTAATAAAGAAACCTATAATAATTATATTGTCAATACTATATATTATAGAAATTGGCCATAACAGTTAACAACTTTGTATGTTCATTGGGGTACCGGTATATTATTCCAAAACATAAATGTAAATCAGTTACATGGAAGCTGTTTCATCCTCATAAAGACACTAGCAGCTTATTGAGCAACTACAAGCAAACTCAGACTGGATATAAACAGGAATGTGTTTCTTCAGTCATGGAAATTATCACTTCTTCAATCAATTTCTGCATATACTCAGTTCCCTGTTGAGAAAAAAATTAAAAGAAATATTGACCTACTTGTAAATGGAATATTGACTGAATTTTGGCAACAGTCATATACTGGTCAAAAGATAAACAACACAACAATAAGATGCAATATTGCTAGAATATAGCTGGATAGGTGATTTAACATTGATTTTCCTACAAAACATAAGAGGAAAATAACATGTAAAAATCATGGTGCTAGTTTGCATGGATTATAAAGACAACTTCAATGCCAAACAGTCCTGAGGAGAATGACAAAAAAATTTACTCTACACATCTCCAGATATATATTATACTGTAATATATATAGTCATGCAAATGAAGTTATTATTTACAATTATACAGCCATCTCCTTGATTGATGGCCGACAGAAAATAAATTTGGAGGTAAATAAGCTCCTACAATCGCTTTGTTTCATTGCTGGTTATCTGTGACATCCACAATGCAAGGTGTTGTTTGTATGTTATTTCCTTCAAAATTCAACCATCAACTAAATTCAAGTAGCGAAAAAACCGTAAGAGGTGCGATGGGGTGCGACCTCATACCTCATTAATTGAACTTTAAAATCAAGGGAATTCTGGCTTCGATCCTTCAAACCTCGATGCATAAACGGCGTATCATCCGACTATAAAATTACAGAAAATTACGACGCCATTTTGGGAGCCAGCAGTTTAGACAGTTTACATGTAAGCCAAAATCATTGCTAGTTATGTCACCAAAATATCGAAACAAACACCCTAGACTGTATCTTTGATCACTTACCTTTCTTCTGACGCCCTGTGCTTTTTCAATGCTGCTATGAAATGAGAAAAAATCAGGCGAAAAACAACACGATATCATTCGCCTTAGAATCGCGAAACGTGCACAATCGCGTCCCATACTGCAGTTCGGCGACAGTTTACCTGATTCTCTGCAAGGTTTCCAAGAATCGCTGCAGGGTTTCTGAGAATCGCCGGACGAACGCCGTGTTTTTGCTATGCCACCGGATTTTGGTTTCGATTGGAGTTCGCTCGTCTCTCGATATCTGTAATAAATTGTAGCGCTCTTGTACTGTTTTCCCCCCGAATGAACTGAAACCACCTCGCTTTTGTAGGTAAAATCTTCTTCGCAATATCGGATCGGCGAATTATTTTCAGACACAAGTCTTCGCGTCTACAATGAAAACTAAGCCATATGTTTGATCGTACTTTGAGAAATGCCTGAGTCGTCTTTCCTTTTCCTGTTGTTGATAATGGATTTAATAAAGCCGGGTTTTTTTCACAAATGACCCGTATATAAATTTGTTCGATAAACAAACTTGGAGTAAAAATTGTTTTTCTTCAGCAGCCGTTCCTGTTACTACATTTACGTGTACAAAGATTACGGCGAAGTCAATGTTATTAAGCAAAGAAAAGGGGGTTAAAAAAAAGAACGGCCTGGATTTGAACCGAAAAAAAAAAAAAAAAAAAAAAAAAGAAGGACCATGACGGATTTGAACTCACGCCCTCAAACCCGAAGAACAGATTTAAAAGGTAGCGCCTTAAGCCATTAGGCCACGAGCGCGCCGTGTGACGTCATGTCAACCCCCAACTCCACAAACAAACAATTAAATAAATAAATAAATAAATAAATAAATAAATAAATAAATAAATAAATATGACCGTAAAGGCCACACGAGAATTGCCCCCGCTTCAGCCCTTGGGGGACAGAATTATAAACCCCGCTACGCGAGGCCTTCGGCCTCGCTTCGCGAGGAATAACTTTACAGTACACTCCCCTAAATGATGAATATAGTTCTGAAAACTGCAAAGTGAATTTTATGGGTGTATGTAAAACCAAAAAGACTCCCGAAACACCCCAGAACACTCCGAAAACACCCAAAAATTACAAATACGAAGAAAATTAAAAATATGTAAAAAGGAATGAAAATAAATAAGATATTATATGGCTGAAGTGGTCCAAAAGGGGAAATGAAACATGGTCAGTGGTCTGAAATTTGCATTTAGTATATTTTTGGTGGCCGAAGATGCGGTGGCCTAATGGAGTAATGGTTAGCATGCTGGACTCAGGACTGAGTGGTCTGGGTTTGAGCCCTGGCTGGGGTCAATGTGTTGTGTTCTTGGGAAAGATACTTTACTCTCAGTGCCTCTCTCCACCCAGGAGTGTAAATGAGTACCGGCGACAAAATGCTCCAGGGTGGACTAACTTGCGATGGACTATCATCCCAACCAAGGGGGTTATAGTTGCTTCATGCTACAGAAACTGGGATTAAGGCTCCGGCTCCGGCAGTTGTGGGCCACTACGCTCATGAAGACTTTACCTTTTTATATGTTTGGTGTTCCTGGGTGTTCCGGGGGTGTTGACCAGGGTCACTGTTCTTGGTTTAACATACACCCAAATTTTAATCAATACTGTTAATGAGATAATAAAATTGCATGCGTTTAAACACGGAGCGAGCCTATCAGTCGAGGCTGTGGAGTTCAGCCTGCCAATCACAATGGTCTCATTTGATTGGTTAATTCACCCAGGTATAATTATGTGCAATTATTCAGTATTGTCCAAGTTGTTTGCACAATCACAAAGCTTGTAATTCTGAATAATTTTGCAAACCCCGTCAAAGTCATCTTCACGAGACTCGTTCAAGTTCTCGACAAACTCAGATAAATGGAAACAGGTGGCTCTTTGATCGCAGGTTTGAGCTTTGCAGCATTTTAGCTAGCCGCAAAATTTGGACTGTACTGTACATGTCGAAATGGGCGAAGGGAATTCATTGTTTGCATTCAGTTCCTCCAAACAGTGAATAGATATATTTGTTTTGCGCTCAATATTTATTATTATAGCTTGTTGTGTTTGACATAAATCAATTAGTTGTTTGGATAAACCAACCCCAACTTTTCTCGACCGTTGTTGTGCGACGTTTCAGCTTTCCCCACATGCCATTAATGATAAAAATAGCCAACAAAGTGCTTCAGACGGGGCGTGTCCTTTCCTTTTATAGGGTCGCTCCGTGTTTAAAAGATATACGGTATCCCTTCAATTGATGCTCTTCACTCTCACCTGTAAAATCCACTGTCTACTGACTACAATCAATATGTTTATTATAAGACCATGACCTCCATCTATGAAAAAGATGAAACAGAAAACAAATGATAAATACTACATTGTGCATGGGAAATTCCTTAGTACTCCTATCATCCTGAGTCTCCTACGCAGCCGTTATTTGTGTCGTCACGCAGCGCTTCTCCCCACTAACGGCTGCTCAAACCTGGACCACATTCCTTTCCTTTTGTTTTGACCGCAGCAACTTTGACACCTATCGGCAAAAACGTGACTGTTACCGTTTGCCGAAAATCTTTTTCAACATTATTTTTTAGTATCATTCATTTGTCTTCAGTTAAACAATGTTTTATTTTGATGTTTGGTGTGCGTCAAATTTAAAAGGCGGCATACTGGCATTCGCTTGACGTTTCCGACGCTAAGGTCACGATAGGACACAATCTATTATTGGTGTATTGGCGCGAGCAAGTTCCGAAAAATGGCACTGCAAGACAGCAACTGTGATTGGCTTAAATCGGGAAAGGAATGTGATTTGGATTTGAGCAGACGTTAGTGGGGAGAAGAGTTGCATGATGACACAAATAACGGGGCTGCATAGGAGACTACTATCATCCCAGTTCATCTAAATATACCTGATTAAATAGATCAGCTACATTTTGACTTCCAACTTTCATTTTACTGAAAACAATTTTCAGTTGATAACAAAATAAATTTAAGTTAAACTTAATTATTGCTAATTCTTTTTTATAATATTATACACTGCACCAAAGCGTCTGTATTTTATATCGTTTGTGATCAGAAAACTGAAGTTGTGTGACGCGTGACAAAAAGTGAAAAGTACAATGTTTACAAACGCTTCACTCTTCTGATTGGCGTTAAAACCTCGAATTGTAATATATATTATAGTCTATTTTAATACACAACAGCTCTTCTGTCCAAAAGTTAAATTAAAACAAACCGCAAAATATTTTTCATAACAATTGAAGGGCCACAATTTTTTGTGATGATTTATAGCAAGCAAACATTATATTTAAATGTTGTTCAGCACCCAGATTTGACAGCATAGAAACATAAAATCGCCGGCCTTCATTCAAACGCAGCAATTCCACTTTCCCTCGGAAAGTTTATTTTAATTTCCCAGGACAAGAAACAATATGGCAAGCAAAACATCGTATCGAAAAAAGAGAAAACAATTCACTAGACACCTTTCCAGTATTTCAGTGAAAGCTGGAAGATTTCGTACTATTTTAGCCTAAAGAAGCTTGTGAAAATCGTTTGTTTTG
Source organism: Desmophyllum pertusum (assembly GCA_029204205.1). Taxonomy (NCBI): domain Eukaryota; kingdom Metazoa; phylum Cnidaria; class Anthozoa; order Scleractinia; family Caryophylliidae; genus Desmophyllum; species Desmophyllum pertusum. The sequence goes on from MU825396.1 coordinate 1,619,622, forward strand.
CACAATTTGCAGTGACGATTTAATATTACTATAATTCGCAAGCAATACTGACACTATAAGCATAGAAACATAAAATCGCCTACATTCAAATGGAGAAATTCAATTTCCCTTGGTACGTGTAAACTTATTTTAATTTCCTAGGACGAGAAACATGCCAAGCGAAATATCGTATTGAAAAGTGAAGAGAAAAACAAATAATAATTCACTAGACACCTTTCCAGTACATTTCAGCGCAGTCGGAAAGCCGTTAGATTTCGTACTATTTTAGCCTAAAAAAGCTTTTGAAAATCGTTTGTTTGCTTACCGAGCTCAGCTTAGGGACTGAGAATTTCAATTCAAAGAGGCAGAGCTATGCCTTCTAGTTTCGTTTCAACACATAGCTGATTGCATCGGATGTAAACAACAGATGATCAGTGTTAATTTACCAACGAAGGTGTTAAAAGCTTGGTCTATTCTAGCAGAAAAAAACTAACCAAAGGTATCTCTTGTCATAGAACATGTAAAGGTAATATAAAGTAAAGGTACGTTTTATTAATAAGCTTATAATTAAGCTCATAATATTTAGCAAAGCGCTCACATGCACTGCCAGCTGCTTCACGAGCGGAACGGTGATAACAACTTAGCTTACTTACTTGATGGTGCTGTTTTGGCGTCATGTGATGTTATGACCACTTGAATCCACACTTTTTCTCCTGTCCGAAGGACTTTACTCTCTCTCTTTAACAGTAAAACGAAGTTTAAATATTTTTTAAGTCCACAAGACAGACGTCCACAAAAACGTTTTGTAGACGAACCTCGCGAGTAGTTGACGTGAGTCACATGACGACGGCGTAAGCCGCAGAAAATGGCGCGAGAGCACAGTCTCGCCCCAATCCTCTCTCCTCCCCAGGCCCCAAGGAACTGCTAAATTACATCCCTGAGCCCTAAGACGGAGATTTAATTTTGCAAAACAGACAAGCGAACTGGAAAGAGGATGCTCTAAAACCTCTCATAAATTTCTCTTTTTGGTTTTAAATTAATAAGTGGCTGATTTAGCGCCAATAACCAACTTTTCATGCGCTACTCATGCGCTGCTCTTCCCTGATATTTAAAAGAAAAAATAATAATCGCCCTTCTGATAAACCTTACATCAATATCTACAACTGACAGGAATAAGGCGCTGTTTTATTGAGCATAATGTACTTTTAAAGCAATTTAAAATATTCAAAGCAATCTGGTCACGTGACTGATGACGTCACGTACGAAACGAGTTCAAAAATGTGTTCTTCACATAAACATCTATCCACATGTAGATTTTGGTTGCTATACACCTTATGCTTTATGAGATATCGCAGAACAAAATTTCCACATATTTTTGCACCCGTGTATAGCCCCCTTAAATTTAAAATGCCAGATGTCACCTGGCCATTTCAAAATGCCCCATTTCAATATCTTGCTATCTAGATTGATTGCTTTTCAATTGATAGCGGCCTGTTCTCACAGTAAACAAAAACGCATTTTCGGGCGTGGTCACGTGACTAATGACGTCATCACACAAAGTTTGATATGAGAGTTATTTTATGGTAAGTGTTATTACCTTGTGGTGTTTCACCCTTCTGGGCCGCAAATTGACAAAGTTATTTGTCATTGAAAAATTTCCATTTGCAAAGGACTCTGGGAAGGTTCTTATCATTATTATATATTACTTTTATAATTAACATTGAAGCAGCCTCCCTCGGCCAAATTCGGCAGAGCAGAACGTCTTAGCATATTTCTCGGAACCACTTCGCGTTCAATTTCTGGGAACGTACCGCTAGTCTGTTTAGAGACAGCTCCCGTTCCATACCTTACTGCAGAGTGGAGAGTAACTTTCCTTGATAAGATACTTGTTTCGTTATCTTTGTGGAGTACGTTGATAACATAGTTGGCATAGTTTTTGCGTTGGCTTGCGACACCAAACTTAACATCATACATGGCATCTGACGCTCCCAGCGAGGAAACAAACCATTCAAGCGAAGACGCCGAGTTAAAACCTGGTAAGTTTTACATATTCAGCGATATCTAATTGCTTGCTAAACGGTGGAAAGTTTAATATGAAACCTTGTTTATAGTACAACAATGTGCTGCCCTTTCATGTATTAAAGGAGTGTTTTTCACGGTTCGGCGCATGTGGGTTCATCTTGAATTTTAAACAGCATCGTAAAATAATGAGTTCATTAACAATTCAACATTTGGTCGATGATGCATGGAACACAATAAAAGTGAGTGTTAATTATTTTGTTTTAAAATATAGACTGAAAATTTCGCGCGCTCTGATTGGTTAAAAACCATGTTTTATCAGAGTATAAATCATAGAAAAGCGTGTTTTATCGTTTCGCGAGCGTTAAATCTATATTTTAAAGCACATAAAGAAGCCAAAACCATGTATTATACTGTCATAAAACACTCCGGGAATTTGAGAACACTTGAGAAATATAGAAAACACTCGCCTGCGGCTCGTGTTTTCTAAATGTCTCTCGTGTTCTCAAATTCCCGGAGTGTTTTATGACAGTATATATATAATACAGTGGTTTTGGCTTCTTTATTTGTTAAATAGCAGGGCGCAGTAAAGCATGGGCGGTGAAATGCGCACTGTGCTCCGTGTGCGATGTTTGATGCGGAGCGAGACTGGGTCGAGAGCGCTCGAGTTCAAAACGGGATCCCGTTCAAAACACGTCGGAAAATGAAGTTCAATAGCTGATGCAGAAATGAAAAGGGATTGCTGCAAGAGAACGGTACAGGATTTCCACTTAGTTGTCGTAGAATGAACATGTCAACATGTTTGTAAAGCTGTATGCAATAAAGAACGGGTTCAATATGTAAAATCAACAACGATTTTATTTAAAATAAGTCGAGCTGCTTCGAAGCACGTTGCTCTTTTAGTGTGGGCGCGAAAAGACAGACGTTAATTGCCTGCGATCTAAAGCACTAAAAGCGTAATTTTCGGCGTATACATAGAGCAACCTAAAGCCTGGTTTCCATATAATCGCAACGATCGTTGCGACTGCGATCGTTGCGATCGTTGCGATTATATGGAAACCAGGTTTTAGCTTTTTCATCGGTGTAAATTTCATTTTGAACTTTTTTGAACTTCTTTAGTTAGACGCTATATAGATGTTTAATACACAGTTGTTCTCTCCATAATACGGTGAATTTGGTCATTTGATGTTGTTGTTTTGCAGAGAACGGCTAAGAAATGTACCAATATGTAGAGCCATTGTACGAGAACGTCACAAAACAATAGGTTTAATTAGCAGTCAATGGCTCTGCACTTGTGTTTTACATTGGTACATTTCTTAGTTCACACGGGACTCTCTTACAACGACTAGGCGGAGGATACACTGTATTAATACAACGTGGATAAGTTAAAGTTCACATAGAGTGAATTTAGATTTGGAATACGGTAACTACCGTAAAGTCCCGAACGTAACGATGGTCGTTACTTTCGGAATTAGCAGCCTTTGGGGCTCGCTACTTTCGGGGGCTCGCTACTTTCGGTGGGTCGTTACTTTCGGGGAACAAAAATCGTTAAATAACTGAAGCTGGTGCGAGCTCTTTTTCTGAAATCAGAAAAGACCGGAATTCGTAAAAACAATTGCTGTTGAAAAATGAAAATTTTTGTGGCATAAGCGATAGCTTTCCTAGTCCAGTTCTGGCCCCTCTCTGTCACGCAACGCTACGCTCACGTCAAGGGTCCAGCGACAATTGTCTGCGCATGCTCACGATAGACCAATCACAGCGCATCTTAGCTCACATGTGACTTTTAAACTCGACAAACCGAGTCGAGAAAGATAAAATATATTTGGTCGCCATCAGTAGTGTCTTCAGTGGAGATTTTAAAACTAAAATACTCCGCTCACACCTCGCAAATTATCACAGGCATGAAGGGAATGTGTAGGAGGACATATTTCAGTGTTGTCTTGATCAGTCGGTATATATATATTATCGTTCACGTATTAATCGCTTATATGTCAGCACGTTTATAATTGCATGTTTATATAATAATTGTATGTTCTCGCGTGATTAATTGTAGCCTAGTTGTTTCGTCGGATATGATGTTTCAATTAAGTCACGAATGCTGTTATTTTAGTGTGCGAGTTCTCTTGTATTAAACAAAAGCAAGCACGTTTCGGTGGAGCTCTCCCACCGAGTGAAATAAACCTTCTAGATTGTAGTTGGAGTGTTTTGTCCGTTACTGGTACCTGCTACATCTTTACACAAGAAGAAACAGCCGAACTTACAGCATCTACAAATACAGGATCGTATTCAGGAAACATTTCTCTATACTTTTCACTGACCGAGGGCGCCGGAAGAGATCGAAACATCCGTCATCTTGTCAGTATAAAAATACATGCGCAGTAGCGATTAGCTAAGAAGCTGACTAACCGTTGAGCATGCGCAGACAATTGTCCCTGGACCCTTGACGTGAGCGTAGCGTTGCGTGACAGAGAGGGGCCAGAACTGGACTATAGCTTTCCTTGTAGCAAAGTGCCTTATGACACTGTAAGAAGGTGCATTGTATATATGGATTCTGTGCTTCCTAGCCACACCGACTCTCCCACAATCTCCCATATGACTCATAATTTGGTTATCGTCCTAATAAATCGGGAATAAATGTATATTGTGTACAGGGTGTTATCGGTACTTCTCCTTGACTCGTGGAAGACAGATCAATGTCCGAACTCATAGCTTTGCCAGAAATTGAATCAATAGACAACTAATTATATAGGCTACAAGGATAATGACAATAAATTGCACCAACCCGCAGCTAATCACGTTGGAATGACACTGCAGCTTACAGAGTGTAGAAGGATTAGGTTTAATTAAAAAGAACCTTACTCTTTCCGCTGAGTACAGGTGTGGTCTACAGGACCTGTCCCGGATCCAGTTCACCCGGCCCACCAAACTTCGGACATAATTACCACATTTTAAACAAAGAACATGTATCGAGACCTTCTGCGGAACTTCAGTGCAGTGCTTATTATAGTCGGTTTCCTCAAACATCATGCTTTTATTTCAGTTTTAAAGTGACAGTTACACACAGATTTTAAATACTGAATAAAAATCGTTAGTGTGGGAATTTGTAAAGGTGATCGTTGAATAAAGGTTAAGTTCATAGTAGTTGAGTGGTACAGTTTCTGGGACAGCATGACAGCATTCAGGTTGAGCGCAGTGCGAGGAATGTGTGACGATATACATTTGCGACAAAATAACGTCGCTTTGATCAAAAATTCAGGCGTCTCCTCGCGTGACACAGTGTCAACTAGTCTCCAGTCCTCTCCAGATGTGTTCCCAGTGTCACGATCGAAGGGATCACTTCCGTGTTGCGTCGCGTCGTGCAGAATTTAAAACACGCAATAGAAAACTTCGCGCTGTACTGAAAACCTCTTTTGAACTGAGATGGCTTGTAGCACCACCATCTTGGACACAAATGTTGAAGAAAGTGGAAACGAAGACGAAAGTGGTGAGTTTACTTAATGTGAAAAGAAATTCTGCAACATTAATCGTGATCGGTTGTGTAATAACAAGGCGTCCACTCCTTTGTCATTTCAGTCTGAATTTACTGGGATTTTTCGGCAAAATCATTCATTTAATAATCTGTGTTTCATTTCTCCCTGTACATGTATTGATTGCATGAAGTTATGATTTAACTTGCTATACGGCATCAAATAGTACAATGAATAGTACTAGTCAAAGTGAAACGAGATATTACCAAGCCGAGGTTGTGTTCGTGCAAGTACCGTACCAACTTTAAAAATAGACTACCGACCGCACACACTCTGTTTCTCCAGTGAAACCCCGATTTAAGGTGGCGCAGGACCCTTGCCCATGAATAAATTCATAAGCTTAATTTCTGGGGTGGGTGTTGTCTTCTAAACCTTCAAATCTCCGAATTTTGAAAGTCGATTCCGCTGAAACTTAATAGGGATATTGGCGGATGATGGAACTATATCATGATTGTGGTTTTTCTGGCAGATCGCGCTGTACGGTGAAGCTTCTTAAGTTAGAATTGCGGACATGCAATTTTTGTGTCCAAGCTTTCAACTTGAGAAGCGTTCTAAATTAAATGTTTGTATTACCTAGTGGTAGATAATAACCTCTTTTGTGATGTGACAGAAGCAGATTTTGCAATTTCAAGACTCGTTGAAAGTTGTTAGCATCTAAGGGAGTAAAAATGTGAAAATTAGACTTTGAAACGTTCGATCTTCTTTTTGAAAGGCTTTTTTGAAATTCCGCTTCTGTCACATCACAATACAATGTACTAAGTTTACCTTCCTCGAGTATCAATTCCGGAAATTCTATATCCGCGACGAAAGCTTGGACACAAAGTTGTAGTTTTTTCCCGTCTCCGAAGATCACACGAGTCAATAATATATTCCAACAACGACGCCTTTAGAGCTGTGAATCTAATTATGATAATTTGCCTTATTCCAGTGCACGTGCCGTAAAAATAAGTACAATAACGTGGTAATTAACCGCGTACTTTTCAAGGTGAGTGAAGATTTCGAGAGTTTTGTAGTGCACAAGAGAAAGGCAAGGCCTGATACATACCATCGCCAGTTATATAAAAAAAACAAGTGGATAAATTATTTTTCGCAATTTTCAGCATGCAAGTTCTTAAATTTGTGATTTCATTCAATTTCGCGGACTCTTTATTTTTCGTATTCAGTCAACGCTATTCAAAGAAACCAGACAAAAGTCATAAATAACTTTATTTTGTATCGGAAACAACAACATATTTCTTGAACACCATGGCAAGAACGCGCCACGTGTGCCGAACGCTGTTGATTTACATTGCAATTTCTGTGCACTGAAATGCTTTAATCGAAACAAACTGAACCACCGTAAATACACGTGTACACCTTTTTACGTTTCAACTAGTGGCGATGGATTACGGTTTGATAATTTTGAATTACCTGTAAAAAATACCGTTTTTCAGTTGAAACAACGAGCTCTCGAAATAGTATTTTTCGAGAGTGAAATGCACAACAAGCTCGTACCTGAATATTTCAATCGCACGTGTAATTACTAATACGCCGAAAACAGCATTTATTGAATACATTATTAAGAACGTAAAAAAAATATCCTCATAAATATTTCGCGTATTGTCGGCATCAGTCGTCACGGTTCGTGCATACTCTTTAAATAAATACATACATAATGAGAGCAAGGGTCCTGCGTCACCTTAACGAACCTCGATTTAACGAAGTCCCCGATTTAACGCACAAATTTATTCAGCCCGGCCAGAATTACAATAAAATGTATGGAAACGAACCCCGATTTAACGAGCCCCGATTTAACGAAATACCCGATATAACGAACACAATCTAGAAGCCCGAATGTAAAATCTACCCCGATATAACGAATAAATCTGATAAATGTCATCACGCCACAGAAGATGAACAATCGACTATATACAGTAAAATATTTTAATTCTCTAAGAAAGTTGTCAGCAGTCCATTACAGTCAAGGATGACAGTCTTACATGTTGCTAAAAATAGTACTGTCGTGGCCATCTAATCGGCTTTATCTTCTTTGTCTTTAATCAGTTAACATTACGGCAAATTAATTATTAACTATATCCCGATTTAACGAAGTTTTTGGTCAGTTTTCAACAAATTCGTTACATCGGGGTTCTCGATTTAACGAAACCCCGATTTAACGAACCAATTTCCCCAGTCCCTGGCACTTCGTTAAATCGGGGTTCCACTGTAAATACGTGTAAAAACAAGGCTATGCCTTAAATGGATACCCCAAAATAAGATTAGCACTGATTAGCCCCGAGAAAAACACTGATTAGCCCCGAGAATAACACCCCGATTAGCCTACTATAGCACCCCGGTTAGCCTACTATAACTCTGAGAATGATTAGCTTTCTTTTGTGGGTTGGGGTAACGTCTGATCTTATTTTGGGGTATACATTCTAGTCACGACCGTAATTTAAGACGTCCCGGATGAACGTGTTTCTGAACTGTCACAAAAAAACGGATTTTTTTAATAATTTTCAGACGTGATAATAATTTAGAAGTGATGTCTAAACAGATTTGAAGTGAAAGCTAATGATATTGACCGTTTAGAATCTGCTCTACTTCTTGTGCAATTTTATTGTGGCAATATTTGTGGCCCTCTGAAGGACACAAACATGGCGGCGGCATACTAAAACTCAAGGGGACTACCATACAAAAGTGAAGGGGATGTTTGTTGTACCAGCCTTTCGCTTTGTGCAAGTTCATTTTCACCCCTAAGGGCCATCAAGTCGCTTGCATTGAACACCTTCCAATCGCGCTAGTTTAATGTTCAAATTGTTTCAAGTTTTTCTGGTTTTTTTTGAAGCTCATTTGGCTTCTAAAATCAACTTAGTTGAACCACTAAACTAGGTAAATGGGGGGGGGTGGGGGGCAAGGAGTCTCCCCATATTATATAACAGTGACGGAGACGGTCGTCGGAAATTTTGAAAGGAACACCTATTAATTACCGGAATCTCGCTTTGTGGATGTTGCCGGCTCCATTTCATTTTCACCCTAAGAGGTACAAATTCTAAAGAAAACTGTACGAAGTGCAAAATCACCTTCAAATCGAAGAAAGCCTCAAAATAACAGTTTACTAAGGTATAAAAACATCAAAGAGGTAATAATAAACCAAACAGGAACAAGGATGGAGAAGATTACCGTAATCTGTAGGCTATTGGTGGTTTTCATCAACATTACAAAAACTGTTTGCTTGCATGATTGAACAACATCAGAAAATTAACAGGTAAAAGAACTGGCAGAAAGAAACGTTTTGTCCAATTGCAAATTATAGCTTTGTAGCGTTTTTCATAACCGAGTTACTGCCAAACTAATTTTCAGAAAAGGCTGGTACAACAAACATCTCCTTCACTTTTGTATGGTAGTCCCCCCGAGTTTTTTTGCTCGTATGTAACCCTTATAAAAGCCCCTTGCCAGGTTATAAATACAGTCAAACCTCTATTAAGCGGTCACCCTCGGGAAATAGCCAACTGACCGCTTTGAGGTTAACTAAAATTTTCAATTTAAAGTTAAAATTTACACACACAAGCCTATTAGCCCAAACAATAGCATTCTTACGCTGATTACATATAATATGTTGTGTTTGACGAGCTGTTAAAAGAAACTGGACGTGCTCCGCTTATCGTCGTGTCAAAATATCGCATTGTAATCTAACTAGGTGACCGTTTAATAGAGGTAAAATATGATAAAATTAGCCAATTGCGAAGTCTAAAACGGTGACCGCGTCCGCTTAATCAGGACAAGTTTACAGTAAATATAGGGAGCGATTTCCGGGAACTTGATAAATGACCGCTTAACAGAGGTCCGCTTAATAGAGGCCAGATCTGGCTAAAAACGGATTTTACGTAATCGACTTCTCAGTCGTAGTCTGCGTGCAGTCGTTTGAATCTCAGTGCCGCTTCCCCAGCCAGAAGGAGACTTGAAATATTTACCCTTTTCTCCGTGTATATAGGAGGAGACCAAGCAGCTGCAGAAGCAGGACAGGTTGAGAAAATCAAGCATCGCTTTTCTGAGCCGTGGGAAGATAGTGACGTGATTCTTGTGGTTGAAGATGAACATTTTCACGTTCATCGTGTGATATTGAGCATTAATTCACCAGTGTTCAAAGTCATGTTCAACTCTCAGTTCAAAGAAGCCACAGCCAACGAGATTCCGCTGCCTGGGAAAAAAGCCAATGAAATACTGGACTTTCTGAAGAAAGTATACAGCTTCCAATACATAAAAGAACAAGTGGAAATCACAAGTAAGAGTTTATTTTAATAGAAACCAAACGAACTTCAGAATAGAAGGTGTTCGATGCAATCATCTATAGCTTCAGCAGGCCAGAAATATACTTGAGCCACACCCACATACAAAGTGAGAGTCTGTTACCTTTCAAGGATTCCTTGTAAATTTCCGACGAGCATCCTCGGCTTGTCACTTTTACATGGGAGTTTCCCCAGGAATACACGCATTTATCCTGCATTTATTCTTTTACTGAAGTCGATCGAAGCGACGCCACTCTGTGACTCCCTTTCAGCCGCTTCATCGTTATTAATGAATGAATTAATTAAAATTAAAATTAATTAATTTGTTAATTAATTAATTAATTTTTTCACGGTTATGCTGCTGGATACTTGAAGAACATCGTGGAAATTTCGTAATGAATTAAGGTTATTATTAAACATTGTGACTTGATAAACTGTTAGAAAACATTAAAAGGCTAACTGACTTGTTGAAAGCATGACAACTGACGATAAAAACACTGGCTCGACTAGCACTGACTGTAGTAAGTCATTACATTCACTCTAAATGATGATTTACTGGTGGAAAATGTTTGATGCTTCATGATTATACAAAATGTTTAGCCTTTTGATATTTTATAATTTAATATTTTTAAAATAGTTTCGTTTACAAGAACGATATACTCGTTGTCTGGTTGTGTTTTCCGTAACTGATATACTATACTTTTAAATTTTGTGACGCATTTGGTCAAGAGTAGCATATTTCCGTGTTGCACCATTTCCTGGTTTTGCAACCAAGTTTAAGGCCTCGTTAGCCAACTCATTAGCTTGTCCTGTATTACATCATCTTTGTAGCGAGGTCGGAGGTCCGGCTAATACCCAGAATCTGTGCTTTCTAGTAAGTAGTCAATAAGCACATATTATTTTTATTCAACTTTTGTGTTCAATTTAGTGGAAAATGTGGTTCACCTCCTCAAGTTAAGTGACGAGTTCCAGGTGAAAGCCATCTTCGACCCTTGCGTCAAGTTCCTTGAAGATCAACCGAAAACGCAAGCAAACGTCATGAAGATCCTGCCACTTGCAGACTTGTACGACCTAGATAACGTAAGTAAGAGCTGCAACGACCTGGTCAAGGATATGAAACTGGAGTCCCTATCCGAAATTGTTCATTTACAAGATCTTGACAGGGAAAAGCTGCAGCATTTCCTGACGCAGAGGATTGAGCGATTGGAGACGTTTCTTGATACACTGTACCCGCAGTTTATGGGATTAGTGGCGTGTGTGATTTTTCTATTGGATGATCACGAAGCAGGGGAGGGAGTTAAATGGTGTTCCAAACATGTGAGTTCCTTTAACACTATAAAATCATTCAGAGATAGAACGTATAGAAATGATAGTTCGGCAATGAGTGCATGCGACGATTGTCGTGATATGTTTATTTCTATTGCTGGCGAGATCTATAGCCATTTTCGAGGAAAACGCCATAACGGATGCGACTATCTAATTGATAGTAATTTCTCGTCTGTTATGGAGGTTTTCAACAAAATAAAGAAGGGTTAAGTTCTGCTCGACACAAATTAACCCTATTCAGACCGGGGGGCGGGGCGGAATCTGCCGCCGGCCGGACTTTGACGTTTTTAACATTGAAGTAAAAGCCGCCAAACTTTTCGACGTCACCTAAAATTTATCTGAAAACAATCAATCGGGTATGACATGTCATTGTTCGCGGAACTTGCTGTTACCATTGGCGACCATATTTTGACAGGCATGTTTTTCCAAATTTGGAATTTTCATCAAGAAAATAATTTTCTGGCAATAACGTTTACCTTAGCCTCCTACGCAGACATTCTTTGGGCTCGTCACGCACTCCTTCCCCACGAACGTTTGTGGGGGAGGAAAGATTGCGTGACGAGCACAAAGAGCGTCTGCGTAGGAGGCTACGTTTACCTTTGATCATTTTAGCATTCTTTTGGTTTTTGGCTTACTTTTGAGTCATTTAATTTTTTGGTGGTTTTCTGACAAGAAATCCAAGATGGCGGCTGTTGAAGAAATCATGACGTAATTAATTTCTACGGAATCCGCCCCCCCCCCCCCCCCCGGTCTGAAAAGACCAAAAAAGCCCTGATGAGTTTGGTAGGTAGTAGCAAACGCATGCAGTATGTGCAGTGTTGTATTCTCTTCAGGTTATAGGGTGTCTCTGTAGAGTCTCTCTAGTGTGACGACTGTAAAATAAGAAGGCCCATGTTTAGATATAATACAGAATTACTGATGTTACTTGGATAGCCTCGTGCTTTAAGGCACAATTAATTTGAATTAAGAGAGGTATCCTTCAAATGTTCAGTGTTTCTGAAGAGTTTATTCTCAATAATTAAACTCCCAGACTGAGAGTATGGTGTATACTTAAATTTGTAGATTTTTTTATTTGTAATCGTTTTAGCTTTTTATAATTTTTTACTTGTATTTAGTTTGTTTTCTTTTTAAGTTTTTACAAGAGACTATGATCTTATATACATAGTCTCTTGGTTTTTACAGTATCTTTTTAGTATATTTTGTATGTAATTAGCGCCTTTGAATCGCCGAGAAAAGGCGCTATAGAAATCTATTATTATTATTATAAATATTATTATTATACAAACGTCTCTAAATTTTCCAGTTTTCAACTACCTAACCTTGGTATTTCAGGTGCTGGTATGAATTTTCGGCTCCGTTTAATTTTAATCATTTTGAATTTGCGGCGGCCACTGATTTTGGAGAAAGGTCTATTGCTTTGGTTTTGGTTTTACGAAGCTCAACTCAAAACCGCTCTATTTGGTATTGTAAAGGAATATTTTGTAATTAAGTTCACAGTGGCTCAAAAGTCAATATATCTCAATACAGTAGGCATATATTAATGACCATTTACGAATAGTAAAAGTAAGACACGTGTAACTGAATAAAAATATGAAATAAAATTATCAGCCTAACCATGTTGTATTATTTAACATTACTGTCGGCAGCAAGCAGAGCTATGGTCACGTGCTACGGATTGTGCATAGATCTTGGAAAATGTTCCGCGCCCAAATGTTTTAATAACCTGTTACAGGCTCTCGTTTAGTGTATGGGACAAGTAAATGGGAGGCTGTTAACTGTCTCTCGAAAAGGAAAACAAAAATACCAGTAACCAGTTTGGCTAAGGGTGATTTCTGAGTAGCCTGCGAACGCAGGCGGATTTTCACCTTTTCTTTCATTCCTCTTGCGTGTCAAAATTTCAGTTCGTCTAGATAACACGTTTGAACATGAGTAAGGATCGCTGCGGTCCTTCCTAGCCACTCACCCTCATCATAATCTCCTGTAACAACACTGAACAGCAACTACATCAACAACCTCAGTTTATTTGTACTCGAGATAACAGTTTGAAAGAGAATGGAAATGGAAATTAAATAGAGTACTGCGGTACTGGCTGTCTGGAATAACCATATAAGCTGGAGTAGTCAGGCGACCTGTATGGTGCAGTTTGGTTATCTTCAATTCCTAATAGTTTCTTACGGCAGTCATTTTAGATTTCAACACCCTAAGCGGTACCAAACCACGAATTTTAACCCCTAAAAGGTACTGCGATCACCCCGTCACTTTTATATGGGAGTTCCCCCCCCCCCCCCCCCCGGGAGAGCTGTACCCGTGTGGCCTGCAAATAAGCAAACACAGCGCGCTGGCGGATTTTTGGCCTAATCTTTCACGCCGCCGATCGAGAAAATATCTCGGCAGTGTGAAACAACAAGCAAAAAATAATATTAATAATGTGTGTTCGTATTTATAATGCGCAAAATGTGAATATGATCAAACGCACATTACAATTAAAAAATAAAAATACAATTTGAGTAAAAACTAAAAACTGCACTAAAATGCTGCATTATAAAAGCTAAAGGCAATCTTCTTACATAAATATGTTAGAACTAAAAACATCACGAAAACGATCCGTCTGAGCTGCATTTACATGCTACAGCGAGAGTCTGGAACGGGAAGCGAAGTCGGATGAAAATGTTTATCGTAATACACGAGGCGGAGAAAGGGGTTTCATTAATTTTGGAAGTAAGCGCGGCTGTGACCAATAAAGGGCCGCAAGGCGCATGCCCCCCAGAAAATTTTGGAAATGTAGAAGCTCGGAAATGCAATTCCCAGCATTCTGGAGTCAAATCTTGTGCTCTATAAGACAATTTTTATCGATCACAGTAGATCTCAGGTATTTTAAACGATCTTGCGATTATTCTATATGAAGTTTGAAGTTTAAAGACGTTGTTTTTTCTTTCTTTCATAAGTCTTATAAGTAAACTCTCAGAAAGCCAGAAGGCTTGATTAGTAAGCGGCGGCAAGAGGCAACGTAAGCCGCGGCGGTAGACCGCCGGTAGCCGGCTTGAGATAAGACAACAACGAAAAGAACACGTCTTCGTTTTCGAGCGAAAACAACCAAGGAAAAAACACATTTTTGTTATCATGTATACTAATTTTAGTTGCGAATTTCTGGTCTGACAAGCATTTTTATTGTCAATAAGTTCCCGTGGGACAATCCTCAATAGGGTAGGGAAAATCACATATTTGGGTCTGAAATAGGGTAAGGGTTTCAAGAAGCGTGCCGCACACCCCTACCCAAATTTTTGGGGAATCCCCCGCCCTTGCGGCCTGTCATATAGCAAAATCACAGCGTACTGCCGTTTTCTACATATCAAAAGCCTCTTATTAATACGGGTCATAGGAGATCATATAAAACTTACAAAATAATATTGTAGTAAAGTTTATTGGAACGTAAAAAATATTGGGCCGGTTCTTTTGTCTACGGATTGGGTTCATGCTGTGACTCTAAGACATCTGCATGACGACCTGTCATATGGCAAAATCACACTGAGCGTACTGCAGTTTTCTACATATCAAAAGCCTCTTATTAATACGGGTCATATGAGATCATAAACGTACAAAATAATATTGTAGTAAAGTTTATTGGGACGTGACTACACTTTTGTATACGGATTGGGTTCATGCTGTGACTAAGGAGGGGGACATTGGGCAGTTGGGGGGCTCTGAATACCGCAACACCGCAAAAAAAATCGAAAAAACACCGCATCACCGCACGAAAAGTTGACGAAACACCGACACCGCAATATATTAAGTTACTTATAAACGAAGACGGCTTGCGACTGGCTGCTGAAGCATAAAATATTAACTAGACAGTAGTATTTGACTATACTGTGTTACAAATTAATAGGTTTAACAAAGGTACGTGCTTTTAATAAATAAACACGGGTTAACGAAGATATAGAAGCTATAAATTTAGTTCTGGACGACAAGGGTCGACGATTATTGTACAAGGGTCCAACAAGAAACCGTAACACCGCAAATAATTTCGTTTCACCGTACACCGGAGGTTTAAAAACACAAACAACGCACACCGCAGGATTTGAGATCACCGCAATACCGCAATGTGGGATTTTATTCACCGAAATACCGCATAAAAAACTGAGCAACACCGCAACACCGCAAACCCCAATGTCCCCCTCACTAAGACATTTGCATGACGACCTGTCATATCGGCAAAATCATGTATTGTACTTTAGATTGATTTCCTATGATATTGAATAATTTTTAAAATCGAAGAA
>MU825396.1:2237517-2420017 GCA_029204205.1 Desmophyllum pertusum
AAAATAGAGGATGTTGTCCTACACAGGGTAGGTATTTTAGGGTTTTTATTGTTTTTTAGAGGACTGTCCATGGTAGGGGTGTAACTCCCTTTGTGTGTCAGTTCCAATTATTAAGAATTATATTTATTACAAACTTACATGAGCTGGTTTAGGAAATCTTGGAGCAGTTCTTGCTCCAACCGAGTAGCCCCTTCTGCACACGGGTCGTCCTTCGAGTTCATAAATAAACCCACTGACCTGTTGAGGCAATTAAACAAAAAATCCGTGAATCTCAACAACAGAAAAGAACATCGATGTCAATTAACAACAACGCACCCTACAAACTTTCGAAATAAAAGTGTGTTCGTAGAAATAAAGAGTTATGCCTTGATTTAACATGCTTTGATTTAACATCAAATGAAGTCTCGTCCTTGGAAAGAAGAGCCAAAAGGTATTCTACACCGCGTTCTACCAGCTACATAAAGCTTACATCTTGTCACGCAACTTGACGATCACTATTCCACTCGTTTTTTCAGACCAGCTCATTGTTGTTAACACAAGGAAGACATAGCTAAGGTGTAGCTATACAATAAGCAACAACTTTCATTACCTCGGCATTATCATAACACCCTGGTCCGCGATTTGGAGCGCCTCGTAGTGCAAGCTCATTGCCGAAGCGGTTTGCCGGTACTTTGAGCGGCAACAGTTCTCGGTTTAGAGTTGTTCCAAAGGCCACTGCTCTAGATCTTTGAGCTACGAAAGAAAAAAACAAGCTCTATAAGTTTACTTATAGCAGATGAAGGTCTAAATACAAATTTCTAAGGAACACACCGTCGTTTGTAGCCATGATTTCTAGTTTCCTTTGAAGTCAAAAAGTCAAAAGTGTTCTGCTGTTTGCCACACAGAGCGCAGTATTGCTATGACAACAGGCGGGTTACAACCGCTGACTGCCAAGATGTCAGGCGCATAAAAAGGATCAATCTCGTTCCCAGGGTCTCTCTGTTGAAAAAGTATTTGTTGGAAGATGGTTTGTTCATTTCAATTCGTTATAAATATCGTATTTTAATTAAGGTACACCAATATTAATAAAGTTTTTTATTATTAGAATGGCGCTTTCGTTGTTCTTACCTCAGATAACAAATCTTCGGAAGCCTTTGTTAAGGCGGGGGTAAACGTGAATTTCAATGAAATTTTAAGAGGTTTAAAGAAGGGATAGAAGGGAAAAAAAATTGGAACACCAACAGACAGTTGATACCCACGCGGGTGCTCTTGCGTGGTTATCAACTGTCGTCAATGTCAATCTACTAATTTTTAACTTCAAATTCTAATTTTAAAACTACATTAAATCTTCAATATTTCTTATTTCCCTAAATTTTACAACTCCTTTGAGAAAAACTATTTCCTCCCAAAAATACCCCAAAATCACCAAAAATTTACAAAACACCCCATAACATAGATTCATGTTTTGAGCAGAGAGTTTTTGGATTGCTTGAAACGTGAACGAGTGTTAAGTGGCGGAAAAATGGCATTCAGGTTAACTCCCGCCTTAAACGTTCGGAAATCTCATTTCTGGTATAGAGTCGTCTGTAATTCCTGTAATCATTGAATTTTGAAACTTTGAAATTTTCGTTAATCTTCGGAAGTCTTCGTGCCCAATCGATTCTTGAGCGGCCCATCTTCGGAGTTCTTTCTGATCACTGACAGGAGCCATACTGCATTTCAGCGTGGACCAATTCAGCCATAGTAGGAAAGCATCTCAGTTTTTTTATATTCGTTATTTTTTATCATAGTTTTATTGTAATTCTTATCATAATTTTATTGTAATTTTAGATAATTAAAGGGGCAGTATCACTAGAATTCTCCTACGTTTTTGTGTAAACTACGCTTGAATTATGAAGATACACTCGCTGATGCACAAAATGGCTCCTGAACAACAAGAGAAATACATCAATTCATTCTCCTGAGGTGGGACTGAACAAACCAGAATCATTGACTTCGAGCTATTTTTCCCAAGAACACCGTAAAACATGAAAACGTCGGCCCGAATTTTTCAAGTTTCATTCCACTTCTTTCCTACCCGTCCTTAATACTGATTTTTTTTTATCAGTTTTTCTGTACTAGTATAGTAACTTGCAAGACTTGCAATCTTGGTGACACTGCCCCTTTAACACCGAAAAGCCCTATTGGGGAGTGTTAATAAAGTTTGTATTGTATTGTATTGTATTGTATTGTATTGTATTGTATTGTATTGTATTGAATTGAATTGAATTGAATTGTATTGTATTGTATTATTATTTTAATATTTTTTATTTGTACGGTATTTGTTAGACTTTCTCAAAGTCCGTTTTTCGCGTTTTGGTGATTTTGTCAGTCAGCCGCTCGTCTCGCGACTTCGTTCGTCGCTTAAAGAAGTCGACTTGTGGCAAGTCTAGGTATTTGTATATTTTGGGTGTTCCGCAGACCACTGAGGGATGTTTTATTCGGGTGTACGCCGGTGTGCATGTTCCTGTTTTTACAGATATCCACAGTTTTCTGTGCCTTACTATGTTGCTAAATGACTCATACGTTGGGGTACGAGTCATTTTGCAACTATACTGGGTTTCTCGAAATAACGCTTTCGTGCCTGTCGTCATGTTCCTAAAGCTAAAACATGTCCACTTGAATCATGGAAAGAATTAGAAAATTGTCAAATTGCTTTGATTTGTAAAATGTAAACAGGAAGCTACAGGAATTATTTCCCAGCTGTTTAGCTAGGAGTATTGCTATTCTCTTCGGTGGCAATCAGATCTCGTCCATCGCAAGACCACACCTTGATGAGATTATTGAAGTACTAGTGTCTTGCTCTGCCCGAAGAACACATACAACGGCCTAACCATACAATAATTTTTTGCTCCATGTTTTCACTTGTTTACGGCTTTCTGTACTGCCCTGGCAAGGCAATCGAACAAACAACCAGGGGAGGTGAAATGCCTTTCCTAATTGTAAAACATGGACTGGATTGGACTGGACTGGATTTGTAAAACATGGATTTTATCGCGCGGTAAATCAGTGTACATCATCGGGCAATATGCTAGGCGGTGTGCCATTTGATTCATTAATTGCATAGAGGACGCTTTCACGGTAGGCTTTACAACTGTTTTTACTTTAGTAATTCATATATCCAGCCGCGTACTGTCGATTAAAGTCAGTATTAAAATACAATCGCAATGGCTTGCATAATATTTTGAGAGAGGGACCGCGATCTGATTAATCACTACTTCACTCGTGTGGATTTACTCCGAGATCCTCGCTTTTCTCAGTGCTTTATTTTCATTGAATAAATCAAGTAACCCCACCCCCATGTTTCATATGATACAAATCCATGTTTTACAAATCCATATTTTATCAATCCAATCCAGTCCATTTTTTACAATATTCCCTTTCCTGACAATTGACTCAATCAATTGAAATGATTCAAATTCATTAACGCGTGCCAAACATAACTATGAACAATGACCTCCCACAGAGAGTTAATAAGCTTTTATCATAGAACAACTACCAAATTCTGTAGTCTTGTGGTTTTTGTTTCTGCCTGGAAGGCTTTTAGAACAGTAAGATCCATGCATCATATTTTCCTGTTACAAAGCAAATGCTTTTTATAGAAAAGTAAAAGTGCACGGTTTTTGCCTTTCACTGATTACGAACTGAACTTGCTTGAAATAACTGCATTCGTAGTCACATTCCTTTGACGTAAGTTGAAAAACATGGCTTTGATCATCACGTTATAAAATTCCAAACGTTATTTTTCTGTATAATTGGCTTAATATCGTCTTCAAGATTTTGGGCATACGAGCTCAGTTCAATCTTCAAACTACAATAGACAATGGAATCCCGATTTCTCGAACCTCCAAGGAAATGAAAAATTCGAAAAATCGGGATTCCACTGTAACAAACAACGAAGAATTTCTGAGCATTTTGCACCACGTGACAAAAAAAAAAAAACTTGATTTCTGCCGGCATGGCAATTTTTTTGTAAACTTGTCCATCAGGAGTCCAAATATTTCTGTGTTGTTCATGTTTTCAAGCTTTCAAACCATTAACTGTAGGAGCTGTCATTTCATTCAAAAGTACAGGAAGATGAAAACTTGCGGTTTTGACCAACATCGGATTAAAATTGTTATGAAATGACGTCAAATCTGAAAGTATTTTAAATACACGACAACTCTTTCAACAATTACTGTTTGGAGCTTTAGTGATCAACATGGAATTTTTCTATGCAATAATATATCAATACAAACAGTTCAGGGGATGAAAAAGCTAGAAGAAAATAATAAACTAGGAGATATTGTCTTCATGTACCCCCCTAAAAATCGTATCAGCGTCGTAAGTAATATTTCAGGAGCTGAAAGACGTAATGCATTTATTTTCCGGCCTACGTCACAGTAGCCGAAGACTAGCTGGAATTTAAGATTGACATTACACCAGACTTAAAATCACAAAAGACCACAAAAGCTGGCGAGGCACAATTTCAAGAATGAACTGCCTTGTGAACTGAGAAATCTGAAAAAATCTATATACTGTATATATAAATATAGGCCGAAACTGCGTTATTTATACAGACTAAAGCCTCAATAAGATTAATATAGGGCTAAGCCCTCAAGAAGATTAAGTGAACGAACACTTTAAAAATTTCCTTTATCCTCTGCCAAACATTCCTCAGGACTTACTGCACTGAAAATATATTGACCAAATTCTTCAGTTCAAAATCTAAGTCATTTGGGGTCAGTTAGTGATATTTTGGCCCCCAGTTTGTTATTTAGTTACATGTAACCCAGCCAAAGCACCAGATCTTGAGCGTGTTTACTAAAATCTTGTCTTTTTAAAATCTATATACAGAGGTTTTATAAACTATCTAAGATAGTACAAGTACTTTCAGCTGCAACACTGACCGCGAGATCGATATATCGAGAAAGCCGGACTTCAGTCCTTGTGTAGGAAATGCATAGTTGACACTTTTAGAAGATAAACACTGAGAACACGACAGTTTCAAGGAATGTATTTTAATTTACATTTCAGCCCAAGCCAGCTAACAACACGAAATTAGACCTAATGCGCCCACTTTATACTAATACATGCAAGAATTCGCGAAATTCTTTAAGAGCGATTTTCATATTTCCCTTTATTACTTCTATAGCATTCTATAGTGGACATATGAGGCCATGGGTAGAGAAACTTTCACATTTGGACGGTGGAAGAGCATAGAGATGAACTGTTTCAAGTCATACTTTTGTTACAAAAAAGGACTAAAAAAGCAGCCAACAAAAGAAGTGATGATACGAAGTCTGTTGCAGTTTAGACGTGAACCTAAGAGTGACAGTAAAGGCAGTACATTTCAGGGGCACCCAACGGATCGTTTCGGAAGGCCTATAATCGCCTCAGATATTCGGATTAAAGTTTGGAGTTTTCTTTAGGGAAATATCATCTCGAACTTTCTTAATCAGTGGGAAAATTAATGCCTATTATTTTCGGAGAGATAAAAAATTCGTTTTGGGTACAACTGAAAAAGGTCAGCTAGGTTTTTCGGAAAGGAAAAAAGGTCAGCTAGGATTTTCGGAAAGGAAAAATCAGCAAGGAAGAGCTGAGGTTTTCGGGAAATGACTAAAAAAGCCCTAATAAATTCGTGAAGTCTAAAGTTCCCCTAGAATGACCGAACAGATATAAATTTTATAGCGCAGCTTAGAATTCATTTATAGATCTTTAAAAGCACACCAGGGAGACGAAAACCGTCGTTGGGTGCCCCTGACATTTCATGACACAGTCTATATATATTCCACCGTGCAAAAACTCTCAAAAACGGTCGGTCATTTTTTACGTTCATTTTAGACCCTTGTAAAAAGTCGAAGGTCGATTATTTCCCCTGCTAAAATTTTCAGGACGGTTACAGTACGCCGTGGTAAATATTTTCCATTTATTGAGCAACGGAATTTGTTTTGTCGTTTTGAACCGTGGACCCGCGGTGACTCGGCGAATACGTGCCTTGCTACAAAGCCCCGAAGACTTTGTTTTTGGTAATTTACACTTATCACGACTGTCCTAGACGGAACAGGTTTATAATAAGAAGTTGAAAAATGAAAAGAATGTTGTTGACTCATTTCTTGTTCGGAAACGTTTATTGGGTTAATAAAAACAGGAACATGATCAAATTGTCTCCGGCGATTTTCATGAGATTCATCACTGATTCATTGCGAAAGCTTCTCTTTGTTTTGAGTCAATTGTGTTATGTCTTGGGCAAAGCTGTTTTAGACACTTAGAAAATAGAATTTAATTGGCCAGTGGTTTTCGGAAGTCAAAACAACCCATCACGTTCACCTTGGACATAGCTCACGGCGTTTCCGAACTTAAGAAAGAATTTCATTCAAACTGCAACAAATCTGTTCAAGTGTGACGCGCCGAGACGTGGGGTGATTGAAAGAATTTGGCCGAAATGTTTACCACAAATTGCGTAAAAGAAAGCGGACGCGCTTGTGTGAAACAGCTGTAGTTTCATGAAATGCAATGTAAAACACTTTATAGCAAGCTGTACTGGACAGGTGGTTGATTGGGCCAGCCCTGAAGTATAAAACTAACTCAAAACTGAATCAAGCCGTGCACATTAAAGACTCGCTTGGTTATCACATAACGGACAGGGCCACCACAATAAAGGTAAGTTATAGTGTTTGCTAATCCCGAAATCGGAATCTCAATTCTCTATGCTGATTTTCGTCAATTTTCCTTCCAGTGGAGAATTTGGACCCATGCCGCATGCTCATTCTCACGACAAGCCCGACACAAAATTAAAATCGTGCGGCTCAAGCAGCTTTTCCAAACCTTCACAATCACATGCAGGAGAGTGACCATCGGATGGATAATTGTTTGTAAACGGCAAACAAAAAGAAACAAGCGGAAGAATTTTAAAAATTTCAAAACAGGAAAACCCTCTGAGGTCGAAAGCCTCTTCAAGATGCATTTTGAATCAAAATAAAGCCAAAAAAGCTAACATTGTTTTTAGACTGAAATACCTCAGCTATTTGATATTCCCAGCGACCTCATTCCGTGATTCTAAGTAATTTTGATTTTATTTCATAACCAGTTATGAAAATAGCTTCATAACTGACCAGAGTCGGGCGCTTGTGACTAGACTACGAGCAGTCCCTCATTTTTCTCAGGGATAGTCGAAAGGGAGAGCATGCGAGCGCGCTCCTCGTGTGAGGTGATTTTCGCGCGCGCTCGACTATCCCAACATGAGAGACTGCTCGTAGCCTCTAGCTTATGACAAAATTTAAGTTTAATTGCGAATTGGCGCTGTCAAATGATTTCAACGGAAGCTAACATATACTCATTTAAAAGATGACAGCCCGACCGACAAATAACGATTCGGTTTTCTGCAACATTACGCAACAAAAAACAGACCCTACTTGGAAGTGAGGATGACTAACGAAGCCAGAAGAGTGGAATGATCACGGGAGGGAGATAATAACGATATGACCAAACCGAGTTGGAAAAAAAAAACTCCGCCGGGCGATAAGACAATAATAAGACACGTACAGTTTGATTTAAGAAACCATTATCTTCTTGTCATTTTCGAAGTGATTCCTTTAAAAAAAACGGAAGGGTAAGCTTCATTTGTTTACCTTATGGCCCAAACGTCCAGCTTTCAGTCTGGCCTCTACGTGTCCAAGTGTTTTTCGAAGTTATATAAACACTTTTGGTCGATAAATTTAAGTAGCCGTGTTTTATGAAAATGCACGAAGCAGCTGAAAGGTCCTGGCCTCATACAAACCACTGAATTCATTTTTTTCTTGGCATTCCATTGCTTATAATTTCTGTCATTCGTTCACGCGACTGGGACTGAGATAGTGAGTTTTAGACAACACAGAGGCATGCATATAACGGACTTGGCCGGTCATGGAAAGACGAAAATTCATATATACAGTCGAAGCTCTCGATTGCGGACATCTCCGGGAAGATGTAAAGTGTCCGCAATTGGAGCTGGCCGCTTACGGGAATGTGTAAAGCCGGAGTTTGTATTGAGCTAGAGTTCAAACGGGGTTTTGTCAAGGCGGCAGTAAGTAGAGCTGTCCGCTTACGAGAGTGTCCGCTCAGAGAGATTCGTTTACCATCGCTATCCATATAAACATTTTTGTCTAATCTTGTCTCAGTTCTTTCTTTGATTCAACCAAGTCACTGAAGTGAACTGGTCGTAAATAACGGGAGGGAAGGGAGACGCCCATGTAGAAGTAACGAGGGCGATCGTCAGTTATATCTTTTCAGGTTAAGGGACACTGTCCTCATTTTTAGCATGATTTTGGGAAGCACAGAAACATATCTCGATCATAGGAAGTTGAACAATAATGGTTTAATTCTGTAGAATAGTACTCGACAAATGACAGGAACCCCTTAGGAAGTGAGGATGACTAACTACAGCGAGGATAGAAATAGATTGCAATATGGATTTTTGAAAAAATGACAGGCTGTCAGTTTTTCAAAGTTTCAAGCTTGGCTCGGAAATCTTTGATTTTTTGCAAAACTTTTGTTGCAGTATGGAATTTATTCAAGAAATTGCTTTCTGTCATTGAGTTAGAGTTTGTTAAGTTCTTATTCAATACATTTAGGGACCATTTCGTGCTTTTATAACAGTTTTGAGCAAATACGACGGGACAGTGTCCCTTTAAAATTCGTGGTTGATATCAAACGGTCTCAACATTTGTTGAGTCATGTTGAGAGATATTGAGACCATGCCGCGGTGTCAAACGGCTTCAACATTTCAAGAACAAAAGAAATGTTGAGAAGATGTTTGAGACAAAGGTCGTGGTGTCAAACGGCCTCAACATCGACTCCAACCTCGTTCCCAGGGTCTCTCATCTTCCCGCCCCCTGGAGCTCCAGGGGGCGGGAAGATGAGAGACCCTGGGAACGAGGTTGCATCGACTCTCGACAACAAATGTTGAGAGAATGTTGAGACAAATGTCGAGACCGTATCTGGGCTTTAGGGCAGTAAAAATAACACGACCACAAAATGAGCCGGAAAAACAGATATGACAGGAACTAGTTTTGTTTTAGAATTGGTACCTCTTAGGGCAAAGGGGGTGAAAAATAGGTTCGGGAAGTACACACAAAACACAATTTCCGACGATCACCTCCACCACAAAAACTTAGAAATGCAAGCACAAGCACAAAATGGCTAAGGGATCGCCCTCCCTCCCCCTCCCTCCCCCTCCCTCCCCGTTCATTTGGTACGTGACTTTATTTTGACTTGTACAAATTTAATCGCTTGCACGTGTGTCTTCCAGTAAACCCAGCCGTGTTTGCTTGTCGATGACTGACATGATAACCCGTTGTTCACATACTTGCTCGTGTTTGCAAGAGGAAATTGAAATCTTGCACGAATCGAATGAATTCTTGCATGGTCACCCTGTAACACTTTTCACTCTTCAAGAATTTCACTGCCATCGAATTATTCCGTGTGTTTTTCCGCACATACTTCTTATGGCACTCACTTGAGCGAACAAAGACAAAAAAAAGACGCTAGACAATATACAGTGAGTTGAGTATCTTTTCGTCCGGTGAGCTCCTAATAACACTTGTGATACAAATATTTATTTTTATTCACCGGAATGTGACATATTTTAAGTGTAATCCAACCGTACTCGTAATCATTCACTCAACTTCTAAAACTATTTTAAATCTCTGTCTCTCGGTTACCGTATAAACATCGCAAGACAAAATATTAAAAGCATCGTTCCCAAAACCTTTGGGTCGCTTTTTTAATATTCCTCACTTCAGCTAAATGTTCTTACTTCTACGGAGAAACAATCTGTTTTCGTGACAGCACACGTTAAAAAGAAAAGCCGCTTCAAAAGGTCAACTAGCGGTCCAATCTCTTTACGTGACAATTTATAACAACAGGAATTAGTCGAATTACTTGTTGCTAATCTACAAATAAACATAAGCTGTCAATAGCTTCGCGAATGCACATTTAACTGCTCTGTTTCTACATTTTTAATATCGACTACTTCCTTGCCTCCAGATGTGGTGCAATCTGTGTGATGGTTAAGATATTCCGAGATTGAATTTTACATTTGTGGAACGTGAATTCAGGCAAAATTATCAAAGGTACTGTTGTAGTATATTACTGTTTCTTTTGTTTTACAATAGTCACATTCCTCCATCTTTGTTTATAAAAATAATACTCGAATCATGCTCAGTATTAATCCACCTCTTCCAGTTTATCGTGGACGAATGTGTCTGATGAATGAAGTAATTTTCATGATCTGAATACCGGCGACAGTTGGCTTTCTTCTCCACGATCTGCTCCGAATAAACTTTCTGCTGAATTTACCACCGGCTTTCAGATTAATTCAATATCCCTGGAGCTCATCGGAGCTCGAAAAACTAATGCAAATATATCGCTCTCTACAAACGATTAGAGTTTGTATATTTTAAATCAAAGAGCTACAGGTACATTTCGCTTTACGATCCATAAGTAATTCTCAGGTGAGGAATTTTTATTTTGGAATGCATAATTTTTTTTCAAATAATTCATGGAACTCTAGAAGTTTACAATGCATCTGTTAAACGTGTACAATCGCATGACCGGATTTAACTGACCAAGGTCAAGACTTTCTTAACTGATCAAACCAGAATAGATACCCGTTTGTCTGGTTCAGTTTTAGCGTTTTCGAGTGGTATACCGCGTGAAATAACCCATGAGTGACTTTTGCACACTGCCGCGCCGCGGCAAATGGCGGGAAAACTGGTATATTATGCAACTGATTTCCAGCATTCTGATTGGCTATTTAACAATTAGATTATGAGCTCGAGATTTCTATGAGGCCTCATCAACTATCACATCATAGAAATCTCGAGCTCATAATCTAATTGTTTTAGTAAAAATCATAACAATTGTCTAGTATTAACTCTAAATCATCCACCGAAACTTCGTAGAAACGAAAAGAAACCGCAATTTTGTAGACGACCTCCAGCCACTGCACACTAATGGCTCATAGTATACGAGTAGCTCAGCCAATCAGATTGTCGCATTTGCATTAGTATACTAGTAGATTTTTACTAAATAACGATAGAGCACTAAAGTTATGACGTCACAAAAATTACATTTGCGAAATTAAGAAATATTTGATCAGCTATTCGAAGGAAGCATGCCAAAAATTACCTCTCCATTTGCCGAGTGAATTTGCGGCTGAGATGTGGACACTTTAGGTTTTAATTTCTCCATACAAACCTCAGTCTAATTTTGCGTCCGACGAAAAATTAGAGAGGTTTGTATGGGACTGTATACCGGACTTTGAACCTCTATATCTTATGTTCTATTCGTGCTAGCAAGTTGAAATTTTGTGGCAAGCAGCAATCTTTATCTAATGATGGGATTTTGAGGCTTGAAAATAATTTGAAAATTTGTGACGTCACACTTTACCACTCTATTAATTTATCGCATAGTTGCAATAACTACAATTCCTTTAGTAAGCTCACTGATGTCAGAGAAGAACTACTGACGTCAAAGAAAAATTATGTTAAATAGGAACAGTGATCCAACTAAATTCCGTTTTGCAGCCCACGCACTGATTAATTAACTACAGTTAGTTGGCAAGCTGCACAAACTCTCTCGGGAGCTGAATGACGTCAATTTTAAGATAAGAAAATCCCCATTGACTGAAAAATGCGTTTATGTCCCTGAGAAAGAACGTCTCTCCTATAGCCTACCGTACTTTGAAAAAGAGTGATAGCTGGGATCGAGAGTGGCCGCGCGAACGTTTGTGGGATTGTTTGGGAGAAAATGCACGCGCGATGGTGAATTTTATTGCGCGACCAAGGTAGGAAAAAAACGTAAACAAGTAGTCAAAATGCACAACAGTATTATACTATCTATACTACAGCTGTTTATAAAGAAAGGAAATACTATATTCTGGCATCTGTAGTCTTTCCGTATTAGGTTTTTTCCTTCAAGAATGTTATTGTAGATTTCAGGGAAAATAACACTGCAATCAACTAAAAAAGATTCTTTAATTTCACGCTAAAAAATCGCGTCAGTTTCATCTATAAATTCGTCATCTGCTCAGCGCCCATTGCTAGTTACATTGCTAGTGCGCATCCTTACTGCGCATGCTATTCATGCTGCACGCGCGCGCGCTGAGAATGGAACTGACAAATATAGTGCTGGAGGCCGCTTCAATGACTTGGCGAGGATTTTACTCTCTTGGAAGCACGGTGACCCTGTTTTTCATTTCATAGATCACTTCCTTTACTGATTCTCTCCATTTTAACAAAAAACAAAAAAAATTCTGAACGTGAGAAGTTTTGATTATTTCGCTTTTTCTATTCATTTGCGATCAAATTTTTCTACTAATGCGGGTGTGCATGACTTACAAGTATCCTTCTGTAAGGCTAATTTTACCTAAAGAAATGACATCAGCTGCAAAAATTTACTTAAGGTAATTCCATCGAAATAGAAGTTACACTGGGAAGTTTCTGAAACTTTCCCTAGTTGAACATTGTGATGTAATGTTTCAAAATATAGAATAAAAAGAATAGGTCACCAGCCCCGCGAAAGAGATATAATCGACTAAAAGTACCTCATAATTCCTTACAAAATCAACCAAAAACACGTATTTTTCACGTTTTCAGTGATTATTAATTTTTCTGCACTGAGAATTGGTCTATACTCCTTGTATAGAAAGAAGATGATTACTAGACTTAAATATGCGAAAAAAAATGATAGGTCACCACGCTCGTTTACGAGAAAACGATCATTTACCTCTCTGGCGAGCATAGCTATAATGAAAAAGCCGCCATGTTTTTAATGTGCGCGCGCTAATTACGCGCGAAATGATGCGCAGAAAGGATGCGCAGTGCAATACTAAGGAATGACCTTAATGGGCCTATTTGCGTTGAAATCAACACATCGATCTTATCTAAAGTTCTCCATTTCACTTTTTTTTTTTCCTGATAGCAATGAAGCCGATATCGCTTCACATGACCAAAACTTCTAGAAACACTACTACGGTCTTCAATGCGCTTTATCTCCGAAACGAGCACGGTGACCCCCAATTTTTTTGCCTTTCTGACATGAGTTGGTCATTATCTAGCTTCAGCAAAAGTTTTAAAATCTGAACGTGGGAAGAATTGGGCGCGAACGTCCTTAAACGATCCCACAAACGCTCGGGCGGCCACTCGATCCCAGGCTGTCACTCTTTTCCAAAGTGAGCTTTAGCTCGACCGTGTTTGTAAATTTACTTACATTCTAACGCCGCATCTCTGATTTTCTGGTATCAATTATCTCAGGCCCAGACCGGTCTGACGAGTTCCGTCACTTGTCAAAGTAAAATATATCAAGTCAATTATTGTGTTTCTAACTTTTACGTAAGTGGATAAAACCCTGGTGTGTGACCATTCAAATGAAAGCTGTTGAGTATTACTTTCATGTGGTTTCATGAAATTTGGGACTTTTTTTTTGACACTCTTGGGAGTGAAAGGGTTAAATCTCTTCAACTACTGTTCCAATTTTTATTCAGCGAGTTGATCAGACCAGAATACCAAAACGTTAATTTATAACTCTCTCCAGTGACAATCCGTTGCTTTTCACCCTTGTTTCTTATGCAGGGTTCAATTCCTACTGTTACCATCCCCCCCCCCCCCCGGGCACACCCCGGGCATTTGCCATTTTTTCTTCACTTGGAGTCCTTTTCCCCACCCCCGGGCACAAAGATAGAAGCAATTCCCCACCCCCGGGACACAAACTGCATCGATTCACAAGAAGACAGAAATATTTATTACGTTTTATAAAATAGACGTGGATTCGCATGGCTCCAAAGGTCAGGAAACATCTCTCCCATTGTTTTTGTTTCTCGCCCGCGTTTCTTTAGCTTTTAACGCTCCTCTCTTGCGGTTTTTTCAAATACAGGTTTTATAAACTTGGAAAAATTGCTTTCCTCCAACCAGTCGCATACAAATTGAAGGGATCCGCAGCAAAGAAGTCCGCTCGCCAATTTTCGCCCCATAATTCCTTGCGCGACTAGATACTTCAACTATCCCCACCCCTTACCCCCGGGACAAGACTAACTTGCAAAATTCCCCACCCCGGGCCACAAGGGCTGACTTTGTCCCGGGGGTTTCCCGGGGGGGGGGGATGGTAACAGTAGGAATTGAACCCTGCATTATTACGACAATTTAATAAAAAAAAAACAAGCTTTTTAACACCTGTCAAAAATTAAGCTCTAATCTGACCAATCAAGTATATTTGCTGTTAACAGCCTTTTTACAGTGCCTATACACGTCTAGCCGGTTCTAACGGAATGATACATTCCATGATTATAATCAGCAACAGAGCGCGGCGAATATATTTTTATTTTAAATATCGAATTTATCGGATTTATTTCGTCTAGTCTCAAGTCATTACAGTAATGAATACTTAGTAGACGATCATGTTACTGGCGGCTTGGCTAAGCTGAACTGCATGAACTGAGCTGGAAAATTCTAAAGTATTCGGACCGTCGCCGCAAGCGAACTGCGTGGGTTTGGAACTAAAGCTCATGATCTGATTACGACGGCAGTGAAAAGAAACAACATAAGGTTAGCAGCAAACTGCTATTACTGTATTACAATGTATAAACACGCTTACCGCGTCCGATCTCACCCGTCTTCAATAATTGCGCATTTGCAATTGAACATATAATTATACAAATGGAAAATACGCACCGGGACTATACAAATCGATTCCATTACCATTAAGTTCATTTGCACTTCCATCATAATTTTGTGCACTAAACTAGCTGCAGGTCTAGCTGGAAGAATTCGGTAGTGTCGGAACTTCAATTTATTTTTTTAAAACTCAGCCGGTTTTAAAGGAGAACTAGGAATGAATCTTTGCTGGGAAACACTTATCAATGCTGGCCTACGGCAATGTCTGAGATGATTTTCTCAGTCATATAATAAATGAGTAATGGTATGAAAGCTTGAACTTAAGGATTTACACAACTCGTGATATTTGAAAATTCTTTTAAATTGCACACGCCTAAAGCGGGCTCGTGCAATTTTGAGATAATTTTCAAATATCACTTGTAGCATAAATCCTTAATTGCACTCGCATTCATACCGATCGCATAGATGCAATAACTACAATTCCTTTAGTAAGCTCATTGATGTCAGAGAAGAACTACTGACGTCAGACATCTTGAATTCTCATGGTTGATGACTGAGGAACAGTGATCCACTAAATTCCGTTTTGCAGCCCACGAATCTGTTTTGCAGCCTGGAGTTGCCGGATTTGCTCAGGAGAACTTTGGACCTGAACTACTGGGTTGGATTAACCCTTTCACTCCCAAGAGTGCTAAGTTCAAAATTGAGTAAAAAATCTTGAATTTCATTTTGCAAAATTGTCAAAAACAAACAGCACCACTTGAGAGTACTGCTCAATAGCTTTCATTTGAATGGTCACACACTAGGGTTTCATCCACTGACTCAAACGTTAGAACCACATTTATTGACTCAAGGTTTGACTCTGGGAGCCTCGGAGCGATACACGTAGTTATGTGTTAAGTCACGTTACAAAGCGCTTAAGAAATCCGATTAAGTGGCGAGACTTTCTTGGTGCGAAGCAGTTTCTACTGAGTGAAACCGATGCTGCAAAGTTTTCCGAAGCCGACCACTATGAAGTATTTCTATAGCACTTCTTGCACTTCTAGGACTGAATAACCTCCTCTGACGCAGACACTCGGTCTTACTCGCTTCAATGATCACAAAGTTAAAAGTTCATCATTTCTCCCTTTCACACATCTTGAGTGACAAATGGCTCTCAAGTTATAAGTAAAGCATGATAAAATTGCAGACAGAAATGCAATGTTGATGTCGCGATCAGTTCAAAAATTCCTAAGGCTATTTTCAGAGCGTTAGTTCCCGTCTCCAGAAATAGAGCCTTCGTTTCGGTCGAGCGCGCGCGCGTTTTGTTAATGTTTGAATGTTTTCCCGCCCATCCAATATTTCGCATGACAAGGATACTTGAATGTTACTAACGACATATGAACTGCTTATTAAGGCAATTATGGTGTCACGAGCGCGTCACCGATAATTTATTACCTTTGGACTTTGGGCTTTAACCCTTTCACGTTCAGATTTCGCACTGAAAAACGCATTTTTGGGTCACGGAACCCGTTTTCTTGGTGCTGTCACCCGAAATTTGGCAAACCTTTGCTAAAAATGCCATTTGGAGATTAAAAACGTTTTGGGGCAAAACCGTTCAATTTTATCGTTGGCCAAAGTGCATAGCCAAAAAAAAAATAGATTTCCCTTCTGATTTTTTCCTTCTCTCTTTTCCTTTCCTTTTACTCCCCCTTTCTTTTCTTGCTATCTTCGGCGCTTGATACACTTCCTATCAGCTGGAAAGGTTTTGACCTAACCTTTTAAGGAAGCTGAAAAATGAACCTGGAAGTATGTTGGGTGTGAGAGCCAAATTTGCCACTGATTTTTCAACAAAAATTGAACAGGTTTTTCCAGCGTAACTCTGGAAGAATTTGTTAGATTTCAAAAATTGATACACGGTAACAATGATCCT
The DNA here is from genome assembly GCA_029204205.1 of Desmophyllum pertusum. Classification (NCBI taxonomy): domain Eukaryota; kingdom Metazoa; phylum Cnidaria; class Anthozoa; order Scleractinia; family Caryophylliidae; genus Desmophyllum; species Desmophyllum pertusum. The sequence goes on from MU825396.1 coordinate 2,254,075, forward strand.
TTCTGCATCAGATGCAGATGAAACAGACAGCACCACTTGAAAAAGTACTGCTCAATAGCTCTCGCACACTAAAGGGTTTCATCCACAGACTTAAAACGGGTACTACCACATTTATTGGCTCAAGAGTTTGACTCTGGGAGTGAAAGCCGGGGTTCAGAGTTTCGTAGTCAGGAATCACTTTCTTTCAAGACCGTTACCTCATGCACTAGATTTAAAATGATTTTCTTTAATATGCTTGCGTCGTACATGGAAAGCAATAAGAAACAAAAGATCAAACTCTTCACTATTCTTTTTTGGGAAAACATTATTTCGCGCGCGCTGAGACAATAAAATGGTTTTCCGAAAACTGGATATATAAACAACAGAGAAAGTTGAAACAAACGGAAATCTGTATGCCATCCGTCCGGTTTCATTATCTCGCAGTTTAACACTTTCACTCTCAGAGTCAAACCTTGAGTCAATAAATGTGGTTGTACCTTTTGAGTCTGTGGGTGAAACCCTAGTGTGTGACCATTCAAATGAAAGCTATTGAGCAGTACTTTCATGTGGTACTGTTTATTATGCTGTACAAGGTAGTTCTAACTTTTAAGTCTGTGGATGAAACCCTAGTGTGTCACTGTGTGTGACCATTCAAATGAAATAATAATAATTCGAGCAGTACTTTCAAGTGGTGCTGTTTGTTTTTGACAAATTTGCAAAATGAAATTCAAGATTTTCAGTCCCTCAGTTTTGAACTTAGTACTATTGGGAGAGCAGTCAAACTTTTCACTATCCTCTCCGGTAAAACATTCTATAAATAAACAAAACAGAAATAAAAAACAGAAAGTTGAAACGGAAATTATGTTATCTAAAGTCGCCTGTTTCATTATTCAGTTTAATACGGGCGGATTCGAGTTGATCATATCAATGATTCATTTTTTGCGCATGAGTCATTGTTTGATGTAAATAATTCGATCAATTACAGTCAACTATCTCAAATGCAAAGCGGACACCACTGTGTAAGGCGGACACCTCTCTAAGGCGGATATGGATGGCTGGACCCGATCGAATCAAGTTTCTCTTATTTTTCTGTAACATAACTCTCTATAAGGCGGTCACCTCTTTAGCAAGGGTGTCCGCCTTAGAGAGAGATCTAGACTGTACGGGTATACGGTATTGCCTTTCTGTCATCGGCTGTGTTAATTTCAGCAGTCATCACTTTCACCCAAGAGACTAGCCTGCGAACACGCTCTCATGGGGTTTTGGGAGTTTTCCCCGCCGTCTCAGTGCGCCCGGAAAGCCTGTTCGCAGGCTACCCAAGAGACCAAAATCGCTAAAAACGGTTGGTTATTTGACTTTTTTTATTAAAAGAAAGAAAAAGTTGTTATTTTCTTGCCAGGGGAGATTGCCACATGCTATGACATCTAACAAGCCTGCCAGTTGCAAACACTGGGATTATATCACTCGCCACATGTCGTAAAGGGGTTCTTAGGGGGCCTACATCCACGCACTGGCCTGGAAACTCGGCCGCGCTCTGATTGGTTAAGGCAGTGTTAGTCTCTAAAACAAACACTGTAAAACATTCCTATGATTTCATATAGTTTTTTTCACTTCCTGAGTCAAACCTTGAGTCAATAAATGTAGTTGTAACTTTTGAGTCTGTGTTTGGAACCCTAGTGTGTGACCATTCAAATGAAAGCTATTGAGAAGATCTTTCATGTGGTGCTGTTTGTTTTTGACACTTTTAAAATGAAATTCAAGATTTTTCCCTCAGTTTTGAGCTTAGCACTCTTGGAAGTGAAAGGGTCGGGTAATGGAAAACATTTTGGCCGTGTTTCCACTCGTGTAAGTCTGGTAGAACGCGACTGACAGCTGTGGAAATGAAATGGGTTTGTTTAGGGGAACCAATAACTAGTTACGAAAGCCTTTCGTAACTAACCTCGAGCGAGGTTTCGAGCGATGGTTGTGATCTTTACATTGACTTCGTTTTAGCCTAAAAACTAAAATATAGACTGAAAGCTGTGCGCGCTCTGATTGGTTTAAAAAACCCAATGTTTTATCAGAGTATAAAATAGAAAAGCCGTGTTTTATCGTAAAAATTTATCTCGTGATCTCAAATTCCCGTCGTGTTTTATGACAGTATAATAGCTTCTTTATTTGTTAAATAGTTTAGATTCTTCAAACAGGGCTGTTAATCTAACTGCCATTGAGCGCAGCTCACAAAACCGTCCCTGGTGCGTCAAGGGCATACGTAAGTGGTTGTTACATTGTTAGATATCAAAGTCTGAAACGATCGTTTGTTATGAACTATTTTTACTCTCGCCCACTTGATCAATGGGCGTTATGGCCTGTTGCCTAAATCGCCCCCCTGCGCGCCGTACGCGAGCCCAATCCAATCAGTCAGATAACTGGCTATAAATAGAAACGTTTTGGAACTTTGTTCAAGTGGCCTCGTACCAAGTTCACGTGACTTTATAAATCGGTTCGTAGTTTTATTCGAAATTAACCCTTTCAGAGTTTCCGGCAAACTTTACCATTTAGAAAAAAAAGTAATTTTAGTTTGCTGATATAATGAAAAAAAAAAAACAGTACCACATAAAAGTACTGCTCAATAGCTTTCATTTGAATGGTCACACACTAGAGTTTCATCCACAGAATCAAAGGTTAGAACCACCTTGTACAGCATAATAAACAGTACCACATGAAAGTACTGCTCGATAGCTTTCATTTGAATGGTCACACACTAGGGTTTATCGACAGACTTAAAAGTTAAATGTGTGTTAATTGGCACAAAGTTTGACTCTGGAAGTGAAAGGGTTTATGAAACTCTTCCATATTGTTTCAAGAATAGTTGAACTGTACGTTCAAGGCTATAGCATTGTGGATATGGAAATTATCTTTAATCGGTAGACGCGTGGAAACAAGACATACACAGACTCCAGAGCCTGGAACTTTCTACTCTCCAAAAAGTACTTCACAAAGCTGAAAATGCGATATAAATATTGAATCATTTTTGCACACAAATAACGAAAGTGAAGAAAATTGCCATTGAATGAACTTCACTTGATGTACCATCAATTCATCAAACTAAAGAACTGTATCGATAGTGCGGACTAAAAAGGTTAAATCAACTTTGCCCACCAATCATAACATGATTGTTATCTGTAACCGACAAAAATAGATATTATGTTTTCATTTCTAATGTGTTCGATGCCACTCTTTCGCCCGTGTCGGTGATCACACTTGATGCGTTATTGTTACTGAAATCCTAGACACAACAGACACGATTTTGCTTTTTATTATGTAAATACAAGTTGGCCATATTCAGTATGCATCAAAAGTTACCGTAAAAGGACTCGAATTCGAACATTTCTTTGTCCCTAGTGTTCAACCTGACACAAGTGCGTTTGAGAGGTGGGGGAATTTTTTGTGCTCTGTCACAGCTTTCTCGTAAATAATACACATCAGTTTTAACGTTAATCCAATCAAGGCAATCATCTGAGTAAGCAGATATTTTGTTCCCGTCTTTATAACTGTATTGTTCGTTTATCTCTCTCGCGCCCTCAAGTGTGACGTCAACATGGTACACCCCTGGGTACACCCTGAAAACATCTAAATCAACATGAATTGACGATGATTTGTTTAGCGATGTGATCACACACAGTTAAACGGTACTTCTGTCTGTTTTCTGCTCCAGTGTTTGACGTCAATGGGTAGCGTCAGTAGAGCCTGATTCCTTTTCAAAGCAATTTCAAACAGTTGTGTTGATGTTGTATATGCGATGCATGAGTAGCGAGCGTTGTTAACCCTCTCGGGCGGATCGCCTACGCGTATTGTCATGCGATGATTAAGAATACCCTCCCTGCCTTCACAACGACAATACCAACTTCCTGACAACCAGATCTCGACTTTATATGGACGTTTTACGTATATACAAGCAACCACAGGTTTTTGAAAGATTATAATGCGTGAATAACCGTTTTAAAAACACTTCATTCGTATCATGCAACAGTACCCGCGCTTCAACAGCTTAGCCGAAAATTGGATCAGGCGCATGCCATTGCCGAGAGAAAAGCTTCTTAACAAGTAAAGCTCAGGTAAAAACAGTATATATCTAGCGTCTATATTCTCTGTTTTCTGCTCTCAAACAAACCGCTTGTGGTCTTTCATCGCGAGAATTCCAAAAGCTATATTCGGCGTGAAAGGAACGCGCGTGTAGGACTCGCGCGGGGAAACCCACTACAGTGCAGCTCTTTTCCAAATTCCAATTTCGTCTCTTCTGTGTTTTGTTTTACGGTTATTCAGTGGAAAAGGCTTTCAGAAAATAAAAATATTTCAAAAAGAGAGACTCACATAATTAAGAATGATTTTGTGACCCTTGTTAACACGTGGTTTTTGATTTGTGTTCGCGTGACTGGCGAACATTGTCACTTTTCGTTTGATCTTCATGTGTGGCATCACGCAGTCTTTTTTTATGCTAGAATTTTGGCTCGACTTCATTTTAGAAACCAGGAAACCCTAATCCTTATGTAACGTGAGGCATTATTCCTTGGGATTAGTAGCGTTAGCTCTGTCCTGGACAGCTTTTTCAACGAGTATATTCCCTCTGTTCCCGTATATAGCTCTCACCGGAAGCGACACTACCCACAAAACTTGTACATTTCCGGAAATTGTCGATCTCACTCAGAGCAATGCGGAAAGCATTCAAGACGTCGCGCCTCGAAAATTCAGACTTCCTATTGCTCTCGGAAAATTGCCTTGAAAAACGTTACAAGCAGTACAGTTAGTTTTCTTTCGGAATTAGTTTCAAAAAGAAGTTTGGAATTTTTGTGGTGAGGGAGAAGCACTTTTAACTTCATGCTTCGGTTTTTTGGGAAGCCATTCAGACAACATTTCTTGAATAAATTTTCGATGTTATTCATAATATTGGAATGTCGTGGTAATGGACTGCATATTCGCGGTTTTTGTCTAGCATTTTCTCTTGAGAGTTGCATCCTTCAGTGGTGAATTGATGAAGTCATAAAAACGAGAGCAATCGAAATGCAAATGTTAGGCAACACGCGTGTGCACACATAAAAAGGTGTTCAAATTGATTAGCTGGAAATGCAGAAAAAAATGTTTCAAAAACGGCGTCATTTAAAATTTACCAGGCGACATGGATATTTATCTCTCTGCCGACCTCATCAAATTGCCATGGCAACCGTCAGCCAATCACACAGCGATACAGACTGGCACGATCGCTATGTGTCAATTAAGTTAATTTTATGTCTCAGGGGGTGGACTATGTCATTTTCTAATTCTTTCGCACGGCAAACAATAAATTTTGTCAAGCTAATCTGTCTGTCTTTATCACGGTCTCTCAAACCGTATTTCTACATTTCTCGCAGGTTTTGGAAATCGTGCTGGACCGGCAAGAACCGCAGGGATTTGCCTTCGAGCGAAAATAGAGCTGAAGATTCTCTGAATTCTACACGCTTGGATCGGAAGTGCATTTTGGATCGTAATAACTTCGGAGTGAGGTGATATGTCTTTCCGTGGAATGTGAAATATCCAGTTGCGTGAGCAAGACCTTTCGTCTTTAGCAGACTGGTTTGAACTCGCCTCAAGCTTCGTTCATTTGGTATTTTATTTTTCGCGTATCTCTCACAGACAAGGGTGCGTCTGGGACTCCAAATTACGATTCAACGTCAATATTCCCGTTGCGAAGTAGACAACGTGAAACTGTATTCTTACTTATTCAACAATGGAATTTGAGAATCTCTGAGGTTATCGACGCTGATAATTTCATCGCTGAAGGGTCGGGTTCTTGCAAGACGTTATTTTTGGAACTGTCGAAGATAAGACGATTCACAAAGTGCTTCATTGTTGGTGACTTGAGATTCAACGCTTCGCAAATCTGCGATCACAAAGAAAACATTGAAACATACACAAACTTCAACGAAAGATGGCGGAAGGGGAGCCCGCTCGGCGAACGACTTATGTCGGCAACAGCCAGCAAATGCTTCGAGATATTAAGCAGAGTTTGAGGCATCTGAAAAGGCAACCTGACCAGCGACTCGATGCTACTAGGATTTCACAACAACCGGTCACTTCGGGTTCGAATACCTCGACCGTTGTACATGCAGAATCAACGACGCAAGGGAATGCAAGTAGATCGCCAATGGCGCAAAATCCCAACCGCCGGCTGAGTCATGGTCATGCAAAAGCTTTGGCCGAGATTAGGAGCAGTTTGAAACCCTTCGAGGCTACAGAGTCCGGCTACTCATCTTGTTCCGAGAGCGGAGAACACATCATCAACAAACAGTTTTTGATCGGTCAACTCCAGGCTATGGGCTTCGACGAGGTATGTATCATTGAAACTACACTTTATATTTGACGCGCTTTTACGCTTTCGTTGCAAAAGGTCTTCCGTTGCCTGCATTTCCTTATGTATCATTTCTCTGTTGCATATACGTAAAATGGCTTCGGTGCTACATGTTTACCAACAGTACGGTCTTCATCCACGGGTTTACAGCGATAAATTTCATGCTGTAACTCGTATATTTACATCTCCATAAAATACACAAGAGGGCCTTCTATTGTTCATCATTACGTCGCTCTTCCTACCATCGCACAATATGCAACAGATGTATTTTTGGGGAGCCTTTTTTATTTTATTTTGAAGAGTGGATAAATGAGCTATGTACTCGATCGCTTTGTAGAAGATGATTTTCCGCCCGGTTGCTCGTGCTTTTTATCGCCGGTGCACTTTCGTGTTATATTACGACATCCGCTAATGCCTTTTATTATCTCAAGCATTTCAACCTTGTGCCAAATTGCAACTTTGCTTTAGGGTATAAATCTAGTCTGTGCGGGACTACAGGTCAAAGGGCTGGCTCCTACAGATTCTTTTCGATTTCTGGCTTTTATTTTTCGCATTGAGCATTGAATAGCTGTTGTTACGCTCGTGCCCTTCACTCACGAATCGAATGCACGTGAGAATCGACACAAGTGAACGATCATGCGTTCCAAATCGAAACTTTCTAAAATGTCATTGTCTTTCTTTAATGCGGCTGCCAAATCAACACGTTGGTCAAGAGAACATCTTGAAAGGGGCAACCGAAGACTGATAAAAATGCTTCAGCTTAAAATAGCTGCCAAAAAATGATGATTAAATATCAAATTACGGGACATTTTTGAAATCCCGAAAACTCTTGGATGTTGACCTGTTGATTGAAATTCTGTAAAACACATGTTTTCCATTTCTGTTTCCCTGAGTTAATTAGATTTGTAAAATTATGATTTCTCATTTCAGGAATCGGCAACTGAGGCCTTGAGAATGACCTCGAACAGATCCGTGGAGGATTCAGTAGACATGATTGCCACCTTGGCATCAACACACGGCTACAACAGAGTAAATTTTGGTTCAAATCCACCAAATAATAATCGTACGCTTCCTCCTCCTTATAATGCGGCAGTCCATCGGATGTCATGGAAGGGCTCAGAAGAATCGCTGAACAGTCCTAAACGATCTGAGTCCCCCATGATGGTCCTGGAAAGCCCCGCACCAATGGGACTTCCACCGCAAAAGAGTGCAATGCCACCTGCAAAGGTTAGCGTAGTAGCGCCTTCAGCGGAGCCACCAAGGGCTGAATGGCGTGTCCAACGGTCAAATAACCCTGGAGTTGTTGCCCCACAACCTTGGCAAGGAGCTCGCATACAAGCACCTAGTCAGCAACGATTTGTGGAGCGAACTGGTCCAAAAATGCAACTAGGCTGGAAGCCTACAGCCGCATCTGGTGTAAAACCAGTACAGGGGATAAATCAAAGTCAAACACAGTATGTTAACAGTGCTGCTAGTGGAAATAGACCACCTCCTCAATTTCATGTAACAGCGAATCTTACTTTGACTGGAAACAATTCCACTGCTGAGGATTTTCAAGGAGGAAGAATGGCACCCAAGTGTGCAAATGTATCAGGAAGTGGGGCAAATGCTATGTCCTTCAACATACTTGTTCAAACTAATTTTCCAACAAGTTCATGTGGAAGTGTTCAACCATCAAATCAAGGACAATTTTATCAAGCTCCGCCCCAACACGTAATTCCAACTGTTGTCCAGGCAACACACAGTGACATGCTGCGCAACTCTCCTGTGCCAAGTGCATCGCAGGCTCCAGTGCCGCACTTTGTGCAGTCGTTCGACCCAACACTTCATCCTCCACCTGCGTATGCTCCTGTGCCAAGAAGGCCATTAGGGTGTTCTGATGTGAGCATGTCGGAGACCACCAACTCCAACTGGCAGAACCACGTACCACGTGTTTCATCGCGATCACCAGTACCTCCACCTCCAGAGAACTGGAGACATTCATGGAATACGGAAACATCATCAAACTCTGGTTCCATCAGCGATGAAATGCCATGGTCTAGTTCGCATAATGACAGTGGACCTCCATCACCACTGTCAGATTCATCGTTCACTATCGAGGGTCCAACAAAAGTAACAAATACAACTGGGACAGTTGTTTACCGTCTTGACTCGCCAAATTCACGTAAACGGCCTCCGATACCAAACATGGAGGGTCAGGAGAACAGACTGCCATCTACTGAGGATGACGATCAAATGTCGGAGTCTGATATGGAAACTCTCACACCAGGACTCCGACAACAATATCGACAATTGAAAGAGAACTCGAAACTTAAGAATTACTCTCCTGCAGCGACAAAATTTTATTTAGAACAGCATTTTGAGAACTTAATGAAGGGCACAGAGGAAAGGCAGAAGAGACGTGTACAGTTGGAAGAAGAAATGCAGAAGGTTGGACTTTCCCAGGATGCAAGGACCCAAATGAGACAAATCTTGGTGCAGAAAGAGACGAACTACAATCGCTTGAAGCGATCAAAGATGGATATCACAATGTTCGATAAAATAAGCAAAATTGGGACTGGTGCATTTGGTGAAGTATGGCTTGTGCGAAAAATTGACACAAACATGTTGTATGCCATGAAAATCCTTCGGAAGACCGAGGTCCTGAGACGCAATCAGGTAGCTCATGTTAAAGCTGAAAGGGATATTCTTGCAGAGGCTGACAATGAGTGGGTAGTCAAGTTGTACTACTCATTTCAAGACGATAAGTTCTTGTATTTTGTGATGGACTACATTCCGGGTGGAGACTTGATGAGCCTGTTAATTAAATTTGAAATCTTCCCTGAAGATCTGGCAAGATTCTACATTGCAGAACTTGTGCTAGCAATCGAGTCGGTGCACAGAATGGGATTTGTGCATCGCGATATCAAACCTGACAATGTGTTGATCGACAAGGATGGTCACATCAAGCTGACAGACTTTGGGCTTTGCACTGGCTTTCGTTGGACTCATGACAGCAAGTATTATGAGAAAGATGGTCACGAAAGACAGCCAAGCTTGGAGTTTGGCATGCTCCCATGGGATCTTTTGGAGTATCCTCCAAACTGGAATGAACATCTGTTACAGAAGTCGCTTTTAGAAATGAAGCCATTGGAAAAGCGGCATTTCCGTAAGCACATGAGAAGTCTTGCCCATTCCTTAGTGGGCACACCCAACTACATTGCTCCAGAGGTGTTACAAAGGAGTGGTTACACACAGCTTTGTGATTGGTGGTCTGTTGGAGTAATAATGTACGAGATGCTTGTTGGGCAGCCCCCATTTCTTGCTGCCACACCCGCAGATACTCAACTGAAGGTAAGAAAATCCCTCTTCAATTTGAGAGACTGAAACAATAGTAGTTGTCTATTTCTGATATCTTTACCTGGTAAGGACAGCAGAGTAGTCTTTGCAGTTGGTGTAAATCTGGCTGTCCCATGTAAAATAGACTACAAGCAGTCTAAGGTCGATTTCCACTGATCTCTCTTATGTCCGGTTTTGGTTCCTCCCCAAGAAGAGGGGGGAGCGTGGGCTCATTTTCCTGAACAGCGGCTGGTAATGGAGCCTACAAGCAGTCCCTCTTTTGGTTAGTTAGAACAAGCATGAAGCTTAATGTAAAAGCTTTAGTTCAGCACCCTCAAAGTGTTTTGTGGGCTGGGTCCCCTTGCCTGCAAGGGTGTCCTGGGGAAATAATACTGTGTCGTGTTTACTGTATTATTAATGATATCAATGAATAATGTTGGTGAAATTTTATTTTGTTTAGGTTATCAACTGGGAAACAACATTGCACATCCCCAAGCAAGCCCAGCTCAGCAGTGAGGCTAGGGACTTGATCTTGAGGCTCTGCACAAACCCAGAAAGAAGACTTGGGGCAAATGGAATTGAAGAAATCAAGAACCATCCCTTCTTTGCCTCTGTTGACTGGGATTATGGTGTAAGTCGCATGCAAGCACCATATCGGCCGCAGATTGCTTCCCAACTGACACATCAAACTTTGATGCAGTTGATGAACCCGAAAGAATGAGTAGCGACGAGGAAGCACCTCCTGTTGAGAATGAGGCTGTAGCTCCCAAACAGGGCCGACATCCCGAGCACGCATTCTATGAGTTTACATTCAGAAGGTTCTTTGATGATGGTGGAAACAACTATGTCTCAGCGCGAAGATATTCGTCTGACGACAGTGGCAGTGACACTAGCAAAGAACCAGTGTATGTCTAATAGAACATGTCTGTCTGGTGTTATAGTTGTTGCTGTGAAGTGTAGACGTGAGCTGGAAAGTAATCAGTTCATAAGTGTTCAAGTTAGTGGTGTTGTGTTATGGTAGGGAATGCGCAAATTTTATGGCAGTTAGAGTTTGCCAACCCAAACTTGTTTGTTCTTCAGCTGAAAACCGTGATAAATTACTGAAAGTGGCTTCTTTTTCTAAACGTTTTATTGTTAACATCAGTTATTTATTAGAAACCCGACAAAGTTTTGCAACCTTTATTACTCAGAATTGTCTCTTTTGACAGCCATGCTGGAGTTGTGAGGAAAACCTTTTGTAGTAACAGAAAAATGTGTACACAAATTGATTTGGTTACTAGCTAGCATGGTTCTCATATGCCACCAGCATGCCTGTCCATGGCTACTCTGCTACTTTTGTCCTACAATATACTAAGGGCCTCCACAGTTGTCGATCATAAAAAGTTGTCTATAACAAAAAATCCAGTGTGTGAAGCTAGTTATCGATAACTATCAGGGCCTTAGTTATCGATAACTAGCTTCACACACTGGATTTTTTGTTCTCGACAACTTTTTATGATCAACAACTAAATAGTTGTCGACAACTATCTGTCCAGTCTGTGGAGGCCCTAAATGTGTAAACAACAAAAAATATTATAATTATATCAAGAAACTTTTAACACGCATTGCGTGCCTCCTTGAATAAGATTATGTATCACACTTAAGAGGAATATGTTTTACCTTTTCTAGCTTTCATACCCCTGAAGGGGGAATGTACATGTCACATATTTGAAATGAATATTTCTCAAGGAGAAATATAAAGTTTAATATTGAAGTTTTAGTGATACAGTACTTTCTCAAAAAGTCTGTATAGTTTTAATTTATAACACTGTTGAGATTTTCCAAAAAAGTTTACTATACTCGTGATAGCAAAAAAAGAAAAGAAAGGGAAAATAAAAGTGTTGAGAAAGGAAATATTTATTGTTGTTTTGATTTTGCATGCATTATGCCAGGGTTGGGAGATGCGGGGCGGCCTAATGGTTAGTGTGTTGGACTCCAGATCGAGTGGTCCGGGTTCACTGTGTTGTGTTCTTGGGCAAGACACTTTACTCTTACAATGCCTCTCTCCACCCAGGAGAGTATGTATAAATGGGTACCAGCAAACTGTTAGATGTTCAAAATGCTGTGGGGTGTGTGGGGGGGGGGGGGGGGGGGGGGGGGGCTACCTGCAATGGACTTGCATACCATCCATACTCCTAGTCGCTGTTACGGAATCCGGGATAAGCTCCAGCAGTGTGGGCCAGTTAACTAAGATACATTGGCCTTTAATGGTCAGTGTCCAGAGTTTATGGTATTCTCGGGTAAGACACAAAACACTTATGGGTCCCCTCCTCCCCAGTTATACAAACTGGACCAACAAAGTATCTTACAGGATGGACTAGCACCAATTCCTGTCGCTCCATGCTGAGAACTGCAGTTTAGCACTGGTCTGATGAAACAGACTGTTGTACCTTTATTGGTGCCAGGAAGTCATACTCAATGCATGCATTAGCCAATCAGAAATAAGATGAGTGAGTGAGTGACAGTCGCTTAGGAATGGGGGGATAAGTACTAACTTCTTTTGACCTTTTGATGAAGATGAAGAAACTTAGAGAAAAGCTAAATTCTCCTTAGCTGAATCATAACTTCTTTATAGAAAGAGTCAGGAGAATTTTAACATTGAACGAGCTAAATATTTCAACATCAAGTTTTCGTTCAGTTTTGGCGAGTCACGCAATCTCTGAAGAAAGTTTGCATAACGAGCCAAACGAAGCCAAACGAATGTTGTTCAGACTTGTCACATGAATTGAAAAAAATTTACTCAGTTGATTATCAACTCGAAGTTGATAAAGGTAAATTAACCGCCGTAGCGAATTTGGAGAAGCTGACGTTTCGAGCGTTAGTCCTTCGTCGGAGCACTTTGCTCCGACGATCGAAGGGCTAACGCTCGAAACGTCAGTTCACCTTTGTCAACTCCGAGTTGATAATCTACACAGTGTTTTACTTGCCCGCCGACGCAGCGCAATAGTTTCATTAGAAACTAATCAAAACTAATCATCCAAACTCACAAAACTTTAAAGAACTTGGCCAATATCCCACCGTAATTGACCTTGCGGTTAGGTCAATAATCTATATTCGAAGAATTATAATTCTCACGATGGAATTTATATCTACTGTACTAGTCAGTAAAGCCTAGAGACTCTACATTTTGAAAAATGGCTGATTAAAATGTCCGAGGAACAGAAAACGTTCCCTATATTCGGGGCTTTTAAGGCGGGAGTTAACCTGAATGCCATACATGGGTTAAATGGAAATATCTCGTTCACGTTTCAAGCAATCCAAAAACTCTATGCTCAAAACATGAATCTATGTTATGGGGTGTTTGTAAATTTTTGGGTAATTTTGGGGTATTTTGGGGAGGAAATAGTTTTTCTCAAAGGAGTTGTAAAATTTAGGGAAATAAGAAATATTGAAGATTTAATGTAGTTTTAAAATTAGAATTTGGAGTTAAAAATTGGTAGAGAACACCAACAGACAGTTGATACCCACGCAAGAGCACCCGCGTGGGTATCAACTGTCTGTTGGTGTTCCAAAAATCATTTTCTTTCTTCTATTCCTTCTTTAAACCTCTTAAAATTTCATTGAAATTCACGTTTACCACTGCCTAAGGCGGGGCTATTTTAGGCGACCTACATATAAAACTGGTCTAAATATTTTTAGTAAAATAGTTCCGAAAAGATGGTTGAAAAACATAAAAGAAATACCAGAAAGGTGCAGAGGTGTACGTATGGTCGAAATAGGGGAAACCAACAAAAATCGAGTAAAGCTGGCCATTGCGAATGACAACTCGTTATGTATATCCGTAACTGACATATTTCATCATACATTGAATAGTCAAAGAGATTAAACATCGTCTGAAATAGCTTGACCTTTCTTTAGTTGTTTACCCAAAAATGTTTTTGTAATAGTCTGTGGTTATACCCACCACTGATAAATACCTAAAATATATCACCATCACCGCGGGCGAGAAGTCTCGTCAAGTTCAGTTTCATAAAGGAAGGTCAAAGCAATTGTTCCGAATACCACTCATTCAGTGCTAAACGATTTCAAGCGACGATAGTTTAAACCGTCAGTTTTAGATCATTTCTTATGCGTAAAGAAAATGACGGTTTGCAAACCTACGTATGCTTTGAAAATGGCTTTTGAACACATAAAGCGGTACAAATAAAGTTTAAACGTGTTTCAAATGTGTGCTACACAATCAACTTCAGAATGTTTTTCCTAGCACCAAAGCAGGGTTGTACAATGCATTTATCATGCCATATCGTTTCCCATACTGTGTATATACAGTGTATGATATTTCAGTGTCTGTGAACTGAGCAATGAACTCAGAAAAGTTAGTCACTTAACAAGCAAGTGCTTCGCCTTGATTTTGAATGACAGCAGTTGTACGTACGAAATATTTCTTGTAAAAATGAAAACATTGACTAGCTTGAAAAAAAGAAAGATTCTAGATTTGCTACCATGGTCTAAAAATCTTTTCGTGGCAGTGTTCACCTGTTTTTAGTTCTCGGAAATATTAGCATCTATGTGCTAATGCTAAAACCATAACAGGGCACATAAGATGACAAGGAGTCGGGAAAACATGTCGCGCACAACACAGCATGAACTTTGTTCACTTTCTCGGCGCCAAAATGGCTTTCTTGCATGTTGAGAACTGTCGACAAGTGTTTTTTTCCTTCTTGTAAGATGTCTACAACATGTGAAATATGCGAGCCTTGTAAATGCTGAGCTGGGGAAGACGGGGGAACTACTTTAACTTCTGAAAATAGGAAAAGTAAGCGCGTCTAAGGTCATCCCCGGCCATAAAATGATTCGTTTCCCATAAGAGAGGGCGATGGGAAACGAAGCATTTTATGGCGATGGCCTCAATGCTGAAAATGAAAAGAAAATGGGAAAAGTGAGTTCGAACAGTGACAGACTACTGACAAACTAAAGGCTCTAAGAAACGGATTAAACCAACCTCGTTCCCAGGGTCTACTCCGCTTTCAAGATGGCGGCTGGGAGCGGAGTAGACCCTGGAACGAGGTTGGGATTAAACCCCTTTCCGTACTCACTTCCCGAAACAGAAACCTGTGAACACAGCAAAAGCCCACAAACCGGAAGTTAATTCCAAAAAGAAGTAAACCGGAAGTAATACCGTGAATACCGCAAAATCGCATCGAACTTTCTGGCTTTCCTTTCGCTTACACAACGCTTCCGGTGAAACAAATGCAGAGATTTCTTAGTCTAATCTGAGCTCGTTCCCTCGCGTAGCTATAATATTTCCCTGCAATATTTAGCAAACACAAACAACCTTAATCGCCTTCAGCATTGTAACTGCCAGGCATCAAACTTCCCGTTCCAAAGTTCGGCGGATTGGGTAGGGCAGGGTCCGGGGGCAGGGTGCGTAGTATTTCAGTGATTTAATCAGGAGATGGCGCATAAACAGATTATTGTTGCAAAAGTAGTGATTAACCCTTTCACTCCCAGAGTCAAACCTTGAGTCAATAAATGTGGTTCTAACTTTTCAAGTTTTTTTTCAAGTTTTTATTTGTTTGCCCCATTGCTTCTTACAATTCTCATTATTACATAGTATTGACATTATTGACAGGAGATCCCAGCAAGTTTTCTCAAACTTTTCCTAGAGGATCCCCTAGTGCGTGACAATTCAAATGAAAGCTACTGAGCAGTACTTTCATGTGGCCTGTTTGTTTTTGACAATTTTACAAAATTAAATTCAAGATTTTTTCCTTAGTTTTGAACTGATCACTCTTGGGAGTGAAAGGGTTAAACTTCCTGAAAATGACAATTCAAACAGTACATCGTTTGCGCTATTTTGGTAGACGATGCAATGTCGCCGGATGAAAGCGCGCGCATTACCATAGCGTAGCTGGCAGAATTCGTCGCGCGGTATCGAGATGAAGCCCTGACAAAGGAAGAAATCGTGACATCCTGCGGGACGTGCGTGTTGTTTTAAGGATTTTCGTTGTGGCGCGCGAAGCACGAGCCTGACACGAAGGCTAGCCAGGACCAGCTATGCAGATCACATGATTTGCCGGCGGTCGTGATAAAAAAAATCCCGGGAAAAAAAATATATATATATAAAAGCTGCCAAAGTCAAGAAAGGCAAACAGGGCGCGATCAGTCATGTCACGAGTTTTCGTACACGCTACCAGTGACCTGCGAATTTGCTTAGAAATTGAGTAAACTTTCCTTTGGTGATCAGGCCATCCCCGTAAAATGCTTTGTTTCCCATCGCCCGATCGACCCAATTTTTTCAAAAAGTAAATTTAAAAAAAGTTTCTGATTCATTGCCTGCGCCCTTTTCTCGGGTGTTTCCAAGTTTAACATGCTTTGTTTACATCTTAAAGTGACACTGACATCTAAATCAGCCCAGTAATGACGTCTTAGAACACTTTTCAGAGTGATATCGGCTCGTTGCAAAATGGTGGTCACGGGGAAGATATAATCAAGGCTCGCTTGGAATTATTTTGGAATTATTATTATTATTTTTTTTTTTTAACCGACCGGCCGACCCACTTTCACGAGAGAGAGAGGGCGATGGGAAACAAAACATTTTATGGGGATGGCCTCAGTTCCTAGACCCACTTGCCTGAGCCGAATGGAGTTCTTTTTATTTATGGACGTACAGGAATGTCTTCCCGTCAGAAACGTTGAAAACAAGCACGGTTTTAATATAAACAGATGCCATACATGCTACAAATACCGCGCCAGGATCAGTTGCAGCCGCTCAAGCTCTATTCTGCATAATCAGATAAAAAAATCCGAGTCAGTAATGGTCAGTAATATGTACTTTGTCGGTCGGCATTTTGCCTGTGAGAAGTAACCGAGCCCGCGGTAACATCAGACACGGTTTCTAAGCAACATGACGTATCATGTCGCTATGGTGACGTGATAACTTTCCGGCGTACTCTCGTTAGTTCGTACTAGTTTTTGATTGGAGGATAATCATTGAAACTGTTCGAGTGCTACAACGGAGACTTGCAGAAAAACCTGGAAGCTGTTCTTCGGTTTAATCCTGTGAACGAAAAAAAGCAGAAAAAAAAAATCGCTGATATATGCGATAATATAGTGCTCGCGGCGCCTCTCATCATAAGTTCGTGACAAGAGGTCTCAGTACACATGGCGACACGTCTTTCAATTATTTCTATCTGTATTAATATCTTGATCTTCACAGACTGAAAGAGACCCGGAGCCTTGGCCACTTAATTAATAATATCCACTTTACATACCTTTGAGCAAAGTATTTAAAGTGAAATTCCTTTAAAAATATTTACTTTGAAGTTAAAAATATTATCCGCCTGGCAAGTTTACGACTTAACTTAATGTTTATCATATTTTTTTTTCTCGTCCGGCTAAACACACAAGGGGCACTATCATGGGCATTTTTCTGTTTTTTTCCCCTGTTTTTTCTGTTTTGTGTGTGTGTGTGTGTGTGTGTGTGTGTGTGTGTGTGTGTGTGTGTGTGTGTGTGTGTGTGTGTGTGTGTGTGTGTGTGTGTGTGTGTGTGTGTGTGTGTGTTGTGTGTGTGTGTGTGTGTGTGTGTGTGTTTTTTGGGGGGGGGGGGGGGATCAGAACGGTGCTAAAAAATGATGACCAAGTACCTTCGCTCATACACGAAATGAGCCTAGAACATCAAGAGGAAGATTTCAAGTGAATTGTCGAAGGGAGAGCAAACCGTTATTAGTTTTTATCGATTTTTCAAGACACAAGGGCAGAATTTCAAAAAAGTCTGCCCGACTTTTTCAAGTTGAGATCAAAAGCTTCTCATGCGTATAAATTCATGATAGCACTTCGTTTATAGCTTTAGTACATTGGTATAGTAATTTTTGACAAAACTGGGCCATTATTTTTAGGTTTTCATTGATGCATGTAACTGTGTCTTTTGGCTTTTGACTTTTTGAAGTGTTGCTCGCGATAGTGCCCATTTAAAAAAAATGTTGTCAAAATGGCTTCTCTCCTACACTACGAGAAGTTCATCTTTACCTTAATCCGTCGAGTGGGAAGCAAAACGAGAAAATGAGAGTTAAAAAAAATGGCCGCACGAGATCTTTAAAATTTAGTATATTGATATTTTATGCAGGTTAACTCTACACAGAAGCAATATGCGAGTTCTAGACAAAGTCATAACAGAGTCTGGTGTCGTACAGATTTCAATATCAATGGAACGTTTAATCAAAACGAACATTTAATCGAACGTTTAATCGTTTTTCTCGAATCATCAATATTATCTCCGCATGATTCAAACCCACAATCAGGCAAGTTTTCATTCTACAAATTGTTTAATTAACCATCCAAATAAGCTGCCTTATCTATCAGCAGCCGGAGGAACGTGCCGGAAGATTTCCTCCAGCTAATATCTTGGAAACGCAACAAAATGTTTCAAATTGTTGGGGAAAGATTTTCTCACGTACAGAGATCTACAGAATTAGGCTGCTATTTTAGCTCAGACAGATTATCACGCAAATACTTGATACCAATTAATAATAATAACATTATAGGCTTATAACGAATAAACAATAAACAGAAAACTGCAGTTTTGTTTAATTAATTTTGTTTAATTAATTCATTAATTTTGATTAATTGTTGACAACTTTTTGACATCTTTTTGACAACTTTCCGATGGCTTCCAACTAGCAAATCAAATTGCAATGGGAGTTGGAGATGTCAATTGTCAGAACGCGAACGTGGAGCTTGACAACTCCGCCTCTCATAGTTCTTGCATTTTGATTGGCCAGTTGAAATGAAAGCCATCAGAAAGTTGTTAGAACGATATAAAAAAAGTTGTAAAAAATTAATCAAAAACTTTGTCGAGTGGCAACGGTAGGTTGCTCTTCACTGTAACTGAGAAACGATTAAAGTAATATCGCGGCAGATTTCTTCAACTTGTGGGAGCTTCGGTGGCCTAATGCTCAGCGCGTTGGACTCCGGGTCGAGTAGCCTGCGAGCAAGCTCTCTTGGCGTTTTTTGGGGGAAAAGAGAAAAGAGCGGGGAACCCGCCCCTCACCCCCCAAAAAA
Organism: Desmophyllum pertusum; assembly: GCA_029204205.1. Lineage (NCBI taxonomy): Eukaryota > Metazoa > Cnidaria > Anthozoa > Scleractinia > Caryophylliidae > Desmophyllum > Desmophyllum pertusum. The sequence continues at coordinate 2,272,775 of MU825396.1, forward strand.
CCCAGAGAGCTTGCTCGCAGGCTACGGGTCGAGCGGTCCTGGTTCGAGTGAAGTGAGCAAGGCTGATACTACGTAGAACACTTAAAGCGACAACGACATGATAGAGTCCAAACTGAAAGCCAAAAATGCAACCGTGGACAGCTGTTTCGACCTGGTTGGGTCTCGTCAGCACGGTGTAGCCGCATAAAATAGAACAACCAGCTATGAGGCCAATTGACTATTGAATGCTCGTGGTAATGACCTCAGATGAGCTCAAATTCAAATGTTTGCCAATAGCCCTTTTCACGGTTAACTTGCGATATTTGCATAACAATACACTTGAACATAGAAGTGAGGCAATTTCGGGCACAAGCTGCAAAACATCGTGTTTTTCTTGAGTTCCTTCAACTCTTTTAGTATAAAAACAGTTTTAAAATGTAGAAGAACTACAATTCTTTTAATTTACGTTGTTTTTAGAAAAAATTGTAAAACGACTTTTCTCTATTAATAAAGAGTAGACTCGCATAAGCAACAGGGAGATTGGATTACGATCTTAACGGCAAACTTTAACTAAAAGAGTTGTATATTTAGCTTTTCTCCGTTTTAAAACTATTTTTATGCTAACATAGTTTAAGGAGCTCAAGAAAATCACGATGTTTTACAGCTTGTGCCCGAAATTGCCTCGCTTCTATGTTTAGCTGTATTGTTATGCAAATATTTCACGTTAACCGTGAAAAGGGCTATTGGCCAACGCCAGCGCGTAACCTGGTTCGAGCCCTGGCCGGGATCATTGTGTTGTTACTCTCACAGCGTAGAGCCCTTCTCTACCCAGCTGGAGTATAAATGGGTTACCAGTGAACTGTTAGGGCAATCTGACAAAATTGCTGGGGGGTAACCTGTGATGGACTAGCAATACTCATGAGAGCCGGCCTATATTCAACTTCATAGCGGTCAAACGTTTGACCGCTGTGGAGTGGGCACCAGTGTTAATAGAGCGAAATGGTAACTTTTCAGAAGCTTGGAATTTTTTTTAGTAAATCATAAAAAAGTTAGTAAACTCAAAAATTGAAGAAAAACTAACAAGCTTTAAGCTCTGAAAGTAAAACACTTATCTTTGACCGACTTCGCTTATTTTTTTACGTTTGACCGCGGTCAAATATTGAGCCGCTAGGCTCCGAAACAGTTTTAATTACTTTGTAGTCAGTACCGTTTTCTTCAATTTTAGGTGATTCTGTGACAGACAAAGTCAGTGAACGGTCTGAAAATCATGCAAACACAAAAATATTAGGAATCTACGAGTGTGAAAGCCCAGGGACACGGAAATTCAAAACTGAGATTAAAACGGATTGTCATAGTACAAAGCCGATTTTTGTCAAGTCCTCGGAAACCAACTTTGTCTAAAATATCCAGAAATCTTCTTTGCTTGTTAAAGAAGTTTTCAATTAAGTGTCGTAGTCTAAAACCAAAACCAAAACCAAAACCAGAACAATTACAATGGCCAATCACAACAAACGTAAACAGCACAATGAACCAATGAGAACTCGAAGCAAATACACGTGACCGGCGCCAAGCGCGGGAAAACGCGTATGGCCAAGTCGCGATTGGTTTTGCATCTGATTGGTTGAGGAGGTGGCGCGAGATTTTTAAACCAATCATAGAGCGTAGTAAAGCAAAACCAAAGCAATTCAGCGATTACACGAAGAACAAATTAACTGACACCAACTGGAAATTGGCTTGATACAGATTCTCCCAACCAGTACTAGAAGAAATGCGCGGAGACTAGTAAGGAGAATTGCATCTAGACATCGCGGGGGACTGAGTTATTCAATTCTCTACTTCACGCAGGAATTACTCGATGAAAGAAAACCAAAACAAAATTAGTTTAATTTGTAATGTCGGCGCTTTATTTTTTCGCTGCCTTTGAACACGACAGCAGGAGTGATTCTGGGTGGGTTTACAAGTTCTAAAAACACCATCATCATACATCAGCGTTTTCTTGGTTCTTTAGAAGGGGAATTTTACAATGAAAAGTTACCACTGGTACTGGGTCCTTAAAAATATGCCTTGTTTTTTTCGGTTTCCGTTGGTCCATCGTCTTTACTCGTTGGAGAGCAAGTTCGCCAGTCATTCAAAGATGAACTTTTACATGTAACTTGTTCTCAAGTTTGCACATGTGAAATATCCGGCACTATAAAGACTATGTTCTTTTCCTTAAAAAACTTGCTGGCTTTTTGGGGATATTTCTGGAAAACTTGATTTAGTGCATAACGAAAGACAGATCGCAGTGTTTTCCGCTATTCAAATGTAACTGGCATTTTCACCATTGACTGCACTCAAACACACCACCACCGATGCAACTAAACCCAAACGAATAAATCAGTCAAACAGACGAGAAGTGACAATGGAATGGATAAAAAATCTCCGCACAACGTTCTATTCCCTCGAGGAACTGATCAACGACGCGGAGAACCAATCATTCCCTTTGATATCGTAAATTATTCCCTTGCCATGCGACATCGCGCCATATTCACCGCCGGGTTGCAGCGGATAGGTCCATATCAAGTAATAAACGTAGGCGGCGAGGGTCTGGGTAACTCGCCTTTCATGATAATTGCGTAGTCGCTAAAGTATTTCAAAACCGCAGACAAGGCTTCCTGGTCGAGTTGATAATGTTCAGCCAGCTTTTCGTCCGTCCATGTGTCAGGATCCGCCAATCTTTTCGCAAACAGTTCTGATAACTGAACGGGTGATATTTTCCCCTTGGGCACCCGGCCGAGTTCACTGGGCACCTGGGACGCACGAGACACCGGTAAACTCCTGTTTGTTTCGCTGCTTCCTGTGATTGGCTGAAAGAGGTGTCAAGCGTTTTGATTGGTTAAAAAGTAAAAAAGGCCGCCAATGAGTGAGCTTCTGACTGGAATTTACCATTTGCAGAATTTAATTTTTTTTAAACACAAAGCAAGGGTAAAATTATGCAAATCATTTAGTTTGGGCATGAAATGGCGTGTAGCGTTTTTACACATTATTTTACTTCGACATACTCTGCGCAAACTTTCTATTCACCACGTCACCATGAAACCATTATCAAACATTGGAACAGATCCTGTGATCCGGTCCGATGATACATTCCAAGATCCGATCCAGATTTGGTTGATGCCATATCTCAACTGCCTGTCCTCAGACCTAACTTCCAGTTGCTTCAAACACTAACTCTACCTGAAATCCACATGCTCATCTACAGAAATCCTGACTAGTGACTGCATGAGCAGCAGACTATCTTAACCCTTTCACTCCCAAGAGCGCCAAAGCTCAACATTTTAAAAAAATCTCAAATTTAAATTTGCATGATATGCAAAAAACAAACAGTACCACACAAAAGAACTGCTTATAAGCTTTCATTTGAATGGTCACACACTAGGGTTTTTATTCACATATATAAAAGTTAGAAGAAAGGAAAACGACTGCTACGCAGGCTAACTTTATGCTTGCTTCTAGGAGTGAAAGGGTTAACATTGCTAACTTGCTTACACTGTTTGCATTTAACTTATACACCGTCACACCTAAAAGTGGGGGGCTGGAGCCTGGGAGTAAAGGGGGTGGGAAGTCTACGGGAGGCGGGAGAAGAGATGGCAGGAAGCGGGATTCCCAACTTGAAGGTGGTGGGAACCGGGAGAAGTAGCAAAAAATTTGCAAAATTGTGTAATATTTTGCAATAGAGAAAGCACAAAGGGGCGGGAACCATGACAGAAGGGGCGGGAACCATGACAGAAGGGGCGGGAACCATGACAGAAGGGGTGGAAAGCGGGAGTACAAGGTACGGGAAGTGGGACGTTCAGACCCCCCCCTGCCCCGCTCAGTATTGTAAATAGTATAAATATCATTAGTTTTTAGAGTTTTTTATTAGAGGGCCACAAGTTTATTAGCCTCGCTATTACGTGCTACCCTCTATAAATAAAGATACTACCTACTGCCTACCTACCCCCCCCCCCCCACCCCCACCAAAGTGATCAACATTCAAATTTCTCCTTACACTGACAGGTGATGAGAATAACAAAAATAATCAACTGAGGGATGTTGTCTTGTTATAACAGAATTCTCAAAACTAATTTTGAAAAATATGTATCAGTAGGGGAATTTAAAAATTCTTACCTTTGATCCTTGAGCGTCTAGTGTATCAATTTTGAAATCTTTTAGTCGACCTAAAAAGTTGTCATCTTTTCTATCTCTTTCTTTAAAAAGTTGCTCATTTCCTGGAAATCAAAGTAAAATAAAAATCACTTAATACCAATACATATACAGTCGAGCCCCGATTAAGCGGCCACCCTCGGGGAAATGGGAAGTGGCTGCTTAATAGGGGTTGGCCACTTAATCAGGGTTTTATTTACAGTATTATACTGATATTGGGACTTTGATACTGTTCGCTGGCCGCTTAATCGGGGTTGGCCGCTTAATAGGGGTTCGACTGTAGTATCACTGTTTATTATATAAACTAGAGTGAATTACAAGGCGATATCTTTACACTGTAAAAGATGACATATATTTTACATGTGAAGATATCGATGACGTAATGTTTGCTGATGAGTTTGCCATGTTTCAATGCTGAATGAGCCAAAATTTATCGATATAAAGTTGAAACATCTTCAGATCTTACTCTGCAATCTTTGGCAATCTTCAGAAAAGTTCAGAAATGTTCGTAAACTTTTGTATGACCTTCGGGCAACATTCAGAAATTCTTTGGAAATCTTCAGAATATTAAAATCATCAAAAACTTTGTTATTAGTATGTTAATAAAATAAACAAAATGATTCATGGTTGTTTGGAGATATGAAATTTCTCTTCATCCAGACGTCTCTTTTCATCCCTCATTCTCAAGACACCTGAGATTCGACCCGAAATAGTCCACACTGATGACGCAGCCTTACAGAGAGTTGTAGTGTCTTGGATTGACTGTAAGTGTTGCTTGGTTTTGATTTTTTGCATGCAAGCAACAACCAATGTGAGTGACTACACTAACAGGGTCTCTTCAGTTCTCAGTATTGATTTTTTCGGGTTGAATCTCAGATATCTCTCAAGTACGGGATTAAGTGAGCATGCAGTGAGGGGCCAATCTCGTTCCCAGAGTCCTTGTTACCCTTGTCCAGCGGCGAGTGGCCAACAAGGACCTCTGGGGGGGAAGCGATCCGCCATGACAGGATTCTTGGACTTCCAGCTCTACTACGCATGTGTTCGACCCCATGTTTCAACTAGTTAACGGACACCAAGATTCTTGGACTTCCGGTCTTACTGCACAGGTCAGGCAGATCACTCTATCCCAGAGGTTCTTGTTGGCCGCTCCATCGCTGGACAAGGGTAACGAGGACTCTGGGAACGAGATTGGTGAGGGGCATGTTTTTACTCTGCAGCCAGTTGTATGGATACTGGCTATCTCGGGAGCTTTACAAAAACATATTAAATCATTTTGAGGATATTACAGAGCGGATACTCCAACCTGTGAACCATGAAGGCTATGGCTTATTGGTACTTATTTTTAACTTATCAGACCTGCCAACTCTGATGGTTTGATCGTGAGACCAGGGCCGTAGCTAGCGGGGGGGCAAGGGGGGCAGTTGCCCCCCCCCCCCAAGAATGGGTAATGCTTTCTGAAAAACGAAAACTGCGTATGTTTTTTTCGCGTTCAAACAGCCGCCTTCCTGATAAAAAATATATGCCGAGGGTCTTTCAAAAACAAGATTGAACATTTCAAAGGCTTGGCACTCTCCCCAGATTTTGCTCGGCATATTAAATCAAGATGATGGGGAACGAAGAGGCGAGAACTTCTTACTTCTTAGGTAACTAAGTAAGTAGTTATATTTTGACTGTCCGGTACCATACTAACTTGAACATTTACGATTGATTGAGAAATATATTTTGGAGCGGAAATCCAACTGGAGACATCTTTTACACACGAAATAGACTAATAAAATGTTTAGTGTACTAAGGCCGATATACGGTATGTATCAAGTTAACAAAACCTCGGAAATATTGCTGTAAGCACTAAAAATACCTGCCCATTTTACACTTGATCGAGATTGATTTTTTGACAAAATATATCATGGAGAATGCTGAAAATAGCATTTCCGCGCCTCTAGATTTCAAAATTTTCTGAGGGGGCATGCCCCCAGACCCCCCTAGCGGCTCGCGGCCTTCGGCACTCGCTTCATTGCCCCCCCATTCAAAAAATTCTAGCTACGGCCCTGAGACTCATGGTTTCGTGTATCAACTCACGGTCTCACAATTTGGTCCCAAACCTCACAGTGAATCAAAAAACTCTTGAAAATTCCAAACAATTTCAGGTTACCATATGAAGCAATTGAAAAATCTGTGTTGAAAATGGCCGAATTTGTCACATATAATGTTTGAGGGAAACCTCTCTCTGGGAAAGCTTTAGCTGTGAAGTGAACTCGAAATGGCGGCTTGCTTGCAGATCGCGAGTGTGGAAACAGAAACTAACTCCTCGGAGACGGAATCTTCGGAGCCTCAATGAGCACAACTCAGGCAAATAATACCTTGAAACAAGAAATCTGTAATTTTTAATTTCGTTTAAAGCATTTTTTTTGGAAATCTCCAGGTTTGAGGCCACAATCTCCAGGTTTTTCTGGGCTTTTTTTCAATTTTTCAAAATCTCCAGATGTTTTGCAGGTTGGCAGGTCTGACTTATTTTGAACTTTTTTCAACTTATTTTCCACTTTTCTCAGAACTAGCCAATCACAGCTATGATCAAAGCAACGGCCGCGATATTTTTTACCTTTTTATGAAAGTAAGGACCACCGCGATGGTACTTTGGTAAAAGCATGGGAAAAAGGTAGAAAAAAATATATTGGCTGTATTTAAAAATAAAGTATTAAGTATATAATAGTGAGGTTTTTGGCTTTTGGGGTTTGAAATTTGCGATCTGAGGACTTTTGGGGGGTTAGAAATTTTGTGGTGACTTTTTGGGGGTGAAAGATTTTGGTAAGGAATTTTTTGGGTGGTTGACAAAAAGGGTTCTCATTTATGGCATGCATTGAAAAAATTGGAGTTTTTGGGAGTCTGGTTTTAGCCAAATAGGACTTTTTGGGGTTTAACAAGTTGGCCTCATTCGGACATCCCCTGAGTACCCCCCTTGGGGATATTGGCCTCCATTCACATTGGAAATTTGTTGATTGGATTGCATTTTTGATGAAGCCTTCTAAGAAATGCCTTGCATTTCAGCTGCAGACATGTTTACATACATGAAAAGACTCTGGAATATAAGCTTCAGTTAAAATCAAAACGTTCACAGCTGGTCTCACAGTTGTTGATTGTGCACATGGCTTTTTGACATGTCATTAGTGAGAGCGCGTAACCCAGACACTTAGATTTTTTTTAGATTTTTTTTTTGTCCTGATGAGAACCCTGAGAGGTTGAAAGTTTTTGACATTAGTCCGTAACTTTTTCACGCTCCAAACTGTTGAAAATATATAAATCTAGAAGGAAAAAAGAAAAAAAAAACACAAAAAGGTATAGCTGGGATCGAACCCGGGTCGATCGTATATGAAGCGTTACTCATGCCCACATGACCACCGGAGCACTGGTCGCCAATTTCTGGAATTTTTTAGTATATATGTTATCCTTACAATTATATAAGAGCTAACCATTCTCGGGGCTAAACAGTGCTATAGTAGGCTAACCGCGGCGCAATTCTCGGGGCTAATCAGTGCTATAGCTAACCGGGGCGCTATTCTCGGGTCTAATCAGTGCTATAGTGGGCTAACCGAAGCGCTATTCTCGGGTCTAATCAGTGCGATATAATAGTCGTTCCCAGTGCTTTTGGAGGCTGGGTGACGCGCTGTCTCTAGTGGCATGTGGCTTTTTGGCAAAACACTAGCTAAACAGAGGTCAATTTTGCTCAAAGTACTCACGTTTTCGTGGCATCAGCTAATACAGCCTGTGAGCTGGGGTGTGTTGGCGCCGCTCTCGGTTTATTTTCCAGTATTTTCTCCACTCTTCGTTGTGTTTCGAGAGGTTTTTTCATGAAACGAGTCACTCGTGAAATTCTGGCGCCCATGTTGGATTTTATGTTTTTGGTGTACTCCGCTGACCAACCGGCGAAAATCATTCGACCCAGATCACCACGGCCAAGAAATCGGTCCCTCTGAACGACTTTAAAATTTTTGTGTGACTCGATTAAAAATTCCAGTACCCCCTCCACCCGGCATTTAATTTTTTTTTTTGAATAGCCCTTTTCACGGTTAACCTGAAATATTTGCATAACAATACAGCTTAACATAGAAGTGAGGCAATTTCGGGCACAAGCTGTAAAACATCGTGATTTTCTTGAGCTCCTTAAACTATGTTAGCATAAAAATAGTTTTAAAACCGAGAAGAACTAAATATGCAACTATTTTAGTTAAAGTTTGCCGTAAAGATCGTAATCCGATCTCCCTGTTGATTATGCGAGTCTACTCTTTATTAATAGAGAAAAGTGGTTTTTACAATTTTTTCTAAAAACAACGTAAACTAAAAGAACTGTAGTTCTTCTACATTTTAAAACTGTTTTTATACTAAAAGAGTTGAAGGAGTTCAAGAAAAACACGATGTTTTGCAGCTTGTGCCCGAAAATTGCCTCGCTTCTATGTTCAAGTGTATTGTTATGCAAATATCGCAAGTTAACCGTGAAAAGGGCTATTGGGTCAAATTCCCCACGGTGGAGAGCAAGCCGCAGGCCAAAAAAAGAGGGCAAACGCCCGCCCCCGGGCCCATACTTCTCAAAATCAACTGACTGATGAATACAAATATTAGTCTTTTATAGCCATTGAACAGACATAAAACATTCACAAGCTTTTCTAGCCCTTGCTGGACTAGCTGATTCCGCAATAAAACTCTTCCTTCTTGCCAATAAAATCAGCGAACAATGCTATGTTTGGGTTGTCCGAAACTGCGAGGCCGTAGCGATGCTAACATTTAGGGCGTAAGATTTCTTACCTTTGGCTACTATTTATTGCGATACTTAAATTTTTCGATTTGGGAAACTGCGTATTTTGCGAGTGTTTTAATTTTGCGATTTTTCAAAGATTTTGCTGAGGCAAATACAAACAGATTTCAGCACTTGAGGAAAAAAATATTTTTGTTAGGGACTGTGCCAATAATTACCAGGAGGGGGGGGGGTTGGAAAACCAGAGGGGGGGGGGGGGCATAAAGTAAAATCAAAGCAAGGATAGGGGGGGGCTCAAGGTAAAATAAATCACTCAAGAGAGGGGGGCTTAACATTTTATTTCAAGTACATATTACATTGGTGAATCCATACCTATTTATAAGATGAAAACCGAAAAATTTTCCGGGCCTGAAAATAAACACACATGCTCTTTTCCTTCTGCTATGGTTCTGTTGAACATTGTATGGAGGTGATGTTTGTTCCAGACGCGGATGTCCAACAATTAAACATGTAGTAGGAGCTCTTCTTTCTGTTATAAGATTTTAACTCCACAGGTGCGTGTAGAGAAAATGTAGGGTACTAGCCTAATAAGAATAGTTTTTGATCAGTTCTATGCATATCTAATAGAGCACGATCTTTTAGCTGACACCCAGTCTGGTTTTAGACCCCTACACTCCACCCAAACTGCCCTTCTAGAGGCTACAAATGAGTGGTACTCAAACATAGACAATGGTCTCATATATGGGGTACTTTTCTCGATCTCAAAAAAGCTTTTGACACTGTAGATCATCAGATATTATTGCAAAAACTACAACTTCTTGGGGTCGATTCTTTAACCCTGAAATGGTTTTACGTCGTATATAACAAATCGTAAACAGAAAACCTTTGTAAATGGCCATATGTCAGACTACCGCCCCATTATTTGCGGTGTTCCCACAGGGATCGATTTTGGGACCTATACTGTTCTTAGTCTATATCAACGACCTCCCTGCATGTTCCCTATACTCTACGCCAAGAATGTATGCCGATGACACTAGTCTTACTCTAAGCACAAGTGATCCAATAGATCTACAATCAAAGTTAAATAGCGATTTAGCTGAAATTCAGACTTGGTTGCAAGCAAATAAACTTAGTATTAATGTAAAAAAAAACCAAGTATTCTATTATTGGTAGCCATAACAAGCTGGCAAATTTAAACCACCAGTTTGACTTTAAGATTGACAAACACTCCCTAGAAAGAGCTAAAATCTACAAGTATCTTGGCATTGATTTGGATGAGACCTTATCATGGGACTCCCATATTAACAATATTGTCAAGAAAGTGTCCGCGGGCCTCGGGGCCATCAAACGTGTTAGGAACTTGGTTCCTCGCGAGACTCTTATTATGATCTATAACGCTCTAATCCAACCATATTTTGACTATTGCAGCTCCGTATGGGGCAGTATTGGTGTTTGTCAATCTGAAAGACTCCAGAAACTCCAAAATAGAACCGCGCGTCTAATCACTTTTTCTGACCTAAATGTTAGATCTTCCGTTTTACTCGATGACCTAGGCTGGGACTCTCTGGAGCGAAGGCGTTCAAAACAACTAGCAGTTATTCTGTTTAAGACTCTCCATAATCTTTCTCCGACTCGTCTGAATAGTATTTTTGAAACTACATCCAGTGTCCACTCGCACAATCTAAGAAATTCGAAATACAACCTCTTCGTTCCTAGACCTAGTACTGAAGCAGGCAAACGAAGTTTTCAATATCGCGGTTCCGTCCTCTGGAACAGCTTGCCTTTGAGCACTAAGGCACAGCCCACTCTTGGCTCTTTTAAATCATGTATTTAATATCTATCGAATTTAATAAATAGTTAGTAATTTTTATAGATTATACATAATTTTGTAAATAACATATTTAGCTAGGTAATTTAATTTATTATTGTAATCATTTATTATTGTAATTAATTTAATACACGGCTCGATGGAAGAGCATGTATTGTGAATTGACACCGTGTTTAAATAAAGTTTTACTACTACTACTACTTGTATAAAGGTGTGTGTATACTGTGAGGGGGGGGGGGGGGTCGTACATAATATCTGACTGATTAGAGGGGGGGCAATAACAAAATTCACTCCTTTAGGAGGGGGGTATTACCTAATATTAGGCTACATGAAGCTCATTTTCCAACCCCCCCCCTCCTGATAATTATTGCACAGTCCTTAAGGTATTATTAAACACAAAAAGTAACGTACTAAACTCAACAAGAAAACGTCGCTTATTTCGCGAGTAGAAATTACTGCGGCAACTAAATTTTGCGATTTGCCAAAAATCGCAAAAATCGCAAAGATTAGTCATTTAGCCTGTTCCAGGCTCTCGGATAGTGGGGACGAGCGAAAACTGGCGCGAACGAGAAAAAACGAGGGCGTACCCACTCGTTTTGTTCCTTTGATCGATCGTTCGTCGTTCGCGCTTTTTCGCTCGTTCCTGCTATCCAAGAGCCTGGAACAGGCTATAAATCGTTATCAACACACTGACACCATGAAGATCAGACATAATAATTTAATAATCAGAAAAAAAAACCCTTTGAACTCTTTAATAAACTATACTGACGTATAAACCAACACCATTTATCTTGATCGCCAGCTCTTAATTAAACTCATGAAACTCTTTTTTAAAAACTCTTTTTAAACTATACAGTCGCCACACCACGCTGGAGGCATTTCGACTCATAGACACACACAGGCCACGGAACTTAGTAATCCCTACAACACAATGTTTCTTCAGTCTTCTCCTAAGATGACATCGGAGCGAAAGAAGCGACACTCGTACACAGACGCCTATAGGTGCTGGATCGCCGCGATAAAATCCTATTCGGGTGCGTCGTCGATGAAAACGGGAGTCCACTCCTCGATCTAGAAGGACAACTGAAGACCCTTCCTTGGCCTCGATCTTGTGGCGAGGCGAGTGATTTCTTTTTGCGGACTTTTGGTCGAGCGGTATTTCGACAGGATAGCGGTCTATTGATTTTTTGTATGAGTCCATTTGTTAAAGCAATTTCGTTCAATGTTTTCTTGTAAGATGCCATGTCCCTTAGGAAGTGAGGTAACTTGACGCAGTCTTGTCGTGCGATGCGCTTGATTCGTTGGAGTTCGTCGCAGCAGATTTTTCCCGCGTAAAACAACTTGAAGTCGATTTCGTTGACTTGACGTAGAATCATGACAGCTCCTACAGGGGAAAAAACAAGTTTAAAATCATTGTCTTATTCTCCGTTTCTTGCCTTTTTATCCAAATCTTACCGCTCTTATGCATAGACTTGTTTTAAAAACCGTCGAGTCTAATTGCGCAAACTCAGTAACCCCGCGGGACTGCGGAGCGTAATTTTAAGTGTGTGGGTGTGAGGAGGTGGGGTGGGCAGCCCCCAGCGACCTGGTTCCGCCATGCGCCGTGCTTTTCCTGGGAAACTTGGAGAGGGGAACGGAAAGTGCCCACGCTGATTTCAGACTCATACAACTTCAAAAGTATTCGAGCAAAATAACGATCAAACTTTGTGAATTTTGTTCACGTGAGCTGGCGTTTCCATGGAAACCACGTTTGGACAGATTTGCAGTTTTAAAAGTTTCGCGAGTTTTATTCTTTAACCTTTAGCCAAGCTCAACCGACCAGTAGTAGGCTTCCAACAGTCCCGGAGGACCATTGGATCAACACTCTTCATTGTCGTCTCTGTTGCTGGAACAGCATCTGTTGTGTTGTGACTGTACAGTCTCACATGTGAATGGCAGTCTCTTTGGCACTGCTCACAGACAAAGACTGTAGCTGGTCTGTCTGTTTGAAGTCTAGTCTTCCTGCGGTCCCCGTTTCTCCTCTACGAGGAGCAGTTGCTTGATTCTCGTATTTGCGTTACCCGTAAATCCTCGAATAAGCGCCCCCCTCGAATAAGCGCCCCTATAGAATCATAATATGAACCCACCCCTCTCTTTAAAGGAGCTACGTCACGGATGGCGCATCTTGAAAAAAATGGCCAATTTTTTCAAGTTCGCCATTCGCAATCCGTCTTAATCTTCTCCATCCTCAGCCATCCTTCAATCCTTGTTCCTGTTTGGTTTATTATCACCTCTTTGTGTGTTTTTCTACCTTAGTAAACTGTCATTTTGAAGGCTTTCTTCAATTTGAAGGTGATTTTGCACTTCGCGAAAATGACTTAAAATATAGTGACATAGCTTCTTTGAATGCAGTCAAAACGAATGTATGAAGTAAGAGAAGACAGAATTACAACAGATTTCTTGCCAAAAATAAATTGTTATAAAATACAACTTGTTCAATTATGGAATTGACAAGAGAAAACCTGAAATTTGAAATAAGCGCCCTAGGCGCTTATTCGAGGATTTACGATATTCACGTTCTATCCTACGTACCTTCAAAATAGCACTGATCATATCCACAGCCTCCTATCTCACTACAGTCCGACAGGCACCGCTTGGCTCGCACCACCTGCTTCCAGCGCTGTTCTGGATCGTAGATATACATCGCCAGGTGATCGAACAGCTCCTTGAAGGACATTTTAGTCGACATACATGCAGTATCTGAAAATTAAGGTGAGATGAAACTTGTCAGTTATTCATAAAATACCGTAAAACTCCAGATGGAAATCGGTACCATTTAAGGTGTTTCACGAGGATTTATCGAAAACAGCCCTTGTTTCCCACAATGGCAAAACCTCAATTTGTGCGCGTAATCAGTTAAATGAGAACACCCAACTGACTTGCGCCGGTCGTTGTCGCGGCTTCGCCGTTCATTTTGCCCGCTCCGCTGACAAAACTTTACCTCGTGCGAACAATACCGCCAGCTGCGCAGGCTAACCCAAGAAAATTTCCCAACTTTTCAAAATGGAGGAAAAACGCCAGAAGCGAACTGGTCCGATCGAGTTAGCGCGCGCGCTTCTTTCCTGTGCCCAGCTGTGCGCAACCCAGCCTGATCGCAGATTCCGTTACGCACAATAATCTTTCTGAGTCGACCCTTTTGTCCGCGCAATACACAGTGCAAAAGAAGGCTGCGAGGAGAAGTGAGTAGATATTACCGACCGACATTTTATAAGGCAGGAATAAAAAGCACGTTCAAAGGAAACTAGTGCTGACCATGATGCACTTTTTGATTACTTACAGTAGAGTAACGCGGGCAGGAACAGCATCTTGACTTGAGCCTGGTAAATCGTATTAATAGCCGCCAGTCCTTCTTCGTTGATCCTGCCAGTGTAAGACCTGGGAGTGCGCAAATCAAACTTTTTCCTGTTCGAGAACCACGGCTGCAAACCATCATTTGTGGCACGAAGCTAACACGGAGGATCACGAGTTAAGGGCGTTTGTATTGAAAGGAACAATCGCCTGCGGTAGGCTCTCCCGCTCGGGGAACACCCTACCTCGTATCCCAGGGCTTTTAAAATTGGAGGATATCCTGGTCACAGAGGGGGGGGGGGGGGGGGAGCGCAGAGAGCCTGCTCACAGGCTAAGAAAGACACTTTGTTCAATTATGCTTCCCGTAAGCTAAGAAGGACACCAGTATATGATAATGTGATGGTTCATAAATAAACGATCAAATTAATTAAAGCTTTCCACCAGTTACCGCATAATGCCAATTACGCTTGTTACTGAACAGAACATAGAAACAAAGTCGCTCTAATGATCTGTTGAAAAGAGCTACAACACACAGATGCTGATGACTCAGCAGATAGCCACACTTGCTGGGTTCATGGGTGCGTGACATCACGCAACAGAAAAATCAGTACGTGATATACCCAGGAAGCAAAGTTCAGTTTGTTCATATAAATTGTTGACCGAGCAGCCTTCCTATTTAAAGGCCGACAGCTACATAAACAACAGAAATATGTAAACAAAGAAAAAATTACAACACAACCTTGTTTTATACACCGGTAGATTTTTATCTCTCGGTAAATTGGTTTCGTATATAAAATCGCCGGACTGAAAAAATTGAAGTTTGCTGAATCATTCGATTTTAGCAGGAAGTAACTGAGAAGTCAATTTGCATTGCAAAATTTTCCGTAATTGCATAACCGCAACAAAACCACAAAAATTTTGACACACTTTGAGCGTTGCAGTTCATAATGCCTAAAGAAAATTTATCATACTGTAATGGAAAATGCCTCGATGGAAGTCGATTTCAGACATAACTAAATCGACACCCGCAGCGCAGCTGAGACGTTTTTGATTTGATTATATAAATCTCACCAGGACATTCTTATGTAAATAGAAAGTTAATAAACCGCCGGTACTAGCCAAAAAATATCACATTAATACCCTCTAAAGATTTCTAATGGCACTTTTAAATTAAGCTTTCACTTCAAATCAGTTCAGTTGACGTAAAAGGATACAAAATGCGTTCCAATCTCGTGATCCATCAAACTTTTTATCCCATGCTCTCGAAGATACACATTCTCACTGCTTTTCTTGAGCCACAGAGTGAATTTCCGTGCTTCGGGTCGATTGTATCGCACATTTGGTCCCTGCCATAGCATCTTGCCACTGCAGTTGAGATCGCTTGTCCAGAACACGCTCAGCGATCCATCTAGACCGTGCGATTTTAAATACTGCAAGACTGTCTGAGACGCTTGGCCAAGCGAAATCCTCTGTCCAAAAGCCGCGTCTAAGAATACATCCCCGCTCCCGAAAACATCCCGCACGCGCTCCAGAATGTAGCGCCGCTTCTGCGAAAAAGTCGAATCGAATCTCAGCCTTCTTCTTGTTGGTGCCCAGCCAGTCCACGGCTCCCGCGAATTTGAACCGGGGCACTTTACCAAACTTGAGGAAATTTTCTTTTTCTTCTTGCAGGTTGTTTATGTGGTCGTTCGATTGGTACTTTAGCGGCGTTTCGCGCAAAATTTTCACCGGTGTTTTGACCGACGGATCGAATGCGCTGTCCATTTCGCTCTTGTCCGAGGCGTGCATCCCGAAACGGGACGGTGACTTTGCAGTACCACAAAAAAAATTATCCTGGACACATCTAGCAAGGGGTTTTCACAGCGTCTTCCATATAAAACCGCATCGGCTTCATTATGCGAAAAAGAACCATTACAGTAATTGCTGTTGTTATGGAAACTTTCAATTTCAATTACTGGCTTAGTGGCCACGCTTGTACCCATCTGGCCAGGTTACACATTTTCAACATGGCGGATGGCGAGAAGGCAAACGATAAGGTACTTTATAACGTCTTGAATGCTTTTTAATTTCATCTTAGACTTGTCACAAGTCGACTTCTTAATCCCAAAAGTCTAACTCCATCTCAGTGTAGTTTTTTAAAACTTTAGATTTGTTTTTTTTGGGTGTGCCGAAAGATAATCATGTTGCAAATCGATGGTTTGCTGTGTGCACGTGGGTATGTTGTTGTCACTATAAATTATCTCAGAATTTCGTGTCGCTTCTGTTAGTATTTGGACTAAAAATATTTTGTCGAACGTTTCAAATTCATTTCCTGTCTTAGGATCTAGACGACGTGCAGCATGTCATGCCCGAAATGAAATGACCCGCGGGGTTGAACCCCCGGGGGGGGTACTCCCAAAAAAATTGGGTGGGGGTGTGCCGCTGGGCTATAAAAACCCTTACCCTGTACCAGAGCACAAAACGCTAATTTTGCGACCCTGTTCCAGACTAAATGTTGAAAAAAGATACCCTGTTCCAGAGGATTTTTAACGACTTTTTTTCTTAACCCAAAAGGCTAAACTATAAATCAGCACTGCTAACGTGTAGCTGTAAAGGCTTCTTTAATACTTTTGCGCGTTTCGTTTCGTCTGACTAACGTAGACTTCGTCTACCCTATTCCAGAGTATAAATTACCGATCTTCGTGCCAACTTCTGGGAAACTGATACCCTGTTCCAGTACCAAAAAATGGCCTTTTGGTATAGCCCTGTTCCAGAGCAAAATGCTCAAAACCATACGCCTGTGCCAGCGGCACGTACCTATATAGCGTATATAAGGGAGTACCCCCCCCCCGGGGTTGAACCCAGGGCAGGGGGTAAACCCCAGGAGAATGGCAGTGCATGCTCTGATTGGCTAAATAAAAATGTTTTATTAGAGTATTAAAAAAAACATAGAGGATATATTACACAACTGTGCAAAGATATTAATTTTATTTTCAAGTCTTAGTGGTAAAAAAATATGCGAGTAAAATATTGTTTTTAACATGAGAAAATAAAATTCATATATCTTCAAGCCGATGTTCCAGTAAAACACTCATGTCTATCTAGATATATGAATTTTATTTTCTCATGTTAAAAACAATATTTTACACGCATATTTTTTTACCACTTGTCTATATAATAAAAATGTCCGTAAATTTTGACATTTTTGAAAGGAAATATCTTGTTTAATATTCAACATATTCCTTTTAATTCATATCTGCGGCAATTGCTATATATAGCTCATAATGTATCTATAAGTTTTGCCAGAATTAATTTAATTTTCAATAAATTTATGCTAAAAAATTATATGAGGAGATAAAAAATGTCGATGTAATAATAAAGATCTGTTTATAAACGAAGATTGTCCTATACCCAACGTTTTGATAAATACTGTCTGGGTACCATTTTAATTTATTTTTTTAGTGATCTATTTTTATTGATTCAAAACAGAATCAGCCTGTTGAAAGTGACAATGATAGTGATGACGATATCCCTCAATTATCAGCCCAAACCCTGGCAGCTTTGCAAGGCTTTTATGATGAACAGAAACAAAGAGAGGTGTCAGCATCAGAAGAAAATGATGCAATAGATGAAGACTGGGTATGTTGAATGATAAGATATTAGATAACTAAGCTTGCTCAAAGGGACACTACTGGGAGAATATCAGCCCCCTTGGGGGCTTTTCTTTATGGACCGTCGCTGCACTCGATCTGTACTTTAAAGATTTAGAGCCAATATTCTCCCAGTACAGCCAAGAAAAAAAAATGAAACTGTATGAACAGGAAAACATAATTTGTATTTATAATCTTTGTCCTAGCAACTCAGCCAGTTTTGGTAATGATGACAGCACAGCCTCCGCATTGGCAGAAGAAGTTCTGAGAGCATCTTGTAATGGCAGGTGAGCGGGATTAATCTGTTTCGTGGATCTCAACATCAGCGGAACCCAAAATGCTAAGACTCTGCTGAAGAGGTCTGTTTTCTCAGGCAAACAGTGGCTCTGAATTTGACTTCAATCGATCGATTCGATCGATTGAAGGCAATCAGTCAGTCAGTCAATCAATCATGCAAGGGGATATTATTTTGTCTTTGGTTGATTATATATACCATTTTTTATATTTTTTTATTTTTTTTATAATTGTCAATTATTTTGTTTTCTATTCCTAGAATAGCTTGCCTTTGTGCACCAACCTTATACAAGAAACTACTCAGCATCAAGCCAGTGGGATGTGAAGCAAAAATATTTGAATATGACAGAAGATTTGCTGTATTTGGAGAAGATTTTATTTTCTATGATTACAAGAAACGCACTCGACTTTACCAGCTTCCATCGCAGAGCATTCCTTTGATCTGGTGTTTGCCGACCCCCCTTTCCTTTCAGAAGAATGTCTCAGAAAAACTGCGGAGGACAATAAAATACCTTGCCAAAGAAAAAATAATTCTGGTGCACTGGTAAGTACAACTTGTTTAACTGACTGAGCGACTTGTTGAGACAGGCGCTCAACTCCTGGTTTTAGTGGCATATTAGACTACGAGCAGTCCCTTCATTTTTCTCAGGGATAGTCGAGTGGGTGTCTCCGCGAGGTGATTTTCGCGGGGCGCTCGTGTGCTCGCTCTCCCACTCGACTATCCCTGAGAAAAACAAGGGAGCTGCTTGTAGTCTAGTGGCATATAGAGGCAACTAGAAGTGTTCCAATAATACTCCCCCTGGATGTGATTCTAGTCCATTGCAGCTTACAAGTAGTTATTATAAGACAATTAGTTGTCTCAACAAGTTACTGATGGTAAAGCTGATTATATGATTAAAAGTTAACGCAAGGTTTTATTCCTCATGTACATGTACTGTATTTAAAAGTGACTTTAAGTGTAGTAATGTAGTTCGAGGATTGTAGACGCTAAAAAAATGAAAGAAATCACTGTTGATACTTATAAATTAAACTGAATCAGAAGTTGATGCTAATCCTGGATTAACTTAATCCTGCAGTTTGGCCCTGGGTGGAGAGAGGCACTGTGAGAGTAAAGTGTTTACATAGGCCTTTGGATAAGACACGCCATAATACAAACTTACCTCATAGTCCTAACTAGAGTGTTTTTCCCCCCAAGATTTGTGAAAAAAATCTGCCAGAGCTGACTAGAACATGTCACATTTTTACTTACAACGTTTATTTTTTTTCATTTCAGGTCAGTCATGGAAGAGCTAGCCTTCAAGCTACTCAGAGTAACACCTTGCAAGTACCAGCCAACACATGAGAGGAACCTGGGCAACAAATTTGCTTGTTTTGTAAATTATGATAGTGACCTGAATAAATGACAAATGTTTTTACCAAGAGCTATTGTGTGATGAATGTTCTATTAACTTCACTATGCACCTTGCGCATCTCTTCTCTCGTGTGTGCCCCTAAAACCTCGCGCACTTCTCCACTCAGCGCCTGCTACGCAGGCTAATGCACCGAAAGCCTGCTGCACACCTCAGATTGTGCAGTCAAAAGTGCTTTGCTAGTTTGTTTTGACTCATTAAAAATAGTTGATTTTTCAAGCTGATTGTGTAAGCTCTCATTGCCTTCAGATGAGGAGGATTTCTCCTTACAAGGCAAAAAATATCAAATACAACAGATGATTTCCTGATGGCCATTCTCATGAAAATCAATATTACAATGGCCAATCACAACAAACATAAACAACAAAACAAACCATGAGAACTCAATGCATGAAAGAAATGTAACAGGCACCAAGCATGGGAAAATGCGTGACTAGGTCTTGATTGGTTGAGTAGGTGGTGTGAGTTTTTCAAAACCAATCGCAGCGTAGTAAAGCAAAACCAAAGGAATTCCAGATTACTTTTGACACTCAATTGAAAACCGCTAGATATTGCTGAGCAAAAATTATTGCGAGGCAGTTAGCTCATTTGGACTCTTAGTTTGTGTCAGGCTTGTGATTCTTTAGTTTGTAAGTCAAGAGCACTTTTGGGTGGGGCTAGCCTGATTCTCAGACGGTCCGACTCGGTCCCCACTCCTTCTGACCGAGTCGGACCGTCTGAGAATCAGGCTAGGGTGGGGCATACACACAGGAGGACCACTTATCAAGTTGTTGCTGTTCATTCCTCAAAACTACTATTAATAACATGACTTAATTAGACAACCAACACTTGTCTAAAATAGTTTATTGTACATTCGTTTTCAAAACGGGGAAACCCAATGGAAATAGATACAGTCAAAGCTCCCGTAAGCGGACACCCTCAGGAAGCAGAAAAAGAGTCCGGAACTGGAGCTGGTCGCTTATGGGAATGTGTAAATACAGAGTTTGTATGAGCTAGAGTTCAAACAGGGTTTTGTCAAGGCGGTCGTAAGTAGAGCTGTCCACTTATGAGAGTGCCCACTCGGAAAGCTTTGATTGTACTATCTTTTTTTTCAAGAACGGTGACAAGGCAATGTTTTGGTGTGTTAAAAAGATGTATACAAATTCAGTCATTACAAAGAAGCACATTTTAACTCGATATGAATAATCCTTAGTGAAAATACTCCAGCATCGTAGGCATGTAATGTGTGCAAAGGCTACGGTGAGAAAGCCCTCTGCATGCATTGCTTGCCAATGACGCTAGAATAAGATACTACATGTAGTCTAAGATTACTTAGCTTTATAGGCATTAAATGTGTGCAAAGGGCTACAGCGAGAAAGCCTCTGCACAATTGTGTGCCTATAATGCTGGTTTATTGGTAATAATCATTCATTACAGCAAATAAAGCACAAAATAGGAATTATATAAAATAATTTAGAAAATCTAGATTTGTAGATCACTCTTATTTATAGACCAGTATAAAAGTAATGTACTAACTAAGTGGTTTCTTTGTAGATTTTCAACGTCTAGATACTTGTCTTAAAAACAGTTGCAGCAATGGCTTTGAACAAGTGGCTTATAAAATGTTATTTATTATTTTGGGGGCACAAAATTTGATGAGAATCTTGAAATCAAGTGACTGTTTATTTATTTCTTATTTATACATGTATGTCTACTTTTGTTAATGATAATTATGGAGGACAGGGCTGGTAATTAAGTATAAATTGGACCAGTGAATGTCTAGTACAACATTTGTCAAAACATTTTTGTGTGTACTGCATTTCTTCCCTTCTATCCCCACCATCCTTTCCAAGTTGGCTAGTGTATTTTGAGTAAATCATATTTAGTGACAAAGACTTTTAATAGCACTTCCAAAATGACAAATCAACCTAAGGAAAACCTTGAAGTACACACATGTACGTGTTGCGTACCTATTTTTATCTCACTCAGTCGGAGAAGAAGTACCAGTCAATGGGTGAAATGAACTGAGCCTGTGGTTTTCCACCATGTTGCTATTAAAGCAACATGACATATCCTCATGGTACCTTGCTGTCGTGATGTTTCGTACTGGCAAGTGCTCGCACTATTGGATAATAAGAATAGGAAACTCTTGAGGGCCGATTATTTAATGCACTTTTAGACAACATTTATTAAGAAAACCGTGGTCTAAACGGAATTTAAACCAATAATCACGCTAGTTACACCATGTCTAAACTCAGTCTATGTGATCTTTGACTCGTCCATGTTGTAATAGTACAGTTTTAGCCTCTGTCTAGTCGTTCTAAGATATGTAGTTCCATGTGAACCCCAATTCAGCCTTAAACCAGGTCTAAGTTGGACTGTTTAAATAATCAGCCCCGAGTGTTTCAACGAAAATTTGCCAAAAACAGAACTTGTTCCCTAACTGTACTTTGATCAGTAATTCAGTGTGGCAAATGTGTACATCTAGCAGATTTGTAAAGTTACGAGCTAAGCTAAGCTAAGCTAGGCTCGATTTCCGCCGCTTTCTCAAGTACGGTTTTCGTTCCTCCCCTCCCTGTGGGCTCATTTTCCCGAACAGCGGCTACTGATTCAGGCTCTTGGCTAGTTGGCTTCATAAATGAACAAAGGTTTATGGAGGACTTCCACGACTACTGCAGGCATGCTGATGGCTGACTATGCCTATCCAGGACAGGCAAGTTTTGCCCAGCGACTGCACTGAGGGGAAAGTTTGGTTGATTCACGCTAAGAGATGTATATCCCTGCAAATTATGCAGTGTTAACTGTACAGTCATATAACTATATTTTAAGTAGTAAAAGCTATTAACATTATTATTATAATATATAATAACCATTAACAAAAGTGATCATCTTATGACAAGATCTTTGACAATAAAATAGCTTCACAGTCACTTCCACTTAACAAGTGTCTTGATTGGATATCCAGTGAGTTGATTGACAGTCTGTTATACGGAAGAAGAGAAAATGTCTCCATTCTATGTTTTGTTGCATCCACCGATAGCCAAGGACTTATGTTGTCGTATCCTCCACCCACGCCTGCGCCATTACTAAAACCACTGAAGTGACTTTTACTGGCACCTGGGTACCCTGTGGTGCTTTGGACAGCCACAGATGCACCATCCCAATGCCAGAGAGATCCATCCTCGGAACACGTAAATAGGTTGTCTGGACTGAGGGGATGAAACCTAACCTCCCATACTGGTAGAAATAAAAAAAAAGTCATAGTTTGTATTTTGAAGCTTTGAATGATTTTCTGTTCAACAGTTAAACCCATTGACACCAAAACCAGCCAAGGGGGAGACCACAGACTTGTACCACTCGTGACATCATCACTTTTCATGCCAGAAGATGTCTTCGATATTCAACTAATAGAGTAGGAAAATGTCTAACAAAGCATGCCTAAATGAGCACGAAATCAAACCTAGACATCATACCTAGGCTTTTAGCCAGGAGGGCATCTGGGTGTCCTGTGGACGCCCAATTCTTGGAGAAACAAATTTATAGGGGGACATACATGCCTCCAGGATGCCCACTTTTCAAATTCTGGCTAAAAGCCTGCGTCGCAATAATGCTCAAAGATTTTATAGAAAATAAAGTATGAACAGAGGATCTTACTTTCTGCCGCATGTGCCTCCAGTAGCGTGACAGGGTACAGTTCCTGTCTCATATCCCAGATACTCAGTACACCATCTTGACCTCCAGCTGCCAGTAGGTGTGGCTGCGTCGGATGTTTGTCAACACACAACAGTGAGACACGGTCACCAGAACTGTCCAAAAAAATAATATACAGTTGCTGTATTTCCTTGTCGAGTTGTTGGGTGATAAATTGGATGTAAAAAGCTGGCTTTTTAATTCAACAGCTGAACACTAGGTAAGTACTGGTATGTACACCACACCCTGGACAATGGAGACAGTTTGATTTGTCAGGGTAGGGCATTTGAATGAAGGAAGGCTACACCTACGGTTTGGTTTGAATACTATTCCCTAGTCACTGATGTTCTTCACCTGTTAACCCTGAAGGTTATTAGTTTTAACGGCTACTAAATTTAGAGATTTTTCTTTTCCAAGAATTACTGACTACCTTATTCTCACTTATTTTTCGCACGTACTTAATTTTGCAAAATCGACAGACCCGTATTTCACAAGGTTTTATTTTCGCGCTTACAGATGTTCAGAACATAAGCTTAGGGCTCAAAAAATTTTGCCCAAATTTTGCCTTTTTTTTTCTACATCGCAAAAATTAGTACTCACGAAAATAAGTGAGAATAAAGTATTTAATTTTATTAGTGATATTTTTAGAGATTTTGGTATTCTCAACTGAAACCTTGATGTAATTTTTAAATTTAGCAAATACGTTTAGTACCGGTAATTGAATTAGCAACTTTCACTAAATTGGCTTTTTACACATTATATATTATTGACTCGACACTTACAGTAACATTGTTCTTCCAGGTTTATCGCTTGGTTGCCGAAGATCCCACACTTTAAGCTGACCACCAAAAGTTACTGCAGCTACTTCGTGTGACTTTGTGAATGTAATATTGTTAATGGTTGTACTATCTGCAGAATCTAGGAATGAATCATGCAAAAGAAGACAGTCGCTAAATATATCACAAAATTCCAAAGCAAATCTTGGATATTTGTGTCCAAGCAATGATACAATAAGTGGGAGACGCGGTGGCCGAATGGTTAGCGCGTTGGACTCCGGATCATGCGGTCCGGGTTCTAGCCCTGTCTGGGTCACTGTGTTGTGTTCTTGGACAAGACACTTTACTCTCACAGTGCCTCACTCCACCCAGGAGTATTAATGGGCATCGGCGACAAAATGCTGGGGGGTAACCTGCGATGGACTAGCATCCCATCCAGGGGGAGTAGCAATACTCCTAGTCGGCTTCATGCTTAGGAAACCGGGATAAGCTCTGGCAGTGTGGGCCAGTTTGGCCCGAGTGCGGCTTTACCTTTTTAATGAGACAATAAACTGGTTGCAATTGATCAATAGAGCAGTTTTCAATTGAAGGGCATGCTGGAATAAGGGCATAACGACAATAGAATTCTATTGTCGTTATGCCCTTATTCCAGCATGCCCTTCAATTGAGTGTCGAAGGTAAAAAAGAGAAAAAGAGTTTTAACTCAGTTTTCAACTTAGCACTCTTGGGAGTGAAAGGGATAAGCAAAATAATTCTCTTCTTACCTATTGTTCTCACTGGATGCCTTTGATCAAGTTGAAGTACATTGATTTGTCCATCTTCACCAGCACTTACAACTTCTGCTGAGCTGGAGTTTGTTGAAAGACACGTACATGAACAGCCGCGGCTTCCTATGTGATGAAGAGTGCTCCACTCATGCTCAAGTCTTATGGACTGAAATTAGGAATGTTCAGAAAGCTGATAGTTTTCATTACACATTATCCTGTGCTCCACTATTATGTACTACCACTCTACGATGGCCACCT
Organism: Desmophyllum pertusum; assembly: GCA_029204205.1. Taxonomy (NCBI): domain Eukaryota; kingdom Metazoa; phylum Cnidaria; class Anthozoa; order Scleractinia; family Caryophylliidae; genus Desmophyllum; species Desmophyllum pertusum. The sequence continues at coordinate 2,297,643 of MU825396.1, forward strand.
CTCTACAACGGCCATCTCTCTACAAGGGCCATCTCTCTACAAGGGCCACCACTCTACAACGGCAATCTCTCTACAACGGCCACCACTCTACAAAGGCCATCTCTCTACAACTGCCACCACTCTACAACGGCCACCTCTCTACAACAACCACCTCTCTACAACTGCTACCCACTCTACAACGGCCACCTCTCTACAACAACCACCTCTCTACAACTGCTACCACTCTACAACGGCCACCTCTCTACAACGGCCACCTCTCTACAACAACCACCTCTCTACAACGGCCACCTCTCTACAACGGCCACCACTCTACAATGACCACCTCTCTACAATGACCACCTCTCTACAACGCCCACCACTCTACAACAGCCACCTCTCTACAACGGCCACCTCTCTACAATGGCTGGAGGATTTTTTTGCCAATTCGTACATGTAAAAACCTCCTTACAATGGCCACCTCTTCACAACAACCAGTTATTTTGTCCCACCTGTGGCTGTTGTCAAAATAAACAAAATGGTGGTCAAAATGATACTAACCTGGTGTTTTGAAGAATAATGGAACAAAGAAACACTTCCTGTTGAGGATGATACCAAGATTCTTCCTGAATCAATACACTGAAACATAAATTCAACTTATTACCATTCGGTGAGTCACTTGTTTTGGCACAGGAATACTATGTGGATATTACTACGCCTTTCAATAAATTAACATGCCAACTCTTCTCAAACAACGCTTTTGGTAATCGAACATACCATATTTTCCTCGAATAATAGCCATCCCTCGATTAATCGCTCCCCCCCCCCCCCCCTTGGTGAAAATATTTGAAATAATGGCCCCCTCAAATAATCACCCCCTCCCCTTTCTTTCACCTCCTCCGTTAAAAATTTGCTTGATTAATCACCTCCCCTCAAATAATCTCCCCACTTTTGAGCAAAAAATAATAAAATAATAATAATCGCCCCTGGCTATTACTCGAACATTTAATTTTGCATGAGTTCGATTATCGAACCAATCGATCTAAATCGAATACATTCAAATGAACCAAATCCAATTTGGTTTTGTTCAGATTCACAGGAATAATCAAACTTTTCATTACCGTAAACAGAAAAACGCCCCCAAAATATAAAAGAGGTCACTGTAAGCAGGTAATTGAACGTTTGATTATGCATATGGTTCGATTGAGTTTGATTGCTGACCGTTCAGCAATCAAACATTCAATTGTGTTCGATTGACAAGTTTTTCTTGTGAGTTTGATTATGTTAAATTACTGAACCCAATCAAATGATTGGTGTTCGATAGAGTTTGATTACCGAACATTCGATTAGACATCACGAGATTCAGATCGACTGTTTTCAGCTGATTCAGTTGGAGAAGTGTTCTATTGGGCAACTTCAACTATTATTGTGCAGTTCCAGAAAATATCCATACCCACCCCAAGGAAGGTCATTGGAAATTCCGAGAGCGAGGGGGTATCAAAAGCCAAAATTTTTAAAGGAAAGTATGAAGCTAAACTGGAAATTCCTGGGGGGAGGGGGGGGGGGGGGTTTCAAACCAAAAAACCTTCCATGGCGGAGGTATGGATATATTCTGGAACCACACATTGAACCCCGCTATCTTGTGCTCTCAAGGGAAACGAAAAACAGTTCGACATAGTGGGAAGTTTGAGATAGCCTTGAAATGACTGAAAAACAAGGGGAATGGGTTTGAGAACAAGATCGCGGGGTGATCAAGATAACCAAGTTCGAGATAGTGAGGTTCAACTGTATAAATAATAATTGCTGTTTCAACAGAGTTTGATGCCGTTGATCATTCAAGCCAACCGAAAGTGGTTTATCCCAACCTAGCTAAGGCTATGGTTTATATTTCATAAATATGCTCAACATCAAATTAGAAAGGTATCAGATTTCATTGCCAATTAATTTAATTTTTCTCTTCAGTATTGTTCATGAGGCTTTGCTAAAATCGTACAAAACAAATACCATAATAGATCTTGAGCATATTTAAATAGCAATAAACTTAAACTTAATCTTATGACCTATTAAAGATTGAGGCTTATTCCGAGTATTCGGTATGTTTAGTAAGTTATTTTATAGTTTACAAACCTCAATGTCTGTTACATCTCCGGTATAATTCGTTTCACACAACAATTTGGGTTCATTTGTAACATTGAACGCAGCAGCCGAATCTCCAATTGGCTCCTCGACTTTCCAAATGGATAACTTGTTAATCTAACAAAGAAATAAGAAGCGAAATCTTACAACTTATCCGCCATGCATGCGCGCGTAACTGTCAAATATGGTCGTGTTTTACAAGACATTTTACTTGCCTGATCGTCCCAACCTCCCGTCACAAAAGTTTCGGAAGGATTCAACTGTCCCTGTACTTGAGGAATCCATCGAACTTTCGATACCTTGTGCCCTACATATTTCGCTACGGTTTCTCCAACATTCGCCATTGCAGAAGATCTACTTTGCACATGGCGCGCAAAGTTACCGAGAGTGAGCAGTTCCAGTCCCCTGTACAAATCGTGACGGTTTACATAAAGTGGTTATCGCTTAAACTGGAAATGAAGACCAGCAGTTATCGTAGGCTCAGTACGATATTGAAGAAATTCAAAGATGGCGTCTTTTGAGAAAGCTAAGAAATCTTATCAGAGATTTCACAAGGAAAGAGGACAGGTAAGGGTAAATGCTATAGAGGAATACACCTTTACATGTCAGAGTCTTGTGTTTGTCAAAGCATTGTCTTTGAACTCAACAAAGTTTTTGAAAAACAGAAGCTGTTTAGTTCACATATAATTTTTGATAAAATGTCCACTAAGAAATGACATGTTTCCATTCTATAAATTCGTTACAAGACTACAAAACATATGTTCAAGTAAAGCACATGGTTCAGACAAAACAAAATATCCCATAATATAACTCAACAAAGTCCGGGGAGGGGTGGTTAGGCCATCCCCATAAAATGTTTTGTTGAAATCCCATTGGGACGTTCCATTTTTTATCTGCACCCCCCCCCCCTAAGGATGGCGGGTTTTACTACAAGAGGGTTCGGATTTTTTTTTAAAGGAACCGCCAAAAAACCAACCCTTCGGATTTTTTTTATACAGGGCTGCAAATAATTTTTTTTTCTTGAAAGGACATATGTCCGACTAAGTCACCATCATGATTTTGGTCGGACAAAACAAAAATGTGGTCGGACATCATATTACAGTACCGCTTGATAAGCGAACCGGCTAATCTAACGCGTTGTCAACGTAGAGGAAACTAGTTTGCGTTTAAAACAAAACGCGTTATAATGCATTAATTAGCGTTGGAAGGCAAAAATAAATGTCCGACCACAGTTGGGATTTCATCGGACATTTTGGGCGGCCATTGTCTGATGACCGACTGTTATTTGCAGCCCTCGGTATACGTCAAAGATTATGATCGTATGCCTGTCGTGCTTTTGAAACCCACACCGTATAACTTTCTTGAAAAAAATCATTAAATTTTCACAATATCTCTGGTGAATATCTTTGCAAAGTGATGAATTACAGTTTTAACAGGCTAATCATATTTGAGTGTAAACATGCTACAAATAAGACAAGTTTTCTCATATTTTTAAGGCAGATAATCTATTTACCCCCTCAGGTAAAAAGTAGAAAGCAATATGGTCTTCTTGAGAAGCACAAAGATTATGTTTTGCGGGCAAGGTAAGTAAGCTGGGAGAATCTACATTTTAATGATCACAATAAACAAGCATTTCCTCTTATTTTATTTGGATTATTTTCTAAACAAAATCTAGGAAACATTTCTTCTGTGTACCACTCTGTTGAGTTACAGACTGAAACTCTTTGAGAGAACTCAAGAACTCAAAATAGCTGTGGAAACAATGCCGCAGCTCATTTTCCACTGCATTTCTCATTCTTCCCAACTTCCATTTTGTGTTCTGTAGAAAGGTTTAAGTCTTTACAAGCCTAATATGTGGCTTATCAGGCCAGCGCTTAAGGTGACCAGGAGTATTGCTACTCCCCTGGATGGGATGCTAGTCCATCTCAGGTAAACCCCCAGCATTTTTGTCAGGTTGCCCTGACAATTCTGGGTGGAGAGAGGCACAATAATATTACTCACAATAGTTGAGTATCTTGCTTAAAAACACATCACAGTTATCCCAGCCAGCCCTTAAACCGGATCGCTCGATCTGGAGTCCAATGCGCTAACCATTATACCACCATTTCTCCTACCATGTGTTCTATAGAAACAATGATATAATGTTTTACCGTCAATTTCTCTGTTACGCGACCTTCGAAATCAAAACTCCTCTGAGTGGTGTGCAAAAGATTTTTTCAATCATACATGTGATACCATATATGGAAGTGTTCGATTTTACCGCAAGTAAACACGTACCATATAAGGTATAACATGTATGATTGACGGAAATCTTTTGCAAATCGCTCAGATGAGTTTTGATTTTGAAGATTGCGTAACAGTGAAATTGACGGTAAGGCTACTGTATATTTGTTGATATGTTTCAGATTTCACTGAATAACATATTTATATTGTATGCATATGGTAAGTCTCAGTAGGTCTAGGATAGATTGTTGATAATATGTTTCTCTATTATTTTTTATTGCAGAGATTATCACAAGAAACAAAACAGTCTCAAGCTTCTCAAAGAGAAAGTGAGTGGTTACTTTAGTGTTATCATACTGTTTGTGGTTATGGACTGTAATGTAATTGCATTTGTTTCCCAGTGTAATATTGACAGCACCACAATAATAATATTACTGTACTGTTCTCACACACCACTGATAGCCGACCGCCGCAAGTCTGACCTTTATTGTAAAATCAAAAACTATACACATATAACTGGGAAGCTTCCAAAAATTACAAGGTTTGTACATTGTATAATGCCACATACAACTGAAATTCTTTGGGTTGGTGGGAAGGTCAGTTATGGCGGATGCAACAAAAACAACTGCCCGTCTCACTGGTCACATGACCTATACCCAGGCCCCAGCGGTGTGTGAGAAAAACATTTTCCACTTCTTTCGTTTCACTCAGCCAGTGGAAAATTACCCTTATCAACATTAATATATAACAGGATCCATATTCGCAGTCGTCTGGTCGTCCGTGACGACCAAAACATCGTTCGGACGACCAAAATAACTTGAATACTCGTCCTTTGGACGAGTAAAATCTGAGTCCTTAATTTGCATATGAGTACCTGCCTTCTATTGATTCCTCGTCCAACTGGAACTTTCAGAAAACAGAGACAAATTTGCAGCTTTCTTTCGCGATCGAATCATAATTTTGGGCGCCATGTTTGATAATGCGGTATTTTCATGAGTCGCATGATCGCAGGCTCAATTTTCATGTTGTCAACCGCTGTTATTTCTCTGATGTACTGCAGCATTCAAACGCGAATTGGACAGCTGATCGTGTAAACAACATGTGGCGATATTTGGATGGCGTTATCGCTGCCTCCAGCCAAGAAAAAGAAAGTGAAAGTGAAGCTGGCGAAAAACAAGCGAAATATGAAAAGGAGGAACGACAGCGTGCCTTCCTACCTTCATGGCAGAAAAAACAGGCCCTGGCTGAAATTTGTGCCTGCATTGCTATCATCGTCTGACACATCGCAAACTGCTTCGGCTGGAGGCAATATGTTTTGCAAAATTGCCAGTCAGCGTCCCAGTTAGACAGATCACTGGCCCAGAAAAAAATGTTTTGTAGATGCCGGCTGCACTGTGACATCGCTTCGCCTGGAGTGGAGTCCATGAAGATCCACAAAGCGTCTTTCAAATCACTTAATAACGATCGTGCCGCCAAACGTCATTGTTAACCTATATGTACATTGTAGCGCGATGCATTATACGATGTTAATAAAAAACGCAAACGTTTTTAACATGTAGCCATTCTGTCGCCTTTTTTTACCATAATTCTCTACTTTTGAAAGGGCAACCAAAATTTTGCCAGGGCAAGTATGTTTTTTGGAATACTTGCCCGGCTGACGACTTGAGAAAAAACGAATATGGATCCCTGATATAATAATAATTACTGTACTATTGTCAACGTTACACTGGTTAAAAAATTAATTTTTCACAGGTGTAATGTTGACAATAGTACAATAATTAAAATATTATTATTTTTTAATAATACATGAAAGACTATCGCCAGTATGTATGTAACTTAAGCAGTTGTGAAAAGGAAGCTTGAAAAAAATCCTGTTCAAGCCTGAATTTTTTTCATTAAATTTGTGATGCTGTCAATGTTACACATGGGAATTGAAATTCGTAGGTGTGACGTTGCTAGCACAACAATATGTAACTATTAATTTTGTAGAATTGTCAATGCTACACCGGTGAAAAAAAAATTTGGTTGTGTTTTGTGTTTGAAGTTACACTTGTGAAACAATCACTAATTGCATGTGAAAACATTACATATGTTTATTGTCTTGTTTTAATTTGTTACTTTTAGGCATTAAACAGGAATCCCGATGAATTTTATTTCAAGATGATCAGCAATAAAACAAAAGTAAGGATTCGTCATTATTTTATAGAATTCATTATTTAGCTTTTGCTGTAATGCTCAGAAATCTTCAATCGTTACTTAGCTGAGATTTCATCAGGAAAATAATATTTTGTTGTAATTTTTAATAGTACTAATAGTAGTACCTAGTACCTTTAATGAGAAGTGTTTTTTCTGTGATAGGATGGAGTTCATACAGTTAAGAGAATAAATAAAAAGCATACCGCAGAGGCTCTAAAACTGATGAAAACTCAAGATATTAACTACATCAATTCCAAACGATTTATGGAAGCAAAGGTAATTAAAAATTAAAAAGTTAACTTGAATCACTGTGACAGTCTTAAATTTTATTTGTTACATGACCAGGGATACACCATCATCTAATCCTTCAAAATCGATCCCGCTCAAGCTGTCAACTCCTTAACTCACTGAGTGAAGAATAGCAAGTGGAGTCCTGAGTTCCCTCACCTTTTCATTCGAGCTATTCTTCATCACATGCCACCCCACTAACCAAACTCAGCCCTGGAACAGGCCATATTTGCCACCAACATTTGCTTTGAGTGACTTCACGCGACACATTAATTTCTTGAATTTTGTGATTTTGAAAAAAATCTTGAAATTAAAGTGTCGTAAAAAAAAAACAAAGTGATGCAAAAATTTTGCTGGCACGAAAATTAAGTGATGTTATGTTAGATATAAAATAGATAGATAGATATCATTTTATTTAATGAAATAACGCTATTAATAAATGAATATAAATCATGGATCAGTCGCAACTTAATTTGTTGTGTTGCTGTTGCAAACACGCCACACAACGGTGTTGTGTATTTTAAGTATTTCATGATTTTGAAACTGCATTAAAGTACTGAGTTCAATGATTTTAAAATTTCCGCAAAATTATTAAAAGTGTCGCGAAATGTGGCCACTGCAAATTCGCGTAATTGACTTGTCGTGAAAATTCATGCAATAAGGTACAAGTGAAAGTTGAACTGTAACCTATCACGACCTCTGTATTATGATCCATTTTATTTAGAAAGATGTCAGACACTCACATGTTAATAATAATAATTTAATAATTTATAGCGCTATTTCTAAAGTTCACAGCGCTTAACAATATGTATAAGTTAAAATTAAATTAAGATGAACAGATAAATGGAACTAATTAATTACATAATAAAAAGCTAAGTGATTAAAGTGAGTAAGCAAGTTTGAATAAAAATGTTTTGAGATTCCTTTTAATTATTGAGTGAACATCTGACTGTTTGACATCTTTCTAAATGCCATCATGATGCCCAATTTTATTTATTAATTAATTATTAATCAAATAAAATTGGGCATGGTGGCAATGGCCTGGTTACTAGCCTGCGGAACAGGCGTTATTTTTTTTGCGTTTTTTAGGCAAGCGCGAGGCGAGCGTGGAGCGCGAGTCACGCGCGACGGGAAGGTCGCGAATAATGCTACCTGGTTACTGAATGGGTTAATGATCAGCCGATAAATTATGTTGTTGTTTTTCTCTTGTAACAGAAAATAGAAAAGCTCCAAGCAAACCTTCATTTGCTGGGAGATGAAGATAATTCCAATCCTCCTAATCAACATATAATTTTTGTGGACAGCAAGAAAGAAGGTATACTACACATCATTAGCTAGAAAGTATAGCTAAAGAAATGACAGTCAAACATTTTCTTATCCCTTTCACTCCCAAGAGTTCAAAGATGAGGAAAAAATCTGGAATTTCATTTTGCAAAATTGTCAAAAACAAACAGCACCACTTGTATTGAATGTACTGCTCAATAGCTTTCTTTTGAATGGTCACACACTAGGGTTTCATCCACAGACTCAAAAGGTACAACCACTTGCCTGTATTGAGAGTGACTATCAACCAGCAGTTTTTTTTTTGGTCATCATATAATTTATTATACAGGTAAATAAAGCATGATATGTGTACACTCCCTCCCCCCCCCCCCCCCCCCCCCTCTTTTTGGACCTAAATAAAGGAATACAGGAAATGCAGTAGACATTGCTTTACTCACATCAACTGGACACTTAGTGCAGGCATATTCAACTCAAAATTCACTTGCAGTATATTGTTGTTTTTCAGCTCAGTCGTTTGATGCTGCAGCACATTTTGACACTGTCCCAGAACTTGTGTCAAGAACATACAACAGGCCCAGGAAAGAAACACTCAAAAAACATTTAATTCAAACTCCAGATGATCAAATAGTTCAGGTACATGTGCATTGTAAAAATATGGGGGTACTAATATTCTAAGGGCATTCTTCATGCATTCATTCATCCTCTTCGCCCCTAGTGAGGTAGCAGGCGTAGAAAGGGGAGGGAGGAGGGGAGTTCACTCTCTCTCCTCGTGCTTCCCCTCCTCCCTCCCCTTTCTACGCCTGCCGTGCAGGCTACTAGTGAGGCATAAGGCCGCAACTACCCTACGCCATCTATCCCAGTCTTACGCCAGGGCATTCTTACAGCCAAACAAACAACATTGATTTTCAGCTCACATCTTTGTCTTCTGGTGAAAAAAGGCACCTTAAGAAAATTGTTAATATCAATTAACAGATGGGAGGGGACTCCCATGTAAAAGTGACGGGGGTGATCGCCAGAAATTTTGAAAGGAACCCCTAACAGATACCAGAATCTAATTTTGTGGGTGTGGTTCAAATACATTTTTTACCATAAGAGGTGCCAATTATAAAACAAAATGTTTTTCGTTCTTAATACTACTGGGATGAACACCAATGGTGGTCACTTTTGCCATTGTGCAGCAACAAAATCACCAGCAACATTGAAATGGCCTGCTACGCAGGCTAGTGATGCCCCTGCAGGGTTATGACTTTTTTAGTTTTGTGACTTTTGTGATCTCTTATCTTTCTCTCTAATTTTCATGTTTACAGAGACTTGAAAAGCAGAGGCACCGTTGCTATGAAGAGTTAAGAGAGAGAATTGAACGAGAAAAGAAAATGAAGACGGTTTCTGAGGAACTTGAGCTTCAAAAACATCTTATGGTATGTAGTAATGAACAACGTCAATGATCTGTCTTCTAACTAGCAAGAGTAGACGTTTGTAGCCAGTAGATAGTTTTTGTTGTAATAAGATTTAGATTTCTAAGGCCGATTTAGACGGTATCACGATTTAGACGGTATGCTCGCATCATGCAAAATTCGTATACAACTCCCATCATTTAACGTTTTCTGTGGCTAAGATTTGTCGTAGGGTTTTAAAACATGTTTCAAAATCTAGCACATTTTTCGTGTTATGCACGGTAATCGTAAAGGCCAATTTAGACGGTACGATTTTGTCGCATGCGACTTTTGTAAAAAATGTAAAAATCGCATACGACTTTCATCTTTTAACATTGTTTGTAGCTACGACATGTCGTAGGGTTTTAAAACATGTTTCAAAATCCTACGACATTTTTCGTGTCGTACACGATAATCGTAGGTTTGATTTACACGACACAATTCGTGTCGTAGGCTTGCCGTAAGCATGTCGCATGCGACAAAGTTGTACCGTCTAAATCAGCTGTCCGTGGCTCAAAATTTAAGCGTTTGTGGTTAGAGCGGCTTTCAATAGTAAACATGCGTTTGCTTTGGTTTTGCTCTCTGATTGGTTCGAAAAACTCGCGCCACTTTCTTAACCAATCAGATGCAAAACTAAAACCAATCGCGACTCGTTCACACGCGTTTTCCCGCGCTTTAGGCGCAGGTTACATGTATTTGCTTCGAGTTCTGATTGGTTCCTCGTGTTGTTTCCGTCTGTTGTGATTGGCCAGAGTGATTACTTTGGTTTTGATTTTAGGTCCTAGCTTGCAATTGCAAATCCAGAATTTTCCTTGTTGCGTCGAATTGCGTTTAAGTATAATAATATAACGACAAACTGACGAGACGGAGTGATAAATATTATTTTAAAAACAATATCAGTCAATTCCTTCTCGTCAGCTTGTGTAGTGACGTATAATTCAAACATGTCTGTTGTTTCTAGGGCAAAGGAAGACGGACCAAGATACAAAACGACGACAAATCCACGCCAGTTTACAGATGGAAGAAAGAAAGAAAAAGATAGCAGTGTCTCACGAATATTAACAAACGCTGTCTGATCAGAAAAATAAAACCGTCACACACATGAAACAATCATATTGAAAGCCAATAAAATTACTGTTTGAGGTTTTCAAGTACTTTGACTGGATTTTGTTGTGCCGACCGAAGCGTTCTCTTAGATGAACATTTCGACTTAATATTTCAAAATATAGAATAAAAAGAATAGGTCACCAGCCCCGCGAAAGAGATATAATCGACTAAAAATACCTCCTAATTCCTTACAAAATCAACCAAAAACACGTATTTTTTCACGTTTCCAGTGATTATTAATTTTTCTGCCCAGAGAATTGGTCTATACTCCTTGTATAGAAAGAAGATGATTACTAGACTTAAATTTGCGAAAAAAATGATAGGTCACCACGCTCGTTTACGAGAAAATGATCATTTACCTCTCTGGCGAGCATTGCCACAAAGAAAAAGCCGCCATGTTTTTAATGTGCGCGCGCTAATTACGCGCGAAATGATGCGCAGAAAGGATGCGCAGTGCAATACTAAGGGGAGGCCATACATTTTACTCCTGGTTCCCGCCCTTTTCTAAGTGGCTCTCAAATCTTTGTTGATTTTTCTATTGAGAAATATTATGCAATGTTGCGAAAAAATTTTCCTGTTTCCACCCGGTTCCCGCCACCTTGTACCCTGGGTGCCAGAGGGATTTTTTTCCCTTTTTCCTTTGCGCGAACTGTAAGCGGCGAAGCCGCGACGAGCCACCTTGGGACTTCTGCAGATACTCCAAGATTTCCAGCTTCTAACCCCCACCCCCACCCCCTCTCTACTTTAAGCTCGAGAACAACGATTTAGCTCAGTTGTTTCCCGATTACCGACTTATGAAAACGTGACGACCAAAATGTTCCCAATTCAATTCAATCTTCTGGGATAGTCGGGGATATAACAGGAAAATAGAGAAGGTTTCTATTTTCCTGACACGTCCAAGATTTCTGCGATGGTCGGCGATCATTCCGACTTTATATGAAAACCCAGACCGCCATGGGACGTTTGTGATATGTTTAACCTCCCATAAGCGGACGCCCTCGGGACCAGAAAAAGTGTCCGCTTAAGAGAGGTGTCCGCTTATGGGAGGTTAAAAATGTAGTGCTTGTATGTAGCTGGGAACATGACCAAGTATCCGCTTACGAGAGGTGTCCGCCTACGGGAGGTGTCCGTTAGCGGAGGTTTGACTACCAAAGTCTCTTGCTTCAAGTCTCTAAAGAAGCTCACAAATCAAAATAATGCCCTCCACAGTGTAAGTGTAACGGTTATCGCGAAGGGACTCCTCTTGGGAATAACTGGGACTTCCAAGAAACAGGAAATCTCCGACAATTAGAGAATTCCTCTTTTTAGGAAGTCCCAGGACTCCAGGTAAAAACACGTGACTGGTTTAAGGCGCGGGAAAACATGTAAAGGCCTACGCTGTGATTGGTTAAAAGCACGTTGCATTGAGAGTCGAAAGTAATCTGTAATAGTGCTTTGGTTTTGCGTCACAACACTCAGATTGGTTAAAAAAAACACTCGCGCCACTGTATACAACCAATCCAGATTCAAAACTGGCCAAAACCAATCGCTACTTGGTCACACGAGTTTCCCCGCGCTTGGCGCTGGTTACGTGTATTTGCTAGTGTTGTTTCAGTTGTTTACGTTTGTTGCGGATTGGCCATTGTAATTGTTTTAGTTTTTTTATGGTTTTAATTTACGCCGAGCTCGGCAAACGTACAATCAAAGTAAAAACACAATTACCTGTACTTTCGACAGTCAGCCCTTTATACTTCAAATTAAAGCTCTTTCACCCCAATCAGTATTATAATCATGCTTCAATAGATTAAAATTTGATTAGAGAAACTCCCATTCGCTTTCTCTAACCGATAGCTTTTAATATAAAACTTGCAATTGCATATATCCCGATTTTTCAGTATTTGTTGTGTTAAATTGCGTGAAGTAACAACAAGTTAATTGTACTTGACTTCAAAAAAAATCTGTATTGCGAAAGAGACTCTAAACTTCCTTTTCTTTTCTCCTAAAGTTGAGTTATAGAACCTCAGTTTACCTCAAGTTACATAAAAAGACCACACGACGTGACATTGAACATTTATACATGACGCGACTGTCAAAATCGTTATCCTTCATTCTACACCGAAACTTGAATTGAGCTCTGTGCAACTTAAAAATGAACTTTCTAAGCTATAGAATTCAGAATACACACAGAATACGCATCAGTTTACGTTTCTAAAGAACCCTGACGCGGCTTTAGCTCCAAACTTGCGTTGGCCATGGCTGAGCTCGGTGATAGCCAGGTCCCTTCTTCCCTCCATGCGGTCGTTTCCCCCCCGGTTCCACAAATGTCGTTTTTCTAGCGCTCCTCTCCACGCCACTACTGCATCGCCATCTTGGCCTGCTTGTTTGAAAACTCTTAGTGCGTTCGACTCTGGCAAAGAATTGATCCATTTTCTGCCTTGTCTCCTGGTCTATTTCTTCCTGAAGCGAAAGAAACGAATGAGCTGACTCCCTGGAGCGGGAAGATGAGAGACCCTGGGAACGAGGTTGACTCAGGGATTCCCTGCTAGTAGAGTCTCCTTTTCGAATTCCGTTTATACTTTGAGGCGGGAACGGAAAAGGACTCAGGGAACGAAGACACAACATTTATTATAGCCTGCGTAGCTGACGGTCTTGTTGGCGCGCGATGCAAAATTCGTAAGCGGCGAAGCCGCGACAGCGAGCGGCAAAGCCGCGAGAGTCTGGGGCGGAAAGGGTCGAAAGACCGCCTGCTCTAACAACCTCGTTCCAGGGTCTCTCATCTTCCCGCCCCCAGGGGCGGGAAGATGAGAGACCCTGGGAACGAGGTTGCTGCTCTAATTCCTGGGGTTTTTGAATAGTCCTTGCACCAGTGCACGGAATTTCGGATTGCATGGTGAGAGCGGTGTCACGTCAATCAAATGTTAGTTGTTCCTTCTGATCTCTCCCAAGGGAAAACTTGCGAACTCAGTGAGCTGTCAAAAATTGGTCAACTGAAACTTCGTGGTCGTCTCAATTTTCTTCGTAACGCAATGGTTTGTATCGATCTCACACGCCTCGAAAGTCGTTTCTCGAAAATTGTTAAACGATCGGATCGAAAAAACATCTCTATCGAAAGGGGTTTTCAAAGCGCAGGACAGCTAGAATATTTGTTTCCTGTGTTTGTTAGGAACTTCGCTCTGAAATTTCCGGTGCAAGATTTTGCATATTTAACTACGAAAGCCAGTGTGTAATTTTCCCAGTGCTGGCATGTCTGCGGCGAAAAAAAGCTGTTTCTCCGGAACTACCGTACCGTTTGACTCGAGAGAGGTCTCTTTGGAAAGCATTTTCAAAGCGCTTGAACAGAAAAAAATATTTATTACGTGCGCCTCCGAAGTTTACTTCCAAAAATACCTGAACTAATTTTTCTGCATGAGTGATAAACACCGTGAAAAGCGTCATGTTTGCTGAGAAGAAAATAATTTGACAAGTTTCGATACAGCTTTCTCTCTGATTGGCTAATTTAATTACACCAAAGGAGGTGATAAAAGTGGGCAGCATTCAAAAACCCCAGGAATTAGAGCAGGCGGTCTTTCGACCCTGTCCAACTCTCGCGGCTTTGCCGCTTGCTATCGCGGCTTCGCCGCTTACGAATTTTGCATCGCGCGCCAACAAGACCGCCAGCTACGCAGGCTACATTTATTACGCGTTAAATTACTTGTATTTGAGCGGTTTTACATCAGTGCATGGCTTTCAAGTGAAATCCCGTTTAAAGTCGCGTTAATAAAAGTGGTTCTTTTAATAATAAAATGATTAGACTGCAAAACAGTCGTTATTTTCCGCTCAAATCGCTGCTCGCAAAGGCACAGCCTGATCCGAGCGCGCGCTCACACCACCCCGTAGGGCGTGTGAGGCGATCCAGACCTTTCATTCGAAGACCGCGCGCATGAATCGTAACGCAAAAAATACGACTGTTTTGCAGTCTATAAAATGATTGACTGGGCTTTCTTTCGAGCCAACAGAAAGTGGTCGTAATAACGAAGTGTACGGTGTCCTATGAGGATCAGTAAAACTTGATTATCTGAAACGCAACTCTTGATTTTTTCAAGCGCAAACTTGATTTCTTCAAAAACGCAAATCAAGTTTGCGTTTCAAAGAATCAAGTTTTTGTAACATAATTAACTGATTCCCATCGAACACTGTAGATGTGGTCGTATTTAAAAGGCGGGGTTATACTTCTGGTGTTTGACTGCAAAAGTTTACGGCCGGGATATTTCAAAAATAGTTCTACTAGTATGACTTTCACGAATAACAATGTTGGGCTTTCACTGAGCTGTTAGCCGAGTTCAGGCAGCTCAGCTCAGATCAAATAAAAATTATTTATTTTCCCAAAACGATGTGGTTTATCTATTTCACTAAAAAAAATTCAACATTTGTTTTCTCACCTGCGATTTTCGTCTTTGAGAAGTTTGTGGGACTTGAAACAGTTTCACGTCCGAGCTTATTGTCCTGTTCAATTTTTCTTTCCCGTTGTTTTTATCAACATCTGAGCTTTGCTTTTTGCCCTTTTTCCTCGTCACTTTACGACCTTCTTTATAATGCACGAATCTGCAATTATCCGATGTTTGAGCTTCCAGGCTACTTTCCAAACAAGTATGGTTAGAGCTGATCGATTCCTCGTTCCTTGTAGCGATACATGACGAGGCTGAGCGCTTTCCGGCCATCTCTCCTAACGAATTTCCTTCGTCTGATTGGCCCGCTGTTTGTAAGCCCTTTCCGATTTCTCCAAGATCAAAATTGTTCATTGAATCCCTAGAAGTCCAATTAAGATTTTGCGCAGATCTATCTTGCAATGGGATGTTCTCCAGAGAGCTTAAACCCATAGTACTAAGTGACAACGTTTTCAGCGAATTATCTGAATTAAGCGCCTCAAAACTGACTGATTTCGATCTACTGACGCTGTTGTTTAAGATTTTTTCGGCGTCGCTGATTTCGGTCTCATGTCGGCTTTCATCTTGGCTTGAATGCGATCGAATACTGCTTTCCTTGTTTCCTTCAGATTTCAAGCTTTTGTCGCTATCTGAAAGAAGCGGTTTCTCTCTTAGTCCTGTTTTATGCGCGCTCTTGTAACCAAGACTAGAGTCACTTTGATTTCCAGTCCTCTTCGTCAACAAGATACCATTTTCAAAATCGGCGCATAGTATTTCCAGTAGTGTTAAACCAGGTGGTTTTGTTTTTTTCTTGGACTCGTTTTTCCTGTTACTTCTGCTCTTGATTCGTTGAAGGTAACTTCTTTGAACATCTTGAAGCCGCAACCCACAGTTGTGTTCTGAGGAGGCTTCTGACGGTATCACGACTGCAGTACGACTTGCAATTGAAAGTTTGGAGTTGCTTTTGCTGTCGCGGTGAGCTATACATGTGTTGGTGCTGTTAAGATCTTGTGGCATCACGAGAAAGAGTACAGAAAAATTAATTAATTAACAATAAATACATATCATCGATCATGAAATATAACTGCAATTAGTATATACCACACAAGTGGAAGGTAGGGCTTTTCCAATCTCGTGCCCAGGGTCTCTCTTCTTCCCCTGGGAATGAGGTTGGGGCTTTTTACGCGCTGTGATTGGCTACTCGAACTCCGTTTTCTAGAAACCAAATAGAAAACGTTTTCCGTGTTTCCATAGAGTTATGGTAACACGAGTGAAGTCTGGGAGAACGAGAAATGCTGTGGAAACACGAGCCGCAGGCGAGTGTTTCCACGACAATTTGGAGTTCTCCCAAACTTTCACGAGTTACCATAACTCTATGGAAAAACAGGGAAAACGTTTTCTATTGGTTTTATGAAATAAAAGCACGAAGCAATTTTCTATGTTTTCATAAAGTTATGGTAAATGGTTTTGAACCAATCAGAGCGCGTGTAGTATCTTGTTTATTTTATAAAAAGTGGTGGATATTTAAACCGAACCGCGAAATTATTTCCTGATTTTATAGCAATACGTGCGTCCTAACTTTGCACTTGCGGGGGTAACACGCTGAGCCCGCTTTCAATGCAAGCTGCTGTGACCATGAGAATTTGATGGGGACTCCGTCTTGGCTAATGCTAATGCCCCGGGTGCCTCAGCAATAAACTAGCATTTCATCCAATCCGCTGTGGATTCACGCTACAGAATAAACGGATAGGATATTCGGTTAGGGAAATGTCATCTCGAACTTTCTTAATATGGGAAAATTAATGCCTTTTGTTTTCGGAGAGATAAAAATGTCGTTTTGGGTACAAAATAGATCAGCTAGGATTTTCGGAAAGGCAAATTCAGCTCATAAATTCGGGTAAAATATTTCAATCCCTAAAATTTTCTGAAGTTTGAAAGTTCAGCTAACGTATCCGAACAGATACATTTTTCTTAGCGTTTAAAAATAAGCCATTGAACTGCACAAAAAGCATAGTTAGAACGTAAAAACGACGTTCCGACACCTACAGGAAAATGTTGTCGTTGGGTGCCCCTGACATGTACATGTAGAGTCAACTCTCGCCTCGAACTCTCGCCTTGCGGACACACCGCTATTACGGACTCCCACTATTACGGACAAAATCCAGCCCTCCACCCGGCGAAAGCTATAGAGGTTTGACTGAATTACGGAATTATGAACATTTTCGTGGTACCAACATAACAATTTTGCTGTTTTGACTCTCGATATAGGGGACACTTGTTCTTGAACTTCTCATATACGGTTATTTATGCAGCTTTATGTCAACTTGTATAAACACACTCCCAAAGACTTCCGGAATGTTTACTTTCGCATCGATTTCTTGGTACCGGACTTTGCTTTTTCGCTTTGCTTGCGCCTTTCCTTCCAGACTGATTATTTAACGGCTCTTTTTTCCTCACACCCCGCTATTTCGGACCTGCAAACTACGTCCCGAGGGAGTCCGCTATAAACGAGAGTTCACTGTACTCAGTGAGGGTAACGTAACGAAACGAGTGACTGACTTGGCCCGACATCTCGACCGTCCCGCGCGATCTCAAGTTCCAAAGAAAACTTTGCTACTGAAAAAAAAAATTATGAACAACGATAAAATAGACTTAACTACGTAGCCAGAAATGAAACCAACCTTCCTTATTGTGTTCAGTACTCAAATGCGTAATAGATCCTCTTTCTCTTTTATCCCCATTCGCGTGAAAGTTCTCTCCATATTGACTCCAATATTCCTCCTTCACCGGGAGACGGACGGACATTTTGAAGACGTGCGTCTCTTCCTTCAGTCGATTCAGACATTGTTTTTTCTCCTTCTCCAACCTGTTGACAAGAACTTGAAGTCTGTAATCCTCGAGAGAGAAACCTTTAAAGAACCTGTCGGAAGAATTTTCCATGCCCTGCAGCTGGTTTCTCTCGCACAACGAATGTCGCTCTACAGCTGGGTTCTCTCGCACAACGAATGTCAGGATTTTCTGAAGAAAGTATTCATCTAGTGACGTCATAATTATCTCTGACGTAATAAGCTTGGTTGGCGCGCGCGTGCTACGAGTACTAGAACGAGCTGCGCGCGCGCAAACACAGTGTACTAAAAAAAAGTTTAGAGAAATGGGGTTTAGGGTGGGATACGGTTGCGACCCTTTCGCAGCCGTTTTCGTCACAACGTGTGGGGATAAGCATTGTGTAACGACATTAGTGACGGCTAGGGAAGTCAAGTGTTTTAAAATCTGCTCTGGATTATATGGAGTGCTTACCATTTACCTCCCAAAATCCGGAAATTTCGGTTGGAAATAAAATGGTTTGAAAACTTTGGGAAAGTTAGGGTAGCCTTTTTCAGGCTCTCAGATACAGTAAAAACCTGCGTTATTATAACAAGCCCTATTTTTCCAAGGCAGGCTGATACTGCTGGCCATAAAAATACTTTAATATTGGTGTAGCGCATATGTATTTATTTTGAAGTAGATAGGCAATCAGATTTATACTGTAGATTGTGATTATGGACCTTCCAAGCACATTTTGGTCCAAGCCTAATGTCTTCCGAGTTTTAACGAAGAGCTTTTTCTGCATTTTGGCCGCGCGAAAATTGGGGCGAGAGCAAAAAAGTCGAGGGGGGTGGGGGGTGGGGCTGAGAGAACAGCTCAGCGCCAACCCCCACCCCCTCCGACTTTTTTTGCTCTCGCCCCAATTTTCGCGCGGCCAAAATGCAGAAAAAGCTCTTCGTTCGTACAGGAACGCTTGCTACGCAGGCTAGCTTTATTTGTCAGGTTGAAGTGGTTCTTATAATTTGCCAAATTCTTAATCCACCGTTTCTTGCACGCGGGTTTTTACTGTAGTGGGGACGAGCGAGATAGCGAACGCAAAAAGAAAATTCCCCAGTCCTCCCTCGTTTTTTCCCTTCGCTCGGACTAGTTCTCCCCATAGAGTCTGGAACGGGCTACATTCAGGGATTTGCTGTAATCACAGGGTGGTGCGTTTACTGCGCATTTCAATTAAAATTGTAACAATATCATATTTTTCTTGTGGTTTCTCGTCTTCAGAGCCCGCAATTCTCTTGGTCAGGTGCTCAAAATAAACACGGGCTCTGGGGCAAGATTGAGGCAAGCAGAAAATGTGACTTGGTTGCAGAATTTACCACAGCTCAAGGAAAGTAAGATGACATTTTGCTTTGAATCTCTCCAAGTTCTAAAAGCTAAGCCTCTTGCACAAACATTATTTGATCTTTTTTATCAGGTCACAACATTTTTCAGATTTCTGAAAATAATGGCCCTCCCCTCCCCTTCTAAAATACAAATATAAAAAGATGTAAGCCAGTCATATGGTGTAATTGTTGAACTTTTATTGATGGTCCTTCTGTTGCAATTTACATGGAGCTCATTTTGGCCTTCTCTTGCAGCCTTCTGTCTCGCTCCTCGGCAATAGTCAGCCTGACGCCCTTACCCTTCGGCAGGGACACGTGTGGCTTGTTCGTCTTGCCTATGATGAAGATGTTGCTGATTCGTGTGGCAAACTGATGGCCTGTGTTGTCCTTCACATGAACAATGTCAAATGAACCTAAAAACAAGCAAACATCTCGATGAGACAATTCTTTAAGGAATGAACCAGTCATTTAGCCTCCTCTCGCAGGCGTTTTTAGGGTCAGTCTGGCTGGGACTGACCCAAAACAAATCTGCGATAGGAAGCTACCCTTATTTGAATTCTAATCTAGCATTTGATAAATAACTCATGCACAACAATATCTTTACAGTGAAGAGCGCCCTACCGTTGCCACTAGACAAAGTTTTTCATTAATTTTTGACAACTTTCTGATGGCTTTCGTTTCAACTGGCCAATCAAAATGCAAGAACTATGAGAGGCGGAGATGTCAAGCTCCACGTTCGCGTTCTGACAATTGACATCTCCGCCTCCCACAATTCTTGCAATTTGATTTGCTAGTTTAAACGGAAGCTATCAGAAAGTTGTCATAAAGATGTCAAAAATTAATCAAAAACTTTGTTGAGTGGCAACGGTAGGGCGCTCTTCACTGTAATAAAGCAGAATTTCTTGATCAAAACGATTCTAACAATGCAATTTACAGTAGTTAAAACAACTGAAGCGTTAAATGGATACAAAAGTGAGAATAACTTTTCATCAATCCTGAGCAATTTCAATTTCTGTTTTGAAATTTGAAAGTTCATGCAATCACTCAACTTTAATCCTCTTATTGAAATAAAGGATCATGTAACAAGAGGCAGTCCATGCGCGGTGCCATTCAAAGTTTCTGGACCATCAAACATTGAACAGAGAATCAAAACTACTCTGGATTTATGAAAGTCAGTCTTGTATTTTAACTGTCTGCAACCACAATACAACTGCAACCCACCTGCATGTCTCTCACGATGAGTGACAATTCCAACCCGACCCATGTTGCGCCCACCAACAACCATAGCAAGATTTCCTGTGTCAAACTTGATGAAATCAATGATCTTGCCAGTCTTGATCTCCAACACAACAGTGTCGTGTACAGCAATCGTTGGGTCAGGATAGCGGATGGTGCGGCCATCGTGAGTGACAAGGTAGGGGATACCCTTGATGCCGGTGGCAACACGCCGCACTTGACCAAGCTTGTACTAAAAAATAAAGACAGTCAATTAAAACCATTGTCACAGTCTTCTGAGTATTTGCAAATCTAAATCTAAAGCCATGCACTCTTGGCTGCTAAAATCACACAGTGTTGGCTGGTTACACTGTGGACCCTAAAGAGGTTGCAAAAGTGTACTACAAAGTTTTTGTGGCTAGATCAGATACAACTCAATCACATTCCCAGAGTCCTCGTTACCCTTATCCAGCGGAGGAATGGGCAACAAGGACCTCTGGGATAAAGCGTTCCGGCTGACATGCACAGTAGAACCGGAAGTCCAACAATCATGTCATGGCGGAACGCTTTATCCCAGAGGTCCTTGTTGTCCATTCCTGCAGCTGGATAAGGGTTACGAGATTGGATACAACTTACCTTGGCTTCCTCACCAGTTATACGGTGTACAGTGAAGCGGCCTTTCACGTCATACAGCAGGCGGAAATTCTCACCAGTCTTTTCAATGGAGATGACATCTAACAAACAAAACAGTGTAAGCAGGGATCCATATTCGTTTTTTCTAAAAGTCGTCAGCCGGGCAAGTATTCCAAAAAACATACTTGCCCTGGCAAAATTTTGGTTGCCCTTTCAAAAGTAGAGAATTATTGGTAAAAAAAAAGGCGACAGAATGGCTACATGTTAAAAACGTTTGCGTTTTTTATTACTGTAACATCGTATAATGCATTGCGCTACAATGTACATGTAGGTATATATTAACAACGACGTTTGGCGGCCACGACCGTTATAAGTGATTTGAAAGACGCTTTGTGGATCTTCATGGACTCCAGGCGAAGCGATGTCACAGTGCAGCCAGCATCTACAAAAACATTTTTTTCTGGGCCAGTGATCTGTCTAACTGGGACGTTGACCGGCAAATTTGCAAAACATATTGCCTCCAGCCGAAGCAGTTTACGATGTGGCAGACGATGATAGCAATGCAGGGCGGCACAAATTTCAGCCAGGGCCTGTTTTTCTGCTACGAAGGTAGGAAGGCACGCTGCCGTTCCTCCTTTTCATATTTCGCTTGTTTTTCGCCAGCATCACTTTCACTTTTTCGCGTTTGAATGCTGCAGTACATCAGAGAAATAACAGCGGTTGACAACATGAAAATTGAGCCTGCGATCATGCGACTCATGAAAATACCGCATTATCAAACATGGCGCCCAAAATTATGATTCGATCGCGAAAGAAAGCTGCAAATTTGTCTCTGTTTTCTGAAAGTTCCAGTTGGACGAGGAATCAATAGAAGGCAGGTACTCATATGCAAATTACGGACTCAGATTTTACTCGTCCAAAGGACGAGTATTCAAGTTATTTTGGTCGTCCGTACGATGTTTTGGTCGTCACGGACGACCAGACGACTGCGAATATGGATCCCTGTGTAAGGTATTAATCAGTACAAGACTTAGGATTTCACGGTAACGATCATTTCTGTGTTGTATATTCCTTCTGATTTCTTGCCAAAAATATTTTGTTATAAAAATACAGCTGTCTTGTTCAATTATGGAATTGACAAGAGAAAACCTGAAATTTGAAATAAGCGCTTGTGCGCTTATTTGAGGATTTACAGTATTCAACATTACCGATCAAAATTCATTTGAAATGAGTTTTTTTCCGCTCTGATTCTCAACTAGTAGAGCAATTCTTTGGTTATGACTCTGGTTATATATGAGCGGACATGGATGGTTGGTCCCGGCCAAATTTCACTTGTTTGTCCGTAACTAAACTCCCTTTAATCTAAGGTGGGCACCTAGAGCTGGTCCTGAGGATGTCCACCTTAGGGAGAGCTCACTGTAATCAAATACTTTACACAGATCTCTGTACTGTACGTAATCAGTGCAGAAACTGAATTATTATTTATTGTGGGGATAATGAGACTTCTGTTTTTACAGGCTAGCAACAGGGTCCTTTCGAGATATTAAAATTCAGCTTGATAACGAGGCTGAGAGGACACAAACAAAAGAAAAAATAAACATGTTTGTTCAATTTCCATTGTTTGTGTCCTCTCAGCTTCGCTACCAAGCTGAATTTAATATCTCGAAAGGCAGACAGTCTAATTTGCAGGTGCAGGTGTGGGTGCAGGTGAATAACCCAGGGTTAGCGGTTAGGGTTAGCTTTTTTTAAGGGTGTTCTGGGCTATTCTGGTTACACCTACACTCACACCTGGGCCTGCAAATTAGACCGTCCATCTCAAAAGGACCCTATTGACAGGATAAACAACAACAGCTCTTACCCATGAAGCCAGCAGGATACGTAACATCAGTCCTGACTTTTCCATCAACCTTAATCAACCTCTGTTTAAGAATCTTTTTCACCTCGTCATATGTCAGGGCATATTTAAGGCGGTTCCTGAGGAAAACGATTAGTGGCAAACACTCACGCAACTTGTGAGGACCAGCGGATGGACGTGGTGCCTAGAAACAACAACATTTAACTTTTGTTAGCCTGGTTATTCAATGAAAATAGTTCCAGTAGTACCACATGAAAGTACTGCTTTCATTCGAATGGTTTCATCCACAGCCTTGAAAAGAGAACTACCTTGTACAGCATAATAAGCAGTGCCACATGAAAGTACTACTCAATAGCAAAGTTAGAACTACCTTGTAAAGGCTCGTATAAACATATGAAATGTACTGTTCAACAGGGGTTCGACTATAGGCAACAGTATTGCATACATTACAAACTTGATCTCTAGCTCATGGTCATCGCATCAACGGCAATAACAGCTAACAATCTGTCTATATACTGATGTTGTTGATTTGTACTGTCTGACAATAAACAACTTAATCAGCAGAATGTTGTGTAATGCAACATGGTACTTTTACCCAACGTTACTAATCAAACTCAATTGCGTGATTGGGTTCGGTAATCAAACACAATCGAACTCACTCATGTGATTGGGTTCGGTAATCGAACACTGACATAAAAATTGGAGCAATGAGTTTGATTAGGTTCGATGGCACAGTTCTCACATGCTAAGACAGACTGTTCAAATATCTAGTATATTTTGAGTGATTTTTAGATTGTTCAATTGTGTTCGGAAATCAAACTCACACAAAGTTTTTGGTTCGATTGTGTTTGACTACCGAACCCATTCGAAACCCAATCGTTCGATTGGGTTCGATTAAGTTCGATTACCGAACGGTTCGATTAGTAATGTAGGGCTTTACTCACCATTCCATTCAGGCTCAAAACATAAACTGACACAAAAATATTCAGCTGTGTTATGACTTTTCCCTGCATAACCTTTACGTATAATATCTCTGGTTTGTGCCATCTTCAATTTGAATGTTTTAAATGTGCTGGGATATAAACTAGCAATACCTCAGCCAACATAGAGATACAGAGTTGAACAAAAAATCGCAATCGCTTTGTCGTAAATTTCGATTTTCAGTAAGCTTAACAGCAAAGTAAGCATCAAAGACTTGGAAATACAACACCTTACATCTCTCATTTAGCTATAGCTTAGAATATATAGCAGATCATTCGTTGAAAGGTTAGCATAAACCATTAATATGAACGGCATACTTACAAAAGTACCAGACAACTTATCAAGCATCCAGTGATGCGGTGCATTTAAGCGCTTTAAATGCTTCTTTGGACCCCGAGCCTAAAAAATAATACAACAGCACAACAGTTCAATGTTCGATCTTTCCATTGGTATCATTTTATTCAAAGAAAATTAACGTGATTGTCACAGATGAGTTGGATATAAGATTCGACTTCGAATTTACGATACTAACCATGATGGCGATGAGAAGGAAAGAGACCGCATCCCATGGCTCCTTGCGAGTTGACTTGTTCCACGATGCATTGTAGTCAGCGGTGAAAGTAAAATGGCGGCTGTCTTGAAATATTTCACAGCGAAAACTTCACGACTTGTAAGTGTTTTATTTCTCTATATTCCGGCTTGATCTTTATTTAAAATATTTCTTATCAGAAAACATTATCAAAAGCGTCAAATAATTTTAAAATATGAGCTATTTCAGTGCAGCTATCGTTGCTTTTTGCGGGATCATAACCGCGTATGAAAATCGAGGTTAGGGGTGACCATGAGATGATAGAGATCAGAAACTAGTTTACATAATAACAAAATAATTTACATTTGAAAAGAAGGAAGGTTTGTATCACAACAAAGTCACCTCCAGCCTCACTTCTGTTCAAAGGCCTGGATTCTAAGCACACAACAGTGAACTGTACTATAATAATTATTTGGGGATATACCGTTAATGATGTCACGCTATTGTTTGGTATTCTTCCCTGTATTATTATTTTTTTACGAGCTCTAATCCAAAATATGTGAATTAAATATTAATTCACAGATGGAATCTCGCTTACATAACAAACACATGATTTCTAAGCATTATGCACTTATCATTGGCTTTCCCGGGGGTTGACTCCCGGGACACCCCCGGGGAAACCCCGGGAACATGCAGGGAATGGTGCATTTTTGACAATTTTTTTTGCCCCGCAGGGTAGGGACATTGTTTAGTTTTGGAAACGAACATGCAGACCCCCGGGATGCACCCCCGGGATTTGTTCGTCATTGGTCAGCGGTACATCACTTTCAAATCCCAGATGAACTCTTTTATGGGGTTGACAAGCCTACAATCACGCCTTCCACGCGCGTGTTTTTTAGCCTTTCCCTATAGTTTTGCCTTCACGAGTATATCTTTAAGAGACCTCCCTCGCTTGTATGATATGATAGGAGCTTCTCTGTAGATTTGTTTCAAGTGAAGTTGTTTCTCTATTAGGCGCCAGTTTGCCATAAGAACTTTTTTAAGGCAAGGAACTGATGGTTGATATTGTGTGACAAAGGGCAAGATCTGTTTTTCTTAACGGCTTTTTTCGGAGGGCTTGTCTGTTTTCGAAGCGTATTTCGGAGAGGGTTTGGTTTACAGGTGTGCGGATAGCCTCTCTCTATTAAGTGTATTTTGAACTTGTTGAGTCTTGTTTAAAAGTTGCCTCCAAAGATCTAGAGTTTGTTCAAAGAAGGCTTAGAGCTTCTCCTTTAATAAAGCCTTTCTTGACCCCTAAAGGGTGGCATGAAAAATGTGTATATATTGGAATGTTTCAGTGGCCTTAAAATGTGTTCTCACATCGAGCACTCCGACGTCCTTTTGAATCTCTCGCCTTTGTACACGTCAAGATTAGTGCAAGGAGAGGCAAAAATAAATAGACAAATTTGTCTGTTATTACTGCACAGATACAGTGTAAATGAAGGTATTCTGGCTTCGTAGCCCCTGGGGGAGGGGGATTTTATGCCCTATACCCGGGGATTTAGTAGGTTTTTGCCTCATCATGAAAACAAATCCCGGGGTGTCCCGGGGGTCAACCCCCGGAAAGCCAATGATAAGTGCATTATATACCACTTGTTTCATACATGGACTTAAAAAAACTTGAAAAACGTCGGGCCGTCCGTTTTTCAAGTTTACCTTTCCACAATCAGTTTCAATCTTGTCCAATTTTGGCTATCCACACTTCATTGCGACCTCCTAGTGTTTGTTTTATTTATTTTGTATGGTTTGAAACCATTATTTAGTGGTTTCAATCTATTTTAAGACTAGTTTGTGTGTAACAGAATTGCCGAAAATAGCGTGACACAGCCCCTTTAATTACATGGTGACGATTTTAGGTGATGGATGTGGAAGACGTGGTGGCCTAATGGTCAGTGCGTTGAGCTCTGGCTGGGGTTGAGTTGTGTTCTTGGAGTTTTAGAGTGTCTGAGAGTTGCTGGGGGAGGATTAGGCAGATTTCACTCTCTAACGCTTCATTTCCTACATTCGTGAGACCAAGAAACTTTACTTCCATGTTAAACTCATCAACAATAGATGAGCTTGGGGAAGGTGCCTGTAAGGTTGGTGGAGCCACATGCAAAACGAGTCGAGCGCGTAGGGTAACCATGGCAACCCTGAGAGCGGCAACCACCCAAGCCCCGCACTCCAAGGTGCTTGGAGAGCGAAGGGCCCGCGAACAGGGTGGGCAAGGGACCGAACTCCCAAACCTTCCAAGCACCAACCCAATGGCCCTGCAAAACCCCCGGGCCACCCCGCAACCCTACGATAATGTGGGGTACTGCTGGCCACTATTGTCGTGCGTTTAACTTAGCTTGAATTCAAATACAACCCCATTAAATGCTTATTAAAAGCACAACCTCTGCAAGAGTAAATGTGTGAGATTTTCGTCTTCAGAGTACTGGATTTCCAAAGATGTTCCGATGATTTCTTAACGTTGCCGAAGATATCCAAATATTTCCGAAGATTGCGAAAGATAGCCCACATTGTGTTCGTTCGGACACCAGTTGCAGATCCAGACCTGTCTATAAGGTGGGGGGCCGAAAATGTTTTGACCCTTAATGAGCCTTTAATATTTTCACCCACAACTCCCCTAGATCTGCCACTGGACACTGTTTGGAGGATTCAAACACAACATGTAGCATCATTTATAGGACTATATTTTTTTTGCAAAATTGAATCAAATTTACATGATAGGACCCCTGATAGTAGTCTGGATTTTCAGGCATGAGAAATTGGCCTTTATGCACGACACAATGTTTTTGATCAACAGGCGTGAGACTCGCGTATAATGCGTGAGAGTTCACAGGTATACTGTAATCTAGAAATATAGGCAGCTGTATGCATTTGGTGTTTTCCTTGTTGTATGGGGACTCAGCTCCCGGGGGGAGGGGACTCCCATATAAAAGTGACGGGGATGATCGTCGGGTTTTTGAAAAGAACCCCTAAAAGGTACCAGAATCTCGTTTTGTGGGGGTGGCTCAAATTAATTTTCACCCTTAAAGTTATTCCTTAGTATTGCATTGCGCATCCTTACTGCGCATAATTTCACACGTAATTAGCGCGCGCACATTAAGAAAATGGCAGCTTTTCCTTTACGGCTAAGCCCACCAGAGAGATAAATCGTCGTTTTCTCGTAAACGAGTACCGTGACCTATCAATTTTTTCTCTTATTTTGAGTCTAGCAATCACCTTCTTTCTATAACATGAATATAGACTTTATATAATATATATTATATAATATATATTATAGAATTTATATTGCAGAAGAATAAATAATCACCGGAAACGTGAAACTTAGCCAATACTCGTGAAAATATAATTGTGGCCTCGAGAACACTGCATGCTAGGAACAAGTTGAATCAGTATCGATTAAAAATGCGTGCCTTTTATCATAAAACACACATTAAATTGTTCCTTGAAGTCGATGCAGTATATTTATTGTTATATTTCACGTTTTGCTTTCTCCCTATTTTTTCTGCTCCCACGAAACGTAAAGTGAATGGTTAAAATAAAAACGTTTCTAGAAGCTGATATTGTACGGAATTATGGGGTATATACAGCGTCCTCCTGCTCCTAAACGAATACCGGGACCCCCCTTTTTTATTTAAAAATTTAAGTTCCCTTAAGATAAACAACCAATAGGCAAAGTTTGAATGAAAATCTATTGTAAGTTCTATTTCGATGGAATGTTAAGAGGTACCAATTCTAAGACAAAACTAGTTCTTGTCACATTTTTTCTGGCTTATACCCTAAAAGGTACCGGAATAACTCTAATGGTAGTCATTTTAGATTTTAACACCCCTAAGCGGTACCAAACCACAAATTTTAATCCCTAAAAGGTACGACGATCACCCCCATCACTTTTATATCGAAGTCCCCCCCCCCCCCCCCCCCCCCCCAAGGACAGAGCTATTAGGGAAATGTGCAAAGACTTATTGACACCCCTCGATCCCGCTCAGTTATCTCGTTCCTCAGGGGTGGATCCAGGAATTTTTGATAGGGTGGGTCCCATGGTTTCCTGAAAATGCAAAGTAGAATTTTTGGAAGTATACAATAATGCGTTATTACTTAAAGGCGTGGAGGGGGTGTTTAGAGGCCTCCCAGAAAATTTTGAGATTTCAGGCTCTGAAAGGTGCATTTTGGTGGATCCTGGAGATGGTTTTGCTATGGATAATGGAGAAAGGAGAAAAACCCTCAGGTCTGATAGGGTGTCCGGACCCCCCGACCCTCCCCCTGGATCCGCCACTGTTCCTGACTTGTACAACATTGTAGAATGAGGCACTAAGTGGGGAGGGAGGTCACTAAGTCCATGTGGGAATTCATTTCCTCAGTTGTTAACAGGGTTTATTGTATGGCTGGCTTGTAAGTGGGCAAGATGAAGAAAATCCTGGATTGTGATTGGCTACCCGAGTGGGCAAGGTGGCCTATCTTGCCGTAATTTTCCTGCAAAAATTTTCCCATGTCAACAAAAATAATGTATTTATAACACGACTTCCAAGAATTACGGAATGTTTTTTTTTTTTGCATCAATTTCTTGCTACAGGTCTTTGCCTTTTCACTTTGCTTGCTTTTTCTTCCAGACTGATTATTTAAGGCACTTTTTTTCTCACACACCCTGCTATTGCGGACTCTCGCTAATACAGACTCCGAACTACATCCCAAGGGTGTCCATTATAACGAGAGTTGACTGTATTTAGTGATCAATTTTGTTATAAAAGTTATCTCAGACTCCTGTTAGATCTTAAACAATGTTTGCTTTGTTAATTACAGGATCTTCTCAAATGGGTTGACGGACAGACAGAATTTCTCACAAATGTAAGTGTTACAGGATCTTCTCAAAATGGGTTGACAGACAGACAGGATTTCTCACAAATGTAAGTGTTACATGTACCCTTTTAAAGTTAGCAATAACAGTGACTCCGTGGCGGATCCAGGGGGAGGGTCGGGCGGAGGTCTGGACCCCCCCCCCTATCAGACCTTAGGGGTTTTTTGCTTTTCTCCATTATCCATAGCAAAACCATCTCCAGGATCCACCAAATGCACTTTTCAGAGCCTGGAATCTCAATTTTTTTCTGGGGAGGCCCCCAAACACCCCCTCTGTGCCTTTACTACTGACGTCTACTTCCACAAATTATCCTTCAATCTACTTCACATTTTCGGGAAAACCCTGGGACCCCCCCTATCAAAAAATCCTGGATCCGCCCCTGTGACTGTATAAAACTGAGAAAATGTGAGATTGAATGGGAACTTGACAAAATTCTTGGGGTTGTGGGAGATAACTTGTGATGGACTAACATCCCTTCCATGGGGGACTGAGTAGCATACTGGCAGGTGCGGATCCAGACCGGTTTCCACCGTTTTACAGAAATCGGTCAAATTTTCCAAATGACTCAAAATCGCGGGTTTAATGTCATTTCAGAGAGTTGAAATTTAAACACTTTTGTGGGGGGAACATGCCTCCGGACTTCCATAGTTTCGGTGCTCAGACTCTAGTAAACCGGTCAATTTTTTCCTGTATCCGCACCTGACTGGTATATATCAAAACTGGAGTTAGGCACTGGTCTAAAATTGCTCAAGCCACTTTGCTTGGTAAGACTTTACTTTGGAATTTTTTTTTTTAATCAGAGCTTTATTCACAAATACAGACATTGGTACATTTGACTAAGGTTAATATTAGTGATGGGGAGGTGGGAATGAGGCCAAATTTTAGCCCCACATAAAGCCTCTTTTTTCTCCGCACAAAAAGCTAATTTTAATTAGTAAAGCAAAAAGAAGAGAGCGCGAAATAGTTCATATGTCCCTTTATTATTCATCGTGCATCTGTCGCAAACTTTAGGCAGACTGCTAGACTGCAAAACAGTCCTCTCTTTTTCTCGAGATATTGTGCGCGACGCGCGAATTGAGAGGCGCGAAGCGCCGATAATCCACGCGCGAGCCTCTCTCCCCAATCCCACTCGTAATTTTCACGCTCGTTCCAGATCCTTTTCGGGCCACGTTCAGCCGTTCAGCCCGACTCTTGCGCTAAAATACGGACTGTTTTTGCAGTCTAGTAGGGTATTAAGCCAGAAAAATGTGACAATAACTAGTTTTTTCTTAGAATTGGTACCTCTTGAAAATTAATTCGAGCCACGCCCACAAAACGAGGCGGCCGTAAGTAGAGCTGTCCGCTTACGAGAGTGTCCGCTCAGAGAGCTGCGGCTGTACATAGTATGAGCTAGAGTTCAAACGGGGTTTGTCAAGGTGGCCATAAGTAGAGCTGTCCGCTTATGAGAGTGTCCGCCCAGAAAGCTGCGACTGTACATAGTTTGTATGAGCTAGAGTTCAAACAGGGTTTTTGTCAAGGCGGCCATAAGTAGAGCTGTCCGCTTATGAGAGTGTCCGCTCAGAGAGCTTCGACTATAATTTGATTATTTGGTAAAAAGAAGAACTCAATTTTACGTCCAACAAAATCATAACCTGCGTAGCTGGCGATTTTATGCGATGGCAAAATATGCGAGTGGCGAAGCGTGTACCTACTTGTTCGCATGCGTGTGTCGTTAATTGTAAATTGATCAAGAGCCTTCTTTTTAGCATGAATTGCACCACGAACGCTAATTATATTAAATTTACTTTCCCACATAAGAATTGAGTCGGGAGAAATTGTTTTCGGTTATTTTGTTGTCCGAAGGGTTTAATTTGTAAGAAGTAACTATACAAATGCAATGTTTGTGAGCCGTTCCTCTTTTGTAAACGAATATTAACGTAAACTTCAATTGTCAATTCTCTGTCCACTAACACTGCTCTTGTGTGGTCAAAAGCCGCAAGAATCAAGGAATGCGATGAAAAAGGTGTTAATACTCGCAGCCAAGCCTATCTCTTTGCGTTTCTGTTTAAAAATAGTTGTTTGTTTTTCCTTTGTGAAAGATTGCCTTTATTTCCGTCGGTCGTCAGTCTTTTAAAATCCCCAGAAAAATCACATATGGCCAAGCCGTTTTTGGACGAAAAACATTTACTCAGGGACAACAGTCTCCGGTGGCTATGTACATTGAAAAAATCTATTTGCGTGCGCGAACCGGAAGATAATGGCTTTGTCGGAATTCACAGTTTACTCAGAGAAAATTACGCGCGTGTTGTTTTAAACAACTCCCTTTCACACGCCTACTCGATAATTTAATTGAAAGCGCTTCAATTTGTCTCCACGTGGCTCTATTAGCGAGTTCGTGAGTGCGTATACAGCTGTTAAAATATTCAATTAATTAACCCGAGCAAAGTTTGAAGCGCTAATGTAAACATTCCAAGGCTTTAACAGGGAAACCGGGGCGCGCCTGCGGTCATAAAATCATTCTTAAAAACCTTTCATCGCTTAACTCGACGCTAATCCCTGACGGTTGAAATCTGTCATCGCGGCCATTGATCTCCATCAAGGTACTAATTGGTGCTAAATTACCGCAATATAGGGCGTGATGGACGCAAAAAGATTTCCTTTTGTTTGTTCAAGCGTAGCTAGCTGTCATCGTTTACAAGCGCAGGGATACTTTTTTGTTTGGCGTGAAAACTCCGGTGCAGAATTACATAGTACAGTGGAATCTCGATTTCTCGAACCTCCAAGGGACCGAAAATCGGTTCGAGAAATCGAGAGTTCGTAATATCGGGAGTAAAATTACAGTGAAACAAATCTAAGAGAAACGACTTTTGGTTCGAGTTATCGGGGTTTTTGAGAAATCGAGGGTTCGAGAAATCGGGATTCCACTGTAGTACCGGGAAAGGGAGATTTTACCTTCCTAATTCAATTCACTAACCCCACAGAACCATTTTGTGAGTTCCCAGGCATATCTGAATTTCTGAACACGTACTTCAACGGAAATACATTTTTCTTTGCTATTGACTTCGGCGCCTCGTGTAAGATGCTCTTTTCCAAGTGAAATTTTAAGCGAAACGGATATAGACCTTTTAAAAAGCATCTTAAATGCTGTTTTAATTGTGAAAGAATGTTAGTTTCAAATGTAAAGAAGAAATCGGTCTTTCAAAATGAAATAGACCTATATTTTCAGTTTTGGAGCACCGTGTTTAGCGTCAAGCGTAAGGAATCTTAAATTTAGATATAATAATTGAGCTATCGTTTATGCCAAACTAGCGCAATGTGCAAGGAATATCGTGACAAAGCTATGTCACGATATTTTAAGTCATTTTTGCGAGGTGCAAAACCACCTTCAAATTGAAGAAAGCCTCAAAATAACAGTTTACTAAGGTAGAAAAACACCAAAGAGATTAGAATAAACCAAACAGAAACAAGGATGGTTGAGGATGGAGAAGATTAAGATGGATTGCTTGCAAACGGCAAACTTGGTAAGATGCGCCATCCGTGACGTGATATCATTTCATTTCGGAGCACATGTTACGGGAACAAACTTCTGATAAGAATCTTGATTACCAACGCCTGTCCGTGGTTTCAGTGAATAATAAGAGTGTTTTCCAAGAGCTCAGATATGATCTGGGATTAATCCAGATCGTAGACATCAGTTAGAAATCTTGGCGCTACAAAACTGGAAAGATTCCGCCGAATGGAACAAGACAAATGGACAAATTGAACAATTTTACTAAAACACTACTTTGCCATTCGGCGCCGCTATTTGAATAATAAAATGAGGATCACCAAGCATTGTTTTAGACCGGCATGGTGACCTCATTTAGCTTACAGAACACGCGCGTTTACATACTTGTATAAGAAGCGCGGTTTTTCTCTCTTCCCGCGGCCTCGCGCGCGTTATTCGGGCTTCGCGCTCGCGCCACGCGCCAGAATCCCGCATAACCACGTGTCCCGCAGGATGCGTCCTCATAACAGTGCATTTTCGCGCGCTAGTTAAAATCATTCTAAGTTCGCCTCTGGCTATTTCAGCTAAGTAATATAAGTCTTTCACCTCGACAGCACCGTTTTCCGGTTTCTGTTACAGCTGCCGACGGATTTTTCTCGACAACAATTGAAATTTTCATTAGAAAGGAAATTCCCAACTAAAAGGTAATTACGTGGGTCGCTAACAGATGCGGTAGGAAAGATAAACATCTGGTATCTGTAGCGTTTGTCTTTATCAAAGCAAGTGAGAGTCAGTGTCGCATGTTTCCAGTTCTGTACGCACGCAATCCAGTCTCTTTACAACCCGGGGGGGGGGGGGGGGGTACTCGATAGACGCTCGGGTAGGGAGGTGCGGCTTGGACGCTCAAACCCTGACCCTGTTTAAGACACAAATCTCTGATTTTCCTACCCTGTTTAAGACAAAATTCCGATTTTTGAGACCCCGTCTAAGACATTTAACTCAAAATAATACCCGGTTTAAGACAAGAATAGAATAGTGATTACAAATTTATTTACAGCTTTATGGAGTCACTAAGCTGGTTTCATGTTTACGCTAATTGCGCCAACAAAAAACGGGTAAAAATTCGGCTTGTAGTGACGTTTCTATAAATTAACCTATATGCTTGTCATTAGGCCATATATTTAAGACAAAAAATGATAAAATCAATACCCAGAAAACCATACCCTATCGGGCCGCAGGTCCCCGTTAAGGCCAGATAAGGAAGTACCCCCCCCCCCCCCCCCCCCCCCCCCCCTCTCTCTCTCTCTCTCTCTTTACATTTCTCTCGCCGGCCATATTTAACCATTATCCATTAGTCGTTTTAGCTTTTTTCAGTTTTGATTGATGGTTTGCGGGAAAGACTCTAACTCGGATGTACGACTAATTGAGGATCACCCCGAAGTATTTTACTTGGAAAATTGTCCTGTCGTTGGGAATGTATACTATTGCATTTAGTTCATTAACATTCCGGGCTTATTTTAGCTGTAGCTCATTGAAGTCTAGACAGCCGGTACAGTGGAATACCGATTTCTCGAACCCCCAATCTCACAAACATCCCGATAACTCGAACCAAAAGTCCTTTCCCTTGGATTTGTTTCACTGTAATTTTACCCCCGATATTTCGAACTCGCGATTTCTCGAACCAATTTTCGTCTCCCTAGGAGGGTCGAAAAATCGAGATTCCACTGCATGTATAAGCTTTATAGATATGTTGTTGATCAAAAGAAAAAACAAAATTCCTTTGCTCTAGCTTCGCTAATTATAAATCAAACAAAGTTAATGAATTGCATGCCAAGAAAAATTCCAACATACTGATTACTGCGAAAGATTATCAGTCAGTGACACAAGCTACTCGGAAAATATTTCGGAGTTCGAACCCCGCACAACGGTCGGACGCTCTACCACTGAGCTACAGGAGACTCGTGCGGGGAGCTTAGGGTTCAAATGTGACAAAATTCCCGCCTACTCAGTGTTAGCATATGTGAGATATGTGTATAAAGAATTGATGGTGAATTCACAGCTGATTACATATAGCATGCATTTACGCGAATTCTCTTTAAGCTTTCAAATAGACTTAGAGTTCTACACAACGTTGACAGTATGAAATTACTCATTCCATGCAAGTGTAGAAAATGTATGAAAACGACGAAGAGAGAAAAAGTGGCGGGTTAAATTGCTTTAGCTGCGGTTACAACTTTTTTTCCTTCTAAATTGACTGTACCGTGTGTTTCAGCCACTCACTGAATATGTCTGTTGTGACAGTACGTTGCATTTTCAGTACTCAAAGAATAAGTTCGAAGAAGTGAAACTTTCGTTTTCTCAGTGGTGAATAACGAGAGTTGAATAATTACTATAGCCGTCTTACATTAACAGGGAGGTTAAACAAACGACAACGAGAACGCCGGCTCTGCACGTGCTTTATACTGTTTGGTATACATTTCTTCGCCGTTCTCAGTCCGCTCTGCTAAAAAACAACAAAGTAAAATGACCAAATTCTGCGTATTTTGGAACACGTCAACCACTTTCTATTCCGAATTGGACACTGTCTTTTGGAGAATAGTTCTGGCACCGATTGTAGTGTTTCGACGCACGGAATAGACCGATAGATTGTTAGTCTTGCATGCAGTGGGTGGTCGCATTGAAATAATTTGTACTCGACGTTTGTTTGCTGTCAATTTGTTTGCAAATTACGTTACGTTATATTATATTCAGTCACACCCTTCTATAGTTGTGGGTCAGTTTTTGAGCAATGAAATCAGAAATGAACCTATTAGTGCAGTTGTAGCTACTGTAGACAGATCTTACATAGGTCTTGTGTTGTGGTGCCTCCCTTATGGTCTCTTAAAAATCATTTTTAAACGTCATAGAAATTTCCAGTAGTGAGTGAGCCGCAGAAATGCGCTTTAATTACTACTTTTTTTGGTGTAAGATACTACGGGATTTGCACTGTAGTTTGCAGTATTGCTAATTAAAGTCGATGTTACACGAGCCTGAGACGA
The DNA here is from genome assembly GCA_029204205.1 of Desmophyllum pertusum. NCBI lineage: Eukaryota > Metazoa > Cnidaria > Anthozoa > Scleractinia > Caryophylliidae > Desmophyllum > Desmophyllum pertusum. The sequence continues at coordinate 2,333,448 of MU825396.1, forward strand.
TGTCTAACGACGATTTTTGACAACTTTTAACGCAGCATTGTTGTGGCAACGATATAAACCACGACACTAGTTTTATTTTTAACGCAGCATTAAAAATTCGGGCAATGATGTTGCAGGTTTTTGATGATTGCTTTCAAAAACGTGGGACTGAGACGCGTTGGCCCAATGGTTAGCGTGTTGGACTCCGGACAGGACCAAGCGGCCCGGGTTCGAGCCCTTGCCGCGTTGTTGTGTTCTTGGGCAAGACACTTATCTCTCGCAGAGCCTCTCTCTGACCCAGGAGTATAAATGGGTACCGGCGACAAAATGCTGTGGGGTAACCTGCGATGGACAAGCATCCCATCCAGGGGAGTAGCAATACTCCTAGTCCGCTTCATGCTACGGAAACCGGGATAAGCTCCGGCAGTTGTGGGCCACTAGGCTCGTGAAGACTTTACCTTTCAAAAACGTGCAAAATGTCGCGTTTAAAATCGCGCGCGCCACGTTACACCGTGTTGACTTTCAATTAACGCAACAATGTTGCGTTTAAAACGAACATCACTTTAAGATCCTTTAATGCTAAACTACAACACAATAAAAGAAATATGGCGCCTATTCCTCTGTAGTTTTTTTCCGAAAGTATTCCCTTTTAACTGTATAACTCAAATCAACAGTAGTTTCCGCAGTGCTTGTCGAAATTTTAGTATTGAATTTCACTTTACGCCAAACAAAATGCTCTGCTTTCGTGCATGAGAGTGCAATTCTATACAATAAAAATGTCCTTTATTTGTATACGATAATTTCTACTCATTTCATGGCCAAACATTAATTTATCTTTGGGGCTGTTGTTTACCGAAGCGAGCAAGCAAAAACCGCGCTTGGTCAATGTGACTGACAGAACATTTAAATTTGTTGTATTTTCGTGGCACGCCATGTAAGCGAAAACCGCGTTTAATATTTTTGAAATAAAATTAACTTGAACTGCACGCACAGCCTGTGTTCAATTTAATTTGTGCCTGCCTCGAAACTGTTTAACGCTTGCATTAGTGTAATAAAATATGCACGTTAAATGGAACTACCCTGGCGCGAAACACTATACACTAGTTCAATCAAAGATCTATTACGGGTCTTTAGCGAAAAGCTGTCAATTAAACGCACATTTTTGCGCGAGCAATGTTTGCTGTCGTATTTAGTTCCTGTGTTCGCAGTGTCGTTCAATTTGGTTTTGTTTGTCGAACAAGTAAGTACCCTTGGCCACCTGTGTCGCAAATGACAAGTTCTGTTAAAACTTCACATTCTCGCCTCAGCTTGACAAATCAATGGAGACCGCTCTCTTAAAGCGCTGTCTGAAATCAATACAGAGTTGTTCCTTCACGGGTATTGTTTTTTCCCCGGGTGGAAGACGGCTTTTAGCGGCTCACTGACTAAGATCGAAACCTGCAGCCGGCGGCTCACGTGTCTGTGACAATCTGGCACGACCAGGCTTTGATCAAAATTAAGTTTTTAATGCCGATCTTTCGAGTTATTAAGCGCGGGAAACGATCCGAAATGCATGATATTAATGGCAGTATATGCCACCACGTGCTTTTAAAGAAAAGGTCCTTAATTCTTGGTGTTAAAAACCTCGCGTTTTTTTATACAATTTAAACCATAATGTCAAGCAAATGTCTTTGCCGTTTGAATTAACAGACGGTGATTTTCCCACTGCCTGTCGATTCGAAGTAAAGACGCGTCAAAGACTGCCTTATATCGAACTGCGTGTTTCGTTCCAGAACGCATATACACTCTTGCTGTGCGTGCGAATTAAGTTATATGCGACCATTTACGATGTTTGAGACGACGTCGGTTGTCTAGAGCTTGGCAGCCGGTACAAGGCCATTTGCGACTAGCTCCGGAGCCGAAGGAAATTCATTAAATCAGAAATGAGTTTTCCCCATTTTATGTTTATCCATTTACTCCGGTTGGGGTCCAACCAACAAAGCTCAAATATGAGTTGTGCAACTTGCTCACTTCATGTTTGTAGCGTCTTTTTATTTGGCGCGTTCTTGTTCAAATGACTCGTTTGATCTATAAATTAAAGATATGCCCAGATATATCTTCTGACTTCATTTATTAATGCTTGCCCTCTATTGAACACAGTTAATTTTTCCATAGTTATTTTTGCTGTTACTTCTTAAAATGCATAATAATATTGTTGGATGATTAAAAAATAAAAAATTGAGGAAAATAAAATGGTCCATAAATACAGAGCGAGGTACCTTCAAACGCATAGTTCATTTGTTTTTCATTTTTACAAGAGTTTTTACAAACGATGTAAAAATAAATATTTTAAGACTCAACTGAACATCTCCAATGCGTAAAAAAAAAATCCCTATAAATATCACAACGGTATTAGAGGTTCCAAAATATTGGTTAAATTGTCAATAATTCGAACCATCCTACAACCTTTTTCTGTATTCATACACAAAAAGCTATTCAAAGCGATTTCACTCTCGACAATTGTAATTTTGATCATAACTGAAGCCAAAGATACAAGTCATTTGAATTATTTTCCTGTTATTGTTGTTTTCTTCAAGCAAACTGTTAATAACAATGGCGGATATGTCTGTACTCTTTTACTCTTTCAGCTTTCAAAGAAATTAGCGTCCATTCGTTCTCCCCCACAAGACCGAAATTGCTATGGTATATATAGCCCACAAAACAGATTGAGTTTCAAATGACGCAAGTTTACTACTTACAAAGAACTAAACTTTAATCAGCCAAGTTCTGCTTCAGTTTGCTGAAGTGCCATTCTTTCACTGAAGCTTCGCGCCGTCTTTCACTTTTCCCGCCGAATTTAGCAGTTGTAACGAAACCGAATTGTTCCAAATTCACGCGAAACTCATCAATAAGTCGAAAGTCATAACCTCGCATTGGGTCTGAAAACAATGGAGAAACATGGTAATATTACGTTTAGGGTTTTGTTCACAGCCCTAGCTCTTCGCTTCGTCTTGTACTTCAACCTAAAACAACATGTCGTGAACTAAACATGCCTTCGTTCCACTTATTTACCAACGGCGCTTTCCTCTGCACAATTCCCGACCGCTATAAAGTCGCTTTCAGGGAGCTAGTGATCGCCCGTTCAAATATAAACTTAAACACTACTCAAGTATTTACGTACAAGCATGTATATGTATAGATGCTAATTTCTTTCCGAATGTGAATTGCAAAACGCTTCCTTCTTGTTATGTATGACTGTGAAACCCGCTTGGTCCACTATTGTTTGTGGTGCGGCGAAATCGTGCGGAAAAGTTTGACGGTCGAGGGGAAACTTGTTTGAAATTTAGCTTTTGGATTGTGGCTTTGACGCTTGAACTCAATCAACGAAGGGCAGATGATTGAAACGAGATTGCTCGTCTTCTGTGAGTATACGCATTTCATATCAGTTTTGTAAGTTGAAATGTCGCTGAGCCCCGCCATGTGTTATGTTCCTAAAAGCGGGCGAATTTAGTTGCTCGACGCAAACAGGTTGTCTCAGCGAGGTTCACTCAAGTGGTTCTACCTACTTGTTGCAGTTTCTGTAGTCTTTACGAAGCTTTAAGCTGCGAACATCGAGCGATTCTTTGTGATATTCAGTACTAAGTTTATTCCATGGCTTTGTTTTCACAAGGGCGTTGTGATAGTTAACTCCTAATTTGTTCGAAAACATTTGCAACTGTAGCATTTTACGCTCCAAAATAACCTTGGATCATAAGCTTTTGACTTTTGCCGGCTTTTTCTTCGAAAGTGCAACGAAATGGCTTCCTTTCTGCCCAGATTTTTGTTTCACTTTGTATACCTTCGAGGCGTCATAGCCGCAAACAACAGAATTCATTTATGCTACGCGTCGTTGACATTGTGAAAAGGTTCATACGAATTTGCTTTTGTTTGTCCTCCGGGTATCATTTATGGCTTCATACAGACTTTCCTTTCATGGCGATAAACACTTTAATTGAAATTATGGAACTTTCTTTCCGTCGGAGTAAACAAAACCTCGATGAATCAAGAAAAATTTCCTGCGAAAGAGCTCGCGCGCGAGAGAGGAATTTGTCACGTGTGAAAGAAACAAACATGGCGCAGCCGCGCGTTTGTGGACAATTTTAATTACAGGTGGTCGTAGAGATATTTCCGATTCTTTGGTCGTCAAGGCTTTTCTCGTCACATTTTGTCCATGGAAATAAAAGCGCGTAAGTGGCCTCGACCCAGTTTTTCAGTTTAAGGAGATAATTACGTTTTCTTCGAGCATAATTCGCAATGCTTTGTTCTCCGCTCACCGTGAGCTGAGACATTTTAGTTCATCTTCAAGAAGCTATTTTTATAAAAATAGTTTACTGCGTGTGAGTCTCGCTAGTGCCGTGACGTCAAGATTCAATTAAAACATCATATTCCTTGGACTATTTTGGTATCCATCAGGGATCTTGCACAGAATCGATTGGCTGGATTCAAGCATCGGTCACTCGAAAAGAACCGCCAGTGAAATATATAAACAACCAAAACGAGCCGATCGAGCAAACATCGGTTCATGCGGTGATGACTATCACTCAGGAAATCTTGAAGCCCATCCGCACTACAGAGCGTTCTCTGAATAGCGTTTCACAAAAGGATTTTGAGGAGGGCGAGATTGGAGTGCGCGATAGGGCTGGAGCGACTGCGCGCGCGCGTGTAAACCGCAAATTTCATTTCGCGTTCGTCCGTTTTACTAATATTTTCCGCGTATTCCGTGCGCAAAAATACTTGAATTTTTCATGAGCTGCAATGGGTTAAGCAAGGGGCCAATTTTTCCTCGCGCGTAGGAGCAAAAGGCAATCACTCTCGAGCTTCTGGGCGAGCGATTTCAGTTGCCCTGCCTCGCGAAACAGCTGGTGGGAATATTAGCTATCTAGCCGCTAGCTAAACGGCTCCTGTCTCGATCGAGGCGCAAAAGGCATTTACGGTTAAATAAAACTAACCGCAAAGTAAGGCGATGATAGCACAGACACGTTACGGAAGTGTTAGAATTTTAAGCTGCGTGTCTCGCATATGGCAAAACATCTTCGCCTCTCCAAAGTCGACCCGATTGTTAAACCTCTTGAAATTAAGCTGTCAACAGCGGAATAAAAAACAAAAGCTGAAAGATCTTTGGCACTTTGGATATCAATCTGTCGACGAATTGATGACACCCCTAGGGCTCTCCCGCCCTCCACATCTTCAGCGGAACAAAAGGCTCTAATATTAGAACACACGCAGGCATATTTCATTGTCCCAGCGTGATTATATTTTGTAAACGCTTTCAACTCATTTGCAATTGTGGTAATGAGGTTTCGAGACGAACAAAAGAGCGGATTGAGAAGCGATCCAATGAAAAACAACGTCTCAAAAACAATTAGCATATTCTTCACGCCGCATTGTTGTCATTGACGACCGAAGCTCCCGTGCGCAGTGAACCAATGGCGAGCCGTGCGGTTCTGAATCATGATTAATTAAGCAATAATAGAATGTCACTCACCACGGCGCTGTCCAATGGGCTCACAGGAAATCAACAGATCTTTGGACACGTTCATGAGCCTGGCGGCAAAAAAGCTGAGTTTTAGCTGAACGCAAGTTAAACCAAGCTCTTTACAATGGAAGCGCAAACGAACCCATACTCAAATCAGGTCGGGTCGGTCACCACGCAGAGCGAAACTCGCGTCATTCAAAATCATCCGACCACCATGGCTTACGTGCGCGACGAACACACCGTTGTAAAGTACGAGAATCTTACTCCAGCTACTGTAGCTTCGCTGAACGACCAGCGAGTTGGAAATAACCACCTCGCGGCGACTCACCAGTGGGTAGTACAAGACCATACAGGAGCCGTTGGTTGGCCAGCGAACACAGTGAGTTTACAAGAAGTTAAACCAATCTTAAGAGAGGATACCTCGCCGGTAATAACAACAATTGCCGGTGCAACGCTCGTCCATCACCGACCTGGTGGTCATACAGTAATGCCTTTAGAGCAAGCACGTTGGCCTAGTGCTGCGTCGCATGGGGCGCACTCGCCCGATCACACTCGCATCCACATCAGCAGCGCAATGCAAGCCATTCCTACAAATCATCCATCGTACGGCTCGATAAACGGAGTCCAGCTACAAGGAGGATACCAGCAAGCGGCGCAAACCATTCGCGAAAATCCGAACGGCCAAGATGCATCGCACGGAGCTCACCCCGGCGCGACAGAAACACAAGATGACACTCCTACATCGGACGACCTGGAACAGTTCGCCAAGGAGTTCAAACAACGCAGAATCAAGCTCGGTTTTACTCAGGCTGATGTCGGGCTAGCACTGGGGACACTCTACGGCAACGTGTTCAGTCAGACCACCATTTGTCGCTTCGAGGCTCTGCAACTAAGTTTTAAGAATATGTGTAAGCTCAAGCCCCTGTTAGCCAAGTGGCTCGAGGAGGCGGATAATAACAACGGAGTTGCGAGCGGAATCGACAAGCTGGCAACTCAGGGACGCAAACGCAAGAAGCGAACGTCGATCGAGGTGGCCGTCAAGGGAGCATTGGAGAATCACTTCTGTAAAAATCCCAAACCGTCCGCGCAGGAGATCGGCTCGCTCGCGGAGAACCTCGGGCTTGATAAGGAGGTCGTCAGAGTGTGGTTCTGCAACAGAAGGCAGAAGGAAAAGCGAATGACTGCTACAGTTACTGGTGGAGCAGACGACCAGCATCAGCATCATGTTTCCGGGCATGTAGGATCACCTCACGTTTCGTCCCCTCATGTAGTATCATCTCAACACGTCTCCTCTCCGCACATTGTTGGTCCTCACATCACAGGCCCGCAATAAAACTTTGTATTCTACAACACAGTCCGATAAATAGTGGCCAATGTATTTTTCTATCACGCGAATGAACCAAAGGAACTAAACAGACGGACAGGCGTGTTAACTCGATTTACTCTGACATTTTCGTACGCCGTTCTGCGGAACAGAAGTTGAATGTGAAATAGTCTTAACTTCAGCTAGCGTAAGCGCTATGAAATATTTCGATTTCAAGTCGGCCGCCTCTCTTAGGATATGCAAAAAGGTATTCTAATGGATGGGAATGATTGTATGTAAATACTTACTTTGAAAGCTGGAGTATTTTGCATTAAGTTTAGAGGAATTCCAGGGAAAACGTAACCAGGACTTGTAGTTTCTTTTATCACGAATGTTTCTTCTGCGTTTGACATTGCTAAAAGGCCCAGGTTCTGGGTTTATCCCGAAAGATCATGTGTAAATACTATATGGACGCCAGTAAGTTGTCTATTCATCAACAAGCTTATATGCTCGTATTCTGAGCTACAAAATCTTTATTTAGAGTTGTTTTCTTGCAATGTGAACCAGATATTTATCATACTTTTCTATGTAACCATGCATGCTTCCTAGCTATCATACTGTACCTTCTCAGATAAGTTATATTAAAGCGTTTTCAGTTTAGCATGTCGTATGTTGCTTTGCTTTCGGCTTTTACTCTCGGCGCTTTTACGCATAAGTTTCGCTGTTCTTTTAACTGTCGACTATAGTATTTTCTGGAGCTTGCTTCGAATGCAACTGCTGTGTAATTGCAGCGTTTTTCTTCACGTATAGCGCGGTTTTTCATCGACGCAATTTCTTGACAAGAGAAAGTGAGCCGTACATGCATAGCAAAAGAAGTTCATTCATAACACTGCTGATGTATGCAAATGGAAACAATTTCTTATTTAAATTCTCCCATACATTAAAGGCACTGTGTTTCTTGAATTTGTAAAGACAGGAATATGCTCGCTCGTGTGGCGAATCTCAGTTTTGAAGCGAACGGACCGAAAACGCTCTGCAACCGTGTGCTTGTGTGTGGTTCGTGTTACGCCCTTATAAGCCGTAAGTTTTGAACCACCTTGCTGCTTTTCGTTGCAGTCGAAACAGATAATTCAGTCGATTTATGTTGGCTACCTTAATTCTTGTCACATGTTTCCTTGTTATCGACTTGAAAAGCAAGGTGTGTTTTAGGTCGTTTCCGTTTAACGTTTCTCTCTGGACATGTGGTTGTTTCAGCCGTATATCTGCCGTGCTCAACACCTTCCACTGAGACGGACATGTTTTTAGTCTGTTGTTTCGGGTACCCGTTGTGCAGACAGATCGTTTTGGATAAGTTCTCTCTCTCCAAACTACACCACAGTTAAATGTTCTCGATTAAAAGTAAACCACGCTTATGAATTGTCACGGAAATATTGTTAAAATTGTGAGCTAAAAGCCTGAAAGATTTCTCAACGTCGTTTTTATTCAGTGAATGTTATTTGAACCTTTTCGGTTGAGATGTACAGGATGACCACATGTACCAAAACAGAGAATGATTATAAACACAAGAACAGGCCAAAAATACAGAAGTCCGTTTCAAAATAGCCCTATTTTTATTTTCCTGTATTTCTCTACTTTTTTTCCCGGATAACGTTCTACATCGTGCTCTCAAATTACACCGTTTTTTGCTACGAAAGCTTTGGAAGGTTCGCTCGGTGAGCCATGACACCGCCATGATTCGCTTTTATTTTAGTTCAAACAATATCTGACGTTTGAAGTATGTTGCATCAGTTCTCTCAGTACGTTAAACACGGTTGTAAATTGGAACTGTTTTCCATAATTGAGGAATATATTCATGAGTAAACGCAGTCAAAATCGAAGCGTTTGTCGAACTTTGGAAAGTGACTTTCAATTCACGCGCGAGCTTGTTGTGAGAGCGCAAGAAATATGGACAATTCATGTCGAACTGTTTCGAGTTGTTGGCCCTTGTACGAATAAAATATTCTCGTTTGGGCTTATACTGTTGTGTTTATTACAATGTTATTAACGGTATACAATCTTTGAAGTTCTTTTTTCTATTTTGTGGGAAAAGCTTGCCTTATCAACGGATGAAGGCGAAAAGAATTCGCTGTAGGACAACTAATTAGTTCGACAAACAAGACCGATTCTGCAAGTCCCTTTCACAGTTTGAATTGACCAACTCGCGAAAAATACTTTGTCCCGTGTTACCCTGATGTAATTCCTTCCGAAGTAAAATTAAAATTCATTTCGACGGCCTCGTTCATTGACAAATACTAAATAACTTTTTAAAATGTCAAAAGCAACCCGACTTATGGCGCCATTCATGAAGTGCGCACGAGAAAGGCGGGCGGCGACCCTTTGTGTTTACCGCCATTTCAGTTTTGGGCAACGAAAAGTTGCTTTGGATACTTGCAAAGTGTATGCAATTTTGTACGAAGAAATGCAGAATCTTCTTTTTGCCCTGCTTCTGTATTATGTTAATAAGATGAATATTTTACTGTGTTAACATATTTATGAATTCGATATATGATGACTCTTGAGCTAATTCATCGCGAAGAGACGAACGAATTCACGCGTTGTGGCTGTCGTTTTTCGCGCGTATCTGTACACGGATGTTATTTCTTGAGAATTTGTCGACGCCGATACGCAAGTTACAAAGGTAAAACTCTATTCCTTTTATAGCATAAGCAATCAGTTGCACAAAGGGTATTGGAAAGCGTCTGATATATCAGACATTCGGCCGATGGGTTTGATACGACGATTTACTGAGTTCTATCTATCTTTATTTCTTTCTAATCTTACTTGTTCGCGCTTCATTCGCGCGAAATATTGACCACCAAGGAACTAAGATGTCAGGGAAACGAAGGCATTTAGAAAATTACACTCCGAGCTATTTGTTCTAGAACATGTTGACAGCTCGATGGCCTCAAAACGGTAGGGCGTGATGAGTCTACACGTGTGAGTAGCAAGCCACACATGTCGATCAATTTTCAGTGAAGAGCGATTAAAATTTTCCACCGAGAGTCCACATCGAGTGTCTTAAAACGCATTACGAACAAGCCTGAAAGATACGTGAGGTATTGAGCTTTCTCGAAGTCCCATATGTATACGGTGCGAACGAGATCTTTTCAAAAGCCGTATTGTTGATAGAATAATTGAAATATTCCTTGTATGCCCCGGGGAAATATATCTATATATCTTTGTTGGTGCTGGTGTAGAAGTTGTGAAATCGTATTTGTATCTGCCAGTTTGGTTTTTAATTCACGGGATTCGAAATAGGGGCATAATTCAGTTTTATTTTGGCGTTAAATAACTTGTGTTCGGCGCGGAGTGTTTTCAAGATGTCGGCCTGGTTGTCGCTTGCAACGCGCATGTCAGTGATTTTAATTACTTTACCCCAGAAAGGCCTTCCGAAATTAAAAATGTACTCCTCTTAGAAAGGCCCGATTAAGTAAGTAAATAGCCTTTTCTATTTCTTGATCCCTGTTAGTTTTCCATATCGGCGGAAGCCCATTTTTTGGCGATTATTTCTATTCTAGGAAAATTAATTTATCCGCTGGCATTAGGGCATTTCACGAGCGAGTGTCAATCTTGTACTTTGTCATCTCATGTTGTCATGTTTAGAACTCGAAAGAAAAGCCAAAAAGAAACCGCAACACAGCGACTGCACCGAGAATTAATAAGTTAATTTCCTGAAGTCATAAGACCTAAACGGTGCATGATATTTGCGAAAGCGACTTTCGACTTTGTTTATGTCAATTTCGTTTGCCCTGGAGGCATTTAGGAAAGAGCTTTTATGTCGCGCAACAATAGATTTCATGCGAAGTCGCTTTTGAAAGTGCTTCCTTGAGAAAAGTTTTTAATGGTTCCCTGCTATTCCTGAACGAAGCTAAATTATACTTCCCACTGCGTTTAAAGGAAAGACGTTTCCCCGCCTGTTCTGCGTATAAAAGAACTTTTCACTGTTCATGTTGCTCTTCGTCAGAATTAAATATAGTTGTTTTCTCTGTTTTCTAGGCGACTTATAATTGATATTTGTTCTTCGAACAGCAGTAGGTGATCTACATTGTGCAAATTCCAATTGCTTTTTACGTAAAATTAAAACAAACGCTGGGTAAAATAAATCTATCTTTTGGACGAGAGAAGGTCAGCGATTGTGCCCGATCAAAACATCTGCGCCGAAAGCTGCGTTCTCTGCCAGAGTACGTTGTTGTTTTCTCTCATGCGAAGGAGTGCCTTCAATGTTTGCTTTCTTCAGCAGAGCATTCCTTGATAGACAATGGCTTTTAAAGTGTATTTTTCTTGTTTGAGCTGGGTAAATAGCTCGGAAGAACAGTGTCCTTAAATTAATGCATGTGCTAGAAAATTAAGCGTGGCAAGCTTATGGTTGAATATTCGATTAAAAATAACACTGCCGTCATTGCCGTATGTTATTTTCATCTTACGTGGCTCACTGTTATTTCGCAGACAACAGGTTGCAATTAAAAACATGATGTGAAAGCGAAATTATGTTTGCAGTTGGCAGTAAGGTTGATCTCGGCAAGAGTCGCTTGCCAGTAGAAAATGTAAGTGCTTTTAAATGATAATTGCGGCCAAAAATACACGCAAGGTGTTTAACATACGGTATGACGAACCGTGTAAAAATTAAGTGGTTTTTGTTTTTTCCTTTAGCCGAAAAATACGAGATTCAATTAAGTAAAGGGAGCCAGGAGTCGGAACAAAGGCCCACTAAGTAGCTGGCTCGATTGAAGAAATGACATTAAAAGCTCTGTTACGGAGGTTTTTAGTTTCTTGAACTGTAGAACAAAAGAGTCTTTCGTCGACATATTCTCTCGTGTTATTGTTCTACGAGTTGTCCCGATTCTATTGTTAGTGATTTTGTTTACCCGAAGAAAAGGCTGCTCCTTATTGCTTAATCCCAGGATTTTATAAGGAATAAAGGGATCATTTGATAATGGCAGAACGCCTGAACTAAATGCACACGGTCTAAACCTTTAGCATTTTAATTTAGTGTTCGCCATCGCATCGCGCGCGAACGACTGACTGACATGCAAACCACAAGCCAATTATTCGTAACCCAAACCTGTATGCTAAATGATTTGAATTTCCATTGCAGAAGAAGTGCGAAATTTAAAAGTTATGACTGAATGTTGATTAAGTTTATTCCAATATATGTACAACTTTAAGCAAACGTCATGTTCATTTTAGTTTCTTTGAATGAATGCGAACGAGCTCGTAGCGAGCGCAACTTTGGCGGCGATTTTTTGTAAGTATTCACTAACAACTTCTAGCTTGGTCAGAAACTCGATGAGTGAGATTCGTTATAGTACAACATCTCTCGTACTAAAACCTTGATTTCTTTAATAGGAATATAAACTATAATCTATGTCGTAATTGTGCTGTTTTAATTCAGGCTACCGTTTTATCCACTGAAAGTTAGCTTTCATTGAATAAACGTCGAAGATGCACTTTTGCTTTTGACTTTCGATACCTAAGATGTGATGATTTTGTCAAATGTTGCGTTGTAGTATTAAAACTAATTTCTAGCGAGCTTACTCGATAAAACGAAACTTTTATTCGCTTTTATTAGTGAAAATTATCGTTTAAACTCGACTATGAATTTAAGTGTGCCGCCATTTCTTCAGTGTAATTTCGTTAAATGTGTGGATATTGTATATCATGGTTCTTACATATAAACACCAAAACGTAGTCTTATTTCAAAGCGTTGTTGTAAGACTATAGAGTCAACTTAAGTTTCACTCATCAGTAAATATGTTTGTAAGATTCACTTGTGTTCATATAGAAACTTATTGCTCGTTAATATTGCTAGCCAAAGTTTAGGAAAACGTTTTTTCGTTTGTCAGAAATTAAGAAGAGTTTATTTTCATAGCTAGACAGGTGTATTTGTATATTTTTGAGTACGCGATGTAAAGAGATTCGTTAGGAGTCTTCCTGTCTACTTTCTCATTAAATATTACATGTATTTGTGTGTTTAGCTGTATGTGTAAAACTTGACATGATTTCATTTGCCTGAGCCTAAGTTTGTCACCGTTTACTACATGGCCAAACTCCGAAAGAACCTCGTTGTCCAGGCTAAGGCTTTGTAAGAAAATAAAACTTGCAACAGTAGAACTGAAGAAAATGAATGTCCTTATGTCGTTTACCAAATCAACAGACTTGACTGCTTAGTGTGAAATCGAATATTCCGTGAAATGTTTGAATTTCTTTGTAGGCAAAAGTTTAAGAAAACGTGATTATAAATCGTGGCAACTATAATTTGTTTGCAGTTTATTTCTTCTTTTTAAGTTCGTTAAGGCGAAGAAAAAGTGTTAGAAGAGCAGTTAAGACCTAGAATTATCATTATAGCTTTCACTGAATAATTAAGGGGATGTACTATCTGTATAGAAGAGTGGTTGCCAGTTCTGACAGGACGTGTTTTAATAATAATAAAATTGTTGTATTGTGCACTTCCTATGTGAAACAAAATCATCTCGAAAATACTACGACTATTAAATAATATTTTTCTTCCTACGCTTACAAAACGATTCCTGTCATAAAATTGCTTCGCAGCATGAAAAGCTAAACGCACCATGAGGTGCGAAAAAAACATGCATGATTAAGGTTGTTGATGTTTCATTTTTTATTACTTTTTAAAAATTGTTGTGGCTTGGGAAAGATGGTAGTTTGCGCGTGTGTGGAGCATGAAAGTAAGGTGTTTTATTTTGTAGAGCAAACTTCTTGGTATAGGGAAAATGTTAAGTACAATTCTTTCATTATCAACTTAAACATAAAGTTCATAGAAAGAATATGATGGTCCTGATGGGGTTTAACTGATAGCTGAGAATCATGGCCAAAATTTTAACTGTTAGCTGAGAAATGACCAAAATTTTCACTGATAGCTGAGAATGAGATCTGTCAAAATTAACTGGTAGCTGAGAAATGGCTAAAATTTTAACTGAGAACTGAGAACCCAGGACTCAAATATGAATTTTCTGTCGACGAGATTGCCCACACGAGAAAAATATAGACTGTAAATTGTGAAAATAAGCTTGATTTTTAAGGAATTAAAACCATCAGGATAGTGAATGTATTTTGTATACTTTGTATATATAATATTTCTATTTATTTTTTTATAGCCTTCTAAAGTGAACGTAGATGGAACTTAGTTATAAACCTGTTGGCATATTTCCAAAATGAGTCGATTTTAACAGTGGATCGAAAAACGTAGTTTTGTTATTCTTCCTAAAATTACACCGTTCTGCGAATTACGTGAGCTTTATACACTTGTATTTATATCGTTTTTATTTTTTTATTCACGGTAAATTGATATAAAATTTCATGGTTGAAAAGGTTCTTGGTCAGCTGCCAAAGCTATAGAGAGTTTGATAATTAGTTAGAGCGAAAAATACAAACAATGCTAAGTTTCTAATTCGTTTGCCTTTCACTTGACTTTCCTCCATTAAAGTCTGCTGACTTGTGGCGGTTTTTCCCGTGGTTTCGTAACGTACTTTTATTATGCTAAATGTCAAAACTCGACAGAATATATTGTAAAGTCTTTTGTGTCGCTTTTGTGCGAGTGAACAAAGATCATTCGCCACGAACACACCACAAACCGTTTTGTTTGCGTATTTTACAAACGTCACTTTCCGAGACAAGTTTCTACCACCGTACGTGTTATAAATCTATTGTGTATCTCGAATAGATCGAAACTAGGGCTCAAGAGTAGTTTACTTTCTGGATTTCATAGTTGCTTTTTTAATCTGCATGTACTAAAGACTTGTACAAATAATCGAGACAAATTATTTGCAGCCCAACCCACTGGGATATCAGTTGATTTTTATCGAACCGCTGTGACTAAATACAGGACGTGAGAACTCTGTAAATGGTTTGTTAGCGATATATCTCCGAGTAGAGTCATTAATATGTCCGTTTTGCACCTTTGATAACGGAGACCCCAGACAAAGAAGAACATTGTCGAGGAGTCGTTTAGTTTCCTAAGTGATGCACGTAACGTAAACGAGATAGCTTATCAAGAAACGTGCGCCAATGTTTTGCTTTCCATGCTAATATTAAGATTATGGAAATTGACTTTTTGAAGTGAAATTACCAAATGTTTGTTTAGCTTGCATGGCTATTTCCCTCGAAAGTGTGCAAGCCGTTTTAAAACCCACGTTGGACTTTTTATAAAATTGTTTTCGTTCGTCGTTTGATTGAAAGTGATTGCTATTATGCACAAATGACACCGCCGTTGGTTTTAATTTCCCGTTCAAATTATCTCTCGTTCAGAACTGTTCTAAACACGAGAATTATCTCTTAGTCGTAATTAATGCTTCTTGTTTCCCAACCCGCCCAGCTGAAGTGTTATTATTCTCACAGTGAAATGATATCGTTTCTAGGTTGCTACGATAATCATTTCACTTACACATTGAGAAAATTTTCATTTTTTTTTTTTTTCAGAAATTTTTTTAAAGTTAATGAAGCAAGGGATTTTCTGTGCGCTAATATTCGTGAGCTGAAACCAAGCCAAAATAAAAACTCGAAAGAGCTTAGAATTTAATCCTTTTTCTTTGTTTATATATGTTTGTCTTGTTTAATTATTTCAAACCTCTGAACGTGCGTTTTAGTTTTATATATTTTTTTGTAAATTAAAACATCGTCAATATAGCGGCCAAAGTGTATTTTAAATGATGACGGGCTTTATATTGGAATATTTGCTGGCGACAATTTTTAAAGAGAAAATATGTCTTTCGATCGCCAGTTTTGATTTTAACCAAAGAAAAAATAATTTTCCTATTTTGCTTAAAAAATTACATCATTGAAACATAATAAATTTAGGGTTGTCGAGCGTACTGTACTTTTTTGTTGTTGTTTGATTGTAAAGTGTAAGTTTTGGGCAAGTCGTTATCCTTTCCCGCCCAGCCCAAGAACTGTACATTGCGTTGAGATAACCAAAGGTTGCACCCTTTCACTCCCAAGAGTGCTAAGTTCAAAACTGAGGAAAAAATCTTGAATTTCATTTTGCAAATTTGTCAAAAACAAACAGCGCCACATAAACGTACTTCTCAGTAGCTTTTATTTGAATGGTCACACACTAGGGTTTCATCCACAGACTTAAAAGTTAGAAGCACCTTGTACAGCATAATAAACTGTACCACATGAAAGTACTGCTCAATAGCTTTCATTTGAATGGTCACACACTAGGGCTTTATCCACGGACTCTAAAAGTATATTTTGATTCTGGGGGTAAAAGGGATAAACTGGAAAATGGAGTATCACTGAGTTTTTACTGAAAATTGTCCTCCAGTTATGGCATATGGGCTGCGTTGCAACAAGATTTTTGGAATATTTTGAGCCAAACTGGAAAACAGGAGCCTCGCGACTTGACTTGTTATTTCGTTGGCTATTTAGTCGTCTCGTCACGTTTAACGGTTCCTCTCCGGGCTGAATTCGCCGAGCAGCTTCCAATTCGTCAAGTCTAGGGTCAATCTGCTCCCAGTCGGACTTTATACTGCTCCCAGTGGCTTTAGAGGGTCCTTATGGGGTTTAACCGATAGCTGAGAATTAGCCAAAATTTTAACTGTTAGCTGAGAATTCAGAAATGACCAAAATTTTAACTGATAGCTGAGAATGAGATCTGTCAAAATTAACTGATAGTTGAGAAGTGACCAAAATTTTAACTGAGAACTGAGAAATGACCAAAATTTTAAAAGGGTCATGGTTTGAGCTCGCTAAGATTTCTTTTTCTGGGCTTTTTATACAGCTGTGAAGGTCTCTTGTAGTTATTCATCCGCAGATAGCCCCATGCAACTGTGATAGCCGGTATCAACCATGAACGCTCAAAAAGAAGAGACAAGTTCATTTATTCCCGCAATTTTGAAGAAAAAGGCAAATATGGCGCGGAATATTGTATGAAAATACGATGTCAAATAATTTTGTGAAAAAAAAAAAACTGAAGATTTCTGCAATGATTACAATCCTTAAATTTAAAGGGGCTATGTCACGATAATTTAAGCCATTTTTTCGATGTACAAAATCACCTTCAAATTGAAGAAAGCCTCAAAATAATAATTTACTAAGGTAGAAAAACACCAAAGAGGTGACAATAAACCAAACAGGAACAAGGATGGTTTAGGATGGAGAAGATTAAGACGGATTGCGAATGGCGAACTTGAAAAAAATGGCCATTTTTTTCAAGATGCGCCATCCGTGACGTAGCTCCTTTAAGATACTTGGCAAAATATTGTGCTGTTCATATTTTAGGGATGTAGAATAAGATATATCGCATTCCCATTGTCAGTTTTCCATATATTTGTAGCAAAAGCCATTCAATGCGTGCATTTGTCAACGCATGTTCGTTCTGTTGCAGTGCATACTATTAGTTACTGTGGAGTTGTTGTTATAGTTTATGAGTTATTGCAGTAATGTATCATGATCACTGTTGTTTGTCTTCAGTGTTTCTCAGTGTATTAGAAGTCATCTCATTATTTGACCTAGCTACTTGTAGGTTTTGCTCTTTTGAAATTAAGCATGTTAATTTGCTTGATGTGGTTCTCATTATATGAGTATACTTTAGCCCTTTCACTCCGAGAGTCAAAGCTTGAGCCAATACATTTGGTTGTACTGTTTGAGTCTGTGGATGAAACCCTAGTGTGTGACCATTCAAATGAAAGATATCGAGCAGTATTTTCACGTGGTTCTGTTTGTTTTTTACCATTTTGCAAAGTGAAATTTTTGATTTTTTCCCATATTTTTCCCCTCAGTTTTTGAACATCGCACTCTTGGGAGTGAAAGGGTTAATGCATGATCATGAAAGACCATCGCAGTCATGTACGCAACTTAAGCAGTTGCACAAAAAATCCTTCATCCGCAGATCAATATATGATATTTCATATATTCATGTTCATATAGAGTATATTATTCGCATACTTTGTAGCTGTTGTTGCTCTAGAGCTTGTGTAAATGGAGATTGAGTGACCCTCCTAGAAGGTTTCCCTACCTATATTGTATCTCGCAATGTCCTTTTAATTCTAAAGCCTGGTTTTCACTAGCGACGCAAGCACAAGTACAAACATAAGGGAAAGCACAAGAGCTCTTAATACTTCGCCGTGAAAAAGGGCTTGACGCAAGCACAAACACAAGGATCGAAATATTTTGATCCGTTTGCTTGCGCGCGTCGCTAGTGAAAACCAGGCTTAAGAAATGTTTCCCCAGTAGGAGGGTTGGAAATCAGCCAGTGTTTCCTTGTTTGTTTGTTTTTAACTATAAAATAATTCTGATAATACACTATAAAAAATAATTTATTCGAAATTACAAATTTGTTGGTTTCCAGCTTAAAGGTGATGTTACACGAGACGATTTCTAACGACGATTTTTAATCCATGTTACACGAGACATCTTTTAACGCAACATTGTTGCGGCAACGAGCGGCAACGGTATGTTACACGGGACGATTTTTAACGCAACATCATCTTGAGCACGCGTACTGCTCGAGCGCGCGCTAATATGACGCGATGTTGCGTTAAAGTCAGCGATGAGGGTGTTACACGAACCAACTCCAACAAAATTCGGCAACAATGTTGCAGGTTTTTGAATCGCTTTCAAAAACCTGCAACATGTTGCCGCAACAAAATGTTGCGTTAAAAATCGTCCAGCGGGCCATGTTACACGTAACGATTTTTAACGCAAAAATTGCGTTAAAAATCGTCGTTAAAAATCGTCTCGTGTAACATCACCTTTACTCAGATTACTGCAACTAGTATTGATCATTTATAAAACGTCTTCAGTTATATCACAAGTGCTAAATCCAACATTTGTAGAACCCTGTACACCATATATCGTTTTGTACCATCCTCGTGTAGCATGATATTTTAGACTTCATAGTTTGATTTATCTTTCTTTTTCTTCTTCTTCTTCTAGGTTTCACATCAACAAAACCAAGAATTCACAGACGTCTTCTGACAAAGCTCAAGTTAAAACCAAGTCGAGAAGACCTTATGTACACGCCCTTTATACTTGTACAATTAACCCTTTAGTCCCGAGTTCAGCATTTAAATTCTCCTTACTGCTTTTAATATGTTTTCTTTAATTCTCTTTGGGAGAATTCAGTTCTAAGTCAAGACTATTTTCCTGAGATGGTCATCGGGTCCTTCGTTCTCGTGAGTCGAATGCTAAAATTTGTTATAAAAGGTTAAAGAGAAAATAGAATTTGATCGCTGCTCAGGGTTAAAGGGTTAAGATATTTTTTTAAAGGGTCATCTTTGTGGCTTTTCTAGCTCTAAGCCAAGTTCACACCAGCTAAACATGTTTAGGTAAACCAAGTTTAAAAAAAATGATGGAGCGGTTGTCATTTGAGTGTTGTAAACCAAAACCAAAGCAATTACAATGACCAATCACAAGAAACGTACACAACACATGTAACCTGCGCCAAGCGCGGGAAAACGCGTGCGACTAAGTCGCTATTGGTTTTAGTTTGGTATCTGATGGGTTAAGAAAATGGCGCGAGTTTTACAAACCAATCGCAGAGCGTAGTAAAGCAAAACCAAAGCAAACGCATATAACTTTAGACACTCATTTGAAAACCTCTCTAATCAGCAACCAGCAGGGACGGCGGAGCGTCATTTTAAGTGGGGAGACCGAGGGGAAGCTGAAAAGCTCGCCGTCTGTAAGGGAAGACTGAGAAGCAGGCAATTTTTTTTTTTTCGAAAAGTGCACGTGGGGGAGGGGAAGGGAAAAAGCCACCCCACCCCCTGGCTCCACCGTGCCTGACCTGGAAGCCTTTATTTTTCACAGGGTTGTAATAAGGTATCCCTTGTGGCCTCATTATGCCGGGAACTTTCAAGTCGGTAAATTTCAGCATAAGGAACGTTTATGTACAAAACAAATTGAACGATGTTTTTAAACTAAATAGCTTTGGTTTGATCGAGGTGCATGCATGTTATGAAAATTATATCATTTGTGAGAAAATTGTCAATGACTGTACCCACACCTTTTAAAATTATTCGTTCTAGCGAGAAAACGACGTCGAAACGACGGTGTGTTATGTTTATCTAGTGGTTGTTGTTGCTGTTTTTTGCATGGTCTTGTGAAATTTCAGTACTGCATGCATCTAATATGTTTTGAATTACATCCATCAAAATTTTATCCAATTTGAAAAACACGCAAAATATCATCTATTTCATTTTTTTTGTTATTGATGTTGTTTTTGAGCCTCGGGGAAAAATCTATTAATCGAGACAATTATGTTTTTTTTTTTTTCTTTAACAAAAACATACATGTCATTTGTTTTTTTACTTGTATCACACATAATATCTTATAGTTATATTAGTTTTAAGTCTCGCACCTTTTTCAAAGCAAATATAACAGTTTCTAATTGACCCTTTTCTTAAGAACAAGGTGCTCTGTGGTAATTGCAGTGCCATTTGAAACATGTTTCATCCTCATTCACTATCCAAAGCCATCTGTTTTTACGGGTGTAAACAATTAACTTTGGCGCTTGTCAACTTTTGCCACAGTTGGTAAAGAAATGGAAAAGTATATATCTGTCTGAAATTTCTTTGGCTATAAGCGAATTCAGTTATATTTAATATATTTAGTCAACGAAGCTACTTCAACTTTGTTTTACTGATTTTGGACCAAGTCCGTGGACGAAACACATCTAGTACGTGCTTTCATTTAATGTACTGGTTAATATATTATGGCCTTCACAAACCGCAATTAAAATGTTTTGCAAAACAACTTTCCATCTCGCTGGGTAACTGTAAACATTAATTTAGAACGCAAACTATCAAAGTGTAAGTAGACAGAAAAGACGAGAGTAAATTAATAAATCGCGTCTAACTTTGCGTCAGAAACGTAGATTTCTTTCCCAATTTGACGTTTGCGAACCTTTGACATTCAGAAAACACCCAAACCTTGTGTTTTCAAATTTCCCATGGTAATTAATACTCGTTATATTGAGCGGTTTAATAGCTTTGGGGGCCCGCTCTTTGATAATTTCCTATTGAAGTAAGCTTAAAACCTGGTTTTGCAATATTTTTAAGATTAGAAGGGGTCAAAATCCCTTAGGCTTTCTTTTGAACAAGAAGTAAACAAACATTAGATACATTTCTGTCTTGAACTGTCAACAGTTTCGAGAGAACGTCTAGGGTGCCTTGATTAAATTTTAACAAGACTCTTGTAAAGTACCTGTTGTATAGCGA
Source organism: Desmophyllum pertusum (assembly GCA_029204205.1). Classification (NCBI taxonomy): domain Eukaryota; kingdom Metazoa; phylum Cnidaria; class Anthozoa; order Scleractinia; family Caryophylliidae; genus Desmophyllum; species Desmophyllum pertusum. The sequence continues at coordinate 2,354,440 of MU825396.1, forward strand.
CGTTTTTTACCAGGTTCTTGCCATTGACACTCCCTAAACATGCGTTGAAACACACGCATCATAAATTATGAAAAAGGCCTTAGGAACGGTCACCTTGATTAATCAACGCTTGTTTACGTTTTATGTCGCCGCATAGGGACGGCTTAGTGTTTTACTTTTTAATTGCTTCGAGGAAATAAAACTTCAGTGTTCAGTTAAATCTCGTGTTTATATTATATTGCTGTTTTTGCAATTACCTAACGAAAGATCTAGCTTGCTACATCTCGGTGACTAAACAGTTAGGAACAGATGGACAACTTTTCATAAAACGTTCACCTGTTTTAGTCTTCTATTATTTGATAATGAAGCGATCTTTGATAAAAAAAAGGCGTCGGTTTATAATTAATCTTAGCTTTTTTTATTATGCAAAGGAAAGCACATAAAACTTTAAAGTTCATGTAAATAGGCGAATAGATTAGTCTGTCGGTAAAATAGAGAATATTTATTATGAACCTTTTTGGCGTCAATTACAGTTTCTATTAATTAAAATGCAAAACAAAGCGATGACAAAATGGCGGCGATATGCAAACAGCCGTCATTCTCATTTTACACGTCCTAAAAAGTTCAACCAATTCATAAGATTTAAAACCCTATCGCTGTAAAGGTTGTAATTAGTATTTCTATTAAAATTATTGTGGCCATGAATGCAAGTTGAATCCCCTCGTCTTCATTTTTTTCTGTTTGGCGCTGACCCATAGGAACGACGTCGCCAGCCTCGTTCCCAGAGTTTCTCGGCGTTGTAGCTTTTCAAGATGGCGGCTGGTCCGCCATCTTGGAAGACCCTGGGGACAAGAAAATCTGAAACCTCGTTCTCAGGGAAAAAAGGGGGGGGGGGGGGTAATCGAAGGGGGCGATTAATGGAGGTACGGCTATTATTCGAGGAAATACGGTAAGTATGCTGGGCGCCCGTGTGAGATCTGTGAAGTCCAGGAGAAATGCAAGGCACATCTCGCTACAAATACGACTCCAAGGTTCCCCGACGCCTGACGTCACAGGTCCAACAATGGAAACCTCCTCCAAAAGAATTAGCAAAGCGGATGGAGTGTGGAATACACTTGATTCCAAGATTCTCGAACATCTAGTGACAAATAAAATGCTGTGTTAGCAAGTAATTTCGCCCCTGCGTTTATACCAGAGGTCTAGTATAGACCCCTGTTTATGCTTTTATACAGTCAACTCTCGTTATAGCGAACACCCTCGGGACGGCTCTCGGGACGTACTTTGGAGTCCGTAATACAGTCAACTCATGTCACGCAACGCTCTTCTCCTCCACTAACGAAGTTTTTGATTAATTTTTGACAACTTTTTGTCATCTTTCAGAGAACTTTCTCGTGGCTTTGCCAATCAAAATGCAAAAACTGTGGGAGGCGGAGTTGTCAAGCTCCACGTTCGCGTTCTGACAATTGATATCTCCACCTCCCACAATTCTTGTAATTTGATTTGCTAGTTTAAATCCAAGTAGCCTGCAAAACAGGCGTATTTTGGGCGAGCGAGCGCTGAATATTCCATCGAGTGTTTATAAGTCGCCATCTTGGATTAGGAAAACATTGGAGGCTTGGGGCGAGTGCAAAAGAACGACAAAGGGAGAGGGAGTCAGACAGAAAGGCGAAGGGGGAGGGGGGCGAATAATTCTAACCCCTCCCCAACCCCGCGACCTTCCTCGCCCTCTTTCACTCGCCCCAACTCTCCACGTTTTGCGAATCCAAGATGGCGGCTAAACACTCGAAGGAGATAAACAATCGCAACCCCACAAACCGCCTGCATTGCAGGCTAAAATCCAAGCCACCAGAAAGTTTTCAAAAAGATCTCAAAAAATTGTCAAGAATTAATCCGGACAAAGACTTTGTGGAGTGGCACTGAGGTAGGGCGCTCTTCACTGCATGTAATCTTCTTCAAATGTACCTTTTGAGTGGTTGTCTCGTTTTTATCGACCACGACTCTGGTTGGATCCAACATGAGAACATTAGCAGACAGCCACTTGGATCCCAGCCATAACGGATGTGTATCTGGCATGAGCGGTTTGGGTGGCTTGACTACTCTCCAACCAGCCTTGTGAAACATATCAATCTGATGACAAGGCCTCTCAGGATTGGACAGTACCAATCCAGGGCCAATGATATTGAAAGTAGTGTCGATATGCATCGGGTTAGGATCATCAAATGATACTTTGTGAACACGATATCCTCGTTCACCAAGATGGCGGCGCATCCATTCAATACCAAGGTCGTTAGTAACCTAAAACAATAAAGGGAAAAATAACTATGAAGACTATTTTACGGTGAGACCCGTAAAACCGTGAACGGAAGAAATATTTCTGGAATGTAATGATGCTATCAATCCGAGACGAAACGATATCTCAGTGTCAACGCGTTCCCTCTAATTCTTGTGTACATCAAAACAAACTGGAACTGATTTTATTTGTTTGTTGTTTGTTTGTTTGTTTGTTTGTATGTATGTTTGCATTTAGGCACAAACAACGAAAGTGATAAACGTGAACGAAATAAAATGGCAACTGACTCATCACCAACTCTTATTTTCTTTGAATGGCTAGCATTGTCCCAATGAAAATTTCTTGAATCGAACGGAAAATGCTTGACAAAATAATCTGGTCCTTTACAATCACAAAGTTGAGTACACTGTAACCGACAAAACAGCGCACTCGATCTCATTATAGTCAAAGCTCCCTGAGCGGACACTCTCATAAGCGGACATAGTCAACTTACTAACGCCGCCTGGACAAAACCCCGTTTGAACTCTAAAAACTCTCATATCAGTACACATTCCCGCAAGCGACCAGTTGCGGACACTTTTTCAGCTTCCCGAGGGTGTTCGCTTACGAGAACTTCGACTGTATTCAAAATACCTGACTCCTTTGGGCGAATATATCTCGTCCTGCTCGCATGAAATCCGCAGCATCAAAGCATGGTTCAAATTCTGTGGTCACGAACTTTCCTTCAGTGGCTAACTTTTGACGGTCCTCGATTGTGCGCATCGGATAGTCCTGGAAATTTATGATAATAGTCAGTACCTTATTAACGAATTCGATTCTGGCTTCTCTTACCGGTTACGTGTAGTTCTCATTGGTTCGTTCTGTTGTTTACGTTTGAGAGTGGGCTGAGTGGCCACCCGAAGCCGCCCAAGCGTTTGTGGGATCGTTTGGGGGGACGCGAAGGCAACTGCACGCGCAGATGACGAATTTATAGATTATTTTTTAGCGTGAAATAACGTATCTTTTTTAGTTGATTGCAGTGTTATTTCCCCTGAAATCTACAATAACATTTTTGAAGGAAAAACCTAATACGGAAAGACCGACAGTTTATAAACAGCTGCTGTTGTACATTTTAACTACTTGTTTACGGTTTTTTCCTACCTTGGTCGCGCAATAAAATTCGCCATTTGCGCGTGCATTTAGACCCAAACAATCCCGCAAACGTTCGCGCGGCCACTCTCGATCCCAGGCTATCACTCTTTATCGAATTGGGCTATTGTTTTGGTTTTAGTTTTACGACACTCAGTCGAAAACCGCCCGAGGAAAATATTGGTGATTAATTTAGACTGCGAGCAGTCGCTCTTTCTTTCCGATCCGATAGCGAGCGCAAAGCGCGAGAGAGCGGAAATCGAGCGCGAAGCGCGAGCGAGCGGGAATGGGCCTAACGGAAGAGAGGCACGAAAGCCGCTCGGCCCATTCCCGCTCGCTCTAGCCTGCGAGCAGGCTCTCATAAGCGCGATGAGCGCGGAGCGCGATCGAGATCCTTAGTACTGCGTGACGTTCGAGCGCGGAGCGCGAGGGCGTGGGATTGACTTTCTTTCGATTGACTTTCGTGGGATTTTCTTTGACGTCTCAATCTCGTCCCACGCCCTCGCGCTCCGCGCTCGAACGTCACGCAATACTAAGGATCACGATCGCGCTTATGAGAGCCTGCTCGCAGGCTACGCTCGCTCGCTCGCGCGTCGCACTCGATTTCCGCTCTCTCGCGCTTCGCGCTCGCTATTAGAAAGAAAGTGGGACTGCTCGCAGTCTATGATTAATTGAACACGACATATCCAGGATGTTACCTGATCATACAGGGCGTCAGTCATGAGGGGCTTGGGTGCAGTCGTCCATTTAGCTCCTCCCTTAAAGTATTCCTTTAGAAGGGGCCTGTAGGCGCGATATTCAAAGAAACGAGACCGCCATGCCATGGGCGCTTCAATAATTTCGTCACCGACCACAAGCAAAATGTCACGTGGCATACATGCGGATAACCCGGATGTCTGAAAGTCTGGAGTTTTATAAACCTGTAAATATCAATAGGACGAGTTAACCAAGACAACGATGAACAAATTAACGAATACAAGTAAAAGGTACACGGATGAAATGATTACCACACCATGTACAACAAGATATAGTCGAACCTCCCGTAAGCAGACACCCTTGGGGCCAGAAAAAGTGTCCGGTTAAAAATGTAGTGTTTTTATGTAGCTGGGTAACATGACTACATGACTAAGTGTCCGCTTACGAGAGGTGCCCGCCTACGTGAGGTGTCCGTTGGCGGAGGTTCGACTGTATCCGACTGTATGTAATTTCTGACGATTATGGGACGTAAGAACGAACTAGTTATAAATTCCTATTCTGACGGCGCGATAGAGAGGCTCGGGTATTGTCATCGTCAGTCTTTAGATTCTCTTTTGTTTTGAAAGGTGTTTTCATGTTTATTTTGTACCTCTTCCCGGCCGATGTCCAGTACTGCTGCATTTATTTAGATGAGGAATACCTTTCCAAACATTTTTTGCCGGGCTACATCTAAAGAGTGTTCTTTTAGTGGATTTTCGTATCTAGTCAGTGTCGATCAGTGTGACACAATTTTGAAGCTTCAATGCTTAGTTTACTGCTCAGATCCGATGAGTATTTATGTTGTAATATTTTCTACTCTTGCCATATCAGAATGTATTCGTCTAATTATTGATTGGCTCATCCGGCTTAATAATTATAAGCTATTTCACACCCGGGGGGGGGGGGGGGGGGGGTACTCATAAAAGTTTTATACGGGGAGGCTCCGCCCAGAGGTCCAACCCCTTACCCTTTCATATACCATTTTTCACAGAAAAGGTACCCCTTTCATATACCTTCCATAGAAAATGGTACCCCTTTCATATACCTTCCACAGAAATTATGAAAATGGTACCCCTTTCACATACCTACAGTAGAAGCACTGCATCCCTTTTCTATACCCTTGTAATGAACTTAATGAACAATAATATATATCACCAGAAATCATCAAGCATTACCAGTAGAGATGTTAACCAAACAATAATATCATTTACTCGTGAAATTCCTACCCTTTCATATACTTCAACTCGTGAAATCCCTACCCTTTCATATACTTCAACTCGTGAAATCCCTACCCTTTCATATACTTCAACTCGTGAAATCCCTACCCCTTTCGGGCGGAGCCTCCCCGTATAGTCCATTATAGGGAGTACCCCCCCCCCCCCGGGATTTCACATTGAATGGCGCGTGGTTGTATAGGTCAGAATGCTAGATACATTATACTAGGGAATGCCGGGAAGGTAGTTTACAAGTCGCGTGCTTTGAAAACGGTCGGGTGCTAGTCTTCCTTCACTGATCTCGGCAAATCTTGTGGCACTCGAGAAACTATTCAGGCCAACCTTCTGCTCAGCTAAATTCTAATTACCTCTGAGAAGTCAATTGCTTCAGGACGACGCACTATGACTCCTTCGTGTCGCAGAATGTTGCACAATTCTTCAATTTCCATCCGCGCTTTATTAAGGTGTTCTTTAGGCCAGGATTGGCCGCCAAACTTCTCGAAAAATGGCCAGTGTTTCACATTGGTGTTTGCCTTCACGTCTACAGAAAATCGTGGCACAGTAGCCCCTGAAAGAAAACGCAAACATTTATGTGCCATGCACACTAAAATTCCGGTGGCCTGGTCTGACTATCAACGCCCTTTGCGGGATCAATGAACTACTATGTTGGAGGAATAAATATAGAAAACTAATCAAATAATAAACACTATGAAATAATAACCAAAAATGTTGCTTAAAATGCAGTTGAGTATTTACTTAAAAGAGTGAAGGCCAAATGAAGTTTACAACGGCTTTGGAAGAGTTTAGACTAAAGCCCAGGCCAAGCATGGGCAAGAGTGACCGAGAGTTGCCTCTTACGAGAGTTTGTTCAACTCTGAGCGACTACTATCATCCCGGGCCAAACGAGAAAAAACTCTCGACGACTCTCAAGAAAAATTTAAGCCCAGGGAAAACGAGGATGAGAGTTGCAGAGAGTTCAAACTCTCGCTCTCGTTTGGCCTGAAACTCGCAACACTCTCGGCGACTCTCAAGCGCTCTCGACGAATTTGAACCTGCTCCCGGAGTCGATCTGATGGTGTCAGTGAGAGTTGTAGAACACCGTCTCATGAACCAACTTTAAGCAACTCTCTACCTCGTTTGGCCCGAGCTTTAAGTATGGTCAAACTCAAGGAGAGCGCACGAGAGTGGAAGAGAGGGTCACGGATGGCGCATCAATTTTTTCAAGTTCGCCGTTCGCAATCCGTCTTAATCTTCTCCATCCTCAACCATCCTTGTTCCTGTTTGGTTTATTATCACCTCTTTGGTGTTTGTCTACTTTATAAACTATTATTTTGAGGCTTTCTTCAATTTGAAGATGATTTTGCATTTAAATGACTTAAAATATCGTGACATAGCTCCTTTAAGTATGGTCAAACTAGATGAGAGGGCACGAGAGTCGAAGAGAGTGCATAAGTTAAGGTTTCAGGCCAAACGAGAGCGAGAGTTTGAACTCTCAGCAACTCTCCTTCTCGTTTGGCCCGAGCTTAAGATAAAGAGTTGCAATTCTTGATCACCATCAACGCGTCCCACGATGACTTCTTCAAGAGGATCCCATCCGTTATATGAACACACTGGACTCTTCGTCTTCGGCTCCTCAGCGGACTGGGATTTGTCACTTCCCAAATTACGCCTCAACTGCAACTGAAATGATACAATTCTCTGAATACCGTAGAATTCCGATAATAACGGGCCCCCCGAAAATAACGGCTACCCGAAAGTAGCGTTAATTTTTTACCTTGCTATTAAACCCCGAAAGTAACGCCCCCCCCCCCCCCCCCCCCCGATATAGCGGCCCTTAAAAAATGACCACTCAAAAAGGTATCACTCAAGGTGCGGTATCAAAGTACAGAATCATTTGTGATTTTATTTTAGCTTAACTGAATCCTGTTTGAAACAGACATACGGGTATAAAAACAGATCAAAGCTGTATGTGTCATCACAGTAATTAGTTGTCATATAATACGAACAATATTTTCGACGTATAGTATACGAACATTTGGGCCTTTTTTGTTACAGTTTACTTTGTTTACATGGATAATGAATAACCAGCATGCAACCTGAATGACCTTTTTATGTCTGTTATGCGTCCTCTTTGGGTAAAACCACTACTGAATTACAAACGTTTTCTAAGCATCCGAAAGTAACGGCTACCCGAAAATAACGGCTACCCGAAAGTAACGGCCCCTTTGGCCTGCTAAATCCGAAAATAACGGGGGCCGTTATTATCGGAATTCTACGGTAGCTGTTATTACAGTTGAGCCCGCTGTCAAATATTCTTTTGTTTTTAAAAAGTATGCAAACGAGTTAGGCTCGATTTCCGCCACTCTCTCGAGTCCGGTCTTCGTTCTGACTCATTTTTCCGAACAGCGGCTGGTAATCTGAGCCTAAAAATGAGGCTAATGGGCCAATACAATGCCAGATTGACCCTTTCGCCTCGTTTGCATGTCAAACCGCTGATCGTCTGTAATAACTGCTATTGCGTTTATATGACAAAAACGCGAAACATTGTTGTTCTTATATATCCATGTTAATAACGGTTACCCCATTCAGACCGAGGGACGGCGGAATCTGCTCGCACGGACTTCAACCGTTTCGGACTTTTTTAACTGAAGTAAAAGCTACCAAACTTTTCCACTTTGCCTCAAATTTATCTAGAAACAATTTGGTATGACATGCCATTGTTGTCAGAACTTGCTGTTACCATGGTAATTAAATTTTGACAGGCATGTTTTTCCAAATTTGGAATTTTCCTGCTTTCCCCCCCCCCCCCCCCCCCCCCCCCCTCCGTCTTTTTTGCTCTCATCCCAATTTTCGCGCGGCCAAAATTGGACAAAAAATTGTCGTTACGCCGATTCTCGTTACGCCGTTACGCCGTTACGCCGTTACGCGTTACGCGTTACTCGGATTACTTACACCCCCGCGTCTCGCGTTATATAAATAGACATGTGTGAAATTTGCACATACGGCACGATGCGTAAAAACCGAAATCTTTTGAATCAAAACCTCAAAAGAATCCCATGATATTTGGTTATAATTCACGAAAATCAAACGAATAACATCCATTACTGCCGAATTACTTTTAGTTTTTCTTTCCATCAATTTTTACGCGTAGATTAAAATCTTGTACAATGTAAATAAATCAGAAATAAACACAAACACATGATCGTCCTGGTTTGAGTTTTATTTTTAAAGTAAGGTGCTTTTCGTGAAATAAAAAGTTATTATTTTATTTCAATCTGACTATGCATTAAAAATGTTTTAGAAGGAAATTTCCTTCGACCTGACTTCACACGCACGTAATTAAATATGCAAAATTTGAGAACTTTGGCGAGGACGTCACGTTCTATGAAACAAACATGTATTCTGTCACGCATTGAACGTTGCATGCAAAGTCTTCGCTTTCCATGAATGAAAACTTCCTTGTAAAGCGCTATGAACTGACGAAGAGCGACACGCTAGAGCGACTGACACTCAAATAAAGTCTGACTTTGACTTATCACAAAAATGAGTTTATCTGAAATAAACATTTTACAATATAATTATCGATCGGTTGAAGCCCAAAATGACAGATGACTATTTCGCTCAAAAAGTCCCGTTCTCGTTTTCATTTCATGACGGATACATCAGTGCACATCAGTTTCTTCTGCCATATTGAAGCCATATTAAATTTTATAAGCTTAATGTTGGTAACGAAGATATTTATGGTGCCATGTGATCGCATCAAGCTCTGATCATAACACGAAAAGAGCTCAACTTTGAGAGCACATTTTCAAAATGTAGCGACTGTTTGAAACTACTTAATTATCTTCTTAAAAGCGTTTTGGGTAAGTATAAATGACCCTAAATAATAATTTGCAACACGCTACATGTAAACCTTATGTTCGCAGAAATTGACATGATATTATTATGACCAGCAAGCAACGGTTGGCATATCGTTCACTGACAGCGACTTCGCCATCTATAACTGCATTTAGGTACATTCTGTCTCCTTTCAATAAAATGGTATCGACTGTTTTAGAAGTACATTGTATCATAAGTGATGGGAGTAATACAAGTTAAAGTTATTTGTTGAACGGAAAACACGCGCCCACTTAACAATGCCGATAAGCACATTGCTTTCCTCTTGACACGTCGCTAAAACGTTCGTGACCCTGATGGATACTTCCACAAGCGAATAAACTTGTATGCGACATGGCAATCGAAACAGAAAAAATAATATAACTTGCCGTATTCCCCTTCCGTTTTCTTCGCATCTGAGTAGGTTTTCTTTGACGCAATGCTCGTTCCCAGATCCTCCGTTTCGCAAAATGAACCACTGAACACTTGATACTGCGGGCTCTCTGAAATCCGAAAATTTCGACAACAACCGGAATATAATGGCTGCCGAGGCGGCAGCAATAAGATAAAACTACACACTGTATAATTTGATAGGTTTAAACAGAACGTTAAGTTCCTTATAACAATAATAATAATAATAACAATAACAATAACAATAGCGATATAACAGAACCTTTTTAACCGGGCGTGGGCCTAGGGCCCAGCCCGGTTAGTAAAATAGCTTCAGTTTTTTGTTGTTGTCGTGATTCACCTTATACCTCTACTCCGCCAAAGTGCTAGGAGGAGAGCTAGGGGAGAGTATAAATATATATTCGCCTTGTGAAAGATTTTATCGGGGAAGAACGAAGCCCGGACTCGAGAGAGCGGCGGAAATCGAGCCTATGTGAAAGTTGGACTGGTTCAAATAAATATTAATTTAGGACCGCGTAAACACATCGGAGCGGCCAACAGATTTCGGTGAGTTTGACTCGTCAAAATATTAAATCATTGTACTGGATGGACACACTAGGAGCGCCATTAGATCAAATTTTTTATCAAGGCTACGTTACATTTCGCCAGGGTCATGAATATTGTCCTGTTTCTTTTGTGTGAAATACATTTCTTCTCCGTAAAGGAAAACAGAAACTTGCTCAGACTCGCAGATTTATGTAAACAGAAACTTGCTGAGACGTGCAGATTTATATTTGGACGATTACGTCATAGGGTCACGTCGAATCGTGACTTGAAGAGATTGTCTGTGAGTTGCGTACGTACATCACATACACTAGAAGCGCCATTAGATCAAATTTTTTATCAAGCTACGTTACATTTCGCCAGGGTCATGAATATTGTCCTGTTTGTTTTGTGTGAAATACATTTCTTTTCCGTAAAGGAAAACAGAAACTTGCTCAGATTCGCATATTTATGCAAACAGAAACTTGCTGAGACGTGCAGATTTATATTTGGACGATTACGTCATAGGGTCACGTCGAATCGTGACTTGACTCTGCTGTTTATTTGGTGTGAAATACATTACTTTTTCGTGTTGGTGCAGCATTTCACTTCCTTGTACGCAAAAGATTTATAAATAACAACCATTACGTCACAATATCACATTTCGACTCACGCAATTTGTCGAACTGTGACTAGAATAGCTGCGAATGATGATGGTGCAACGCGGAACGTCTGCGATTGATGGTTCAACGACGATTCGTACCAATGTTGGCGTGTTTTTTCCTCTTATTCAACTCTGGCTTTATATTGAGGAATGATCTTCAAAGACTGCTCAGAGGCAAGAAAATTGACAGTAGGCACTATACGCAAACATCAGACTTCAGCGTGACTGCCGTGACTAATCTGATAGATTTCAAGCAAGAAAGCAGGTAAAACTGCTTTCTTGCTTGATAAAAAAAAGCCCGGTTATATTTTCTTCGAAAATTCTTGTTTCTTATAAAACAACAACAACGATATAACAGAGGCGGCGGTCGCACATGGGTTGAACACTTAGTCCAACACCGTTGTAAAACTATTTTTGAACATTTCACTGCTTACACCGCTTACACTATATGTACTGCTAAGCGGTCGCATTTGTTTGCAACGTAAAAAACACTAACACCAAAGTAGTTGATTGCACTGAAATACCCGAATTCGCTTTTTTACCCGAGTACGAACGCAGTTAATAACAATAGCGATGTCATAGATGCTAAATTTTTCCACCAACTCATCATAACTATTGACTTCCCATTTATAACGTGAACAGGCGGGAAAGAATGATCAACCTTATTTAGCCGATTTTCTGAGCTGAGTGATCAGATGTGAATTTGCCAGGCGGCTGAATGTAAAAATGACAAAATATGATGATATTAGATCCTAGAACCGTTGGTCAAGTGTAGCGAAGACGATCGATCGTGTGTTTCGTGACAAAATACTCTACGATTCGTGGAGTATTTCACCAGCCTGTCCCAGGGTCTTCGCCGCGCCCAGCCGCCATCTTGAAAGCGGAGTAGACCCTGGAAACGAGGTTGCCGTTACGTCGTCGACGCGACGAAGAACACGACGACGCGAAGAGATGAATAACGCAACGAAGAAAGCAATACACGAACAACTTGACGACACGAAGAGACAGGAGCGACGCGACGAAGACAACAGTACGACGACTACACAACGACACGAAGAGACTGACACGACGCGAGGCTTGCACGACGCCACGAAAAAAGAAAAACAAACGACACAAAAAACAATTTTCGACGCAAGTAAGACGTTCCGACGCCACGATATCTGAGTGCCGATTATGTCCCTTATCTGACGCCATACGTTGCTATCGTTTGTTTTCTTTTTACCTCTTTTTCTGTGACCCGTTATCTGTGACCCGTGACCCGTTACCTGTGACCCGTTACCTGTGACCCGTTACCTGTGACCCGTGACCTGTGATCCGTGACCTGTGTTTTAGCCCCGCCGTGGCCATAACTTTTTTAATTAGAGTTCGAAAGCGGGGTTGATTTTAGGCCAAGGGAAAAACAATTAGTTCGAAATAGCGGGGAATTCGAAATAACCGAGTTCGAAATAGCCGATAGCAAATGACTGAAAAAACAGGGGCAAATCCTAGGGAAATGGGTTTGAGTTCGAAAGAACGGGGAATTCGAAATAACCGAGTTCGAATTAGCGGGGTTCAACTGTAATTAGTTGTAGTCAAACACTTAACAGTGGCAATCATAAAGGATTGTCTGTGGGAAACTTATGGTCTTGTGTGAATAATTATCGTTTTGGAAATTGTAAAATTCAATGATTTCCAGAAGCTAGTTTACCGAATTTTAAACAGTTTTGCTAGATTATAAATTTTGTATTTCTCAGACAAAACAAAAATCTGTTGAGGCAATTTATCATCTCAAATGTCATGTCAAACTTTGGGTCTTCGAAACTCAGAAGTGTCACGTTGTGTCATAAGCAAAACTGTTTAAAATTCGGTAAACTATAGCGCCATTGTGGTCGAGAACATATAGCTGTTTCGAGAAAGGTTGTCGGAAAAAGCGCACGCGACAATCCGAAAGGTATTGTGGGTAGTTTTAAGTTCACGGTTCCTTGATTTCAGCATTTCAGGGAAATCTGAGAAAATGGCACGAGACGCCATGGAAGTATGGCGTAAGTAATAATAAATCTAATAAGTAGTAATAATAAGTATGTCTGGGAAACCTATGTCACCTATGGTTTTCTGTGAATAATTATATCGTTTAATTTGGACTCGTTTATACAGCTGTTTCGAGAAACGTTGTCGGAAAAAGCGCACGCGACAATCCCGAAAGGTAATCTGGGATATGATCAGCAAGGTACGTTCCTGACACTCAACTTTTGTTGCTTTCTTTTAGCACTCGCAAACACACTGTTCGACTACAACTAATCCGATCGCTGCTATTTTAACTACACTTAATTTTACTGACAAAGCACGGTAAATTTCCTTCAAATTTGTTCCGCCTAAAGGGTCGAAAAAATAAAAACTGACTCGTAAAAATACCCAGCCGTATTACACAATTTTCCGCTGAATAACCTCTTTTTATTGCAATTTATATCAGAGAGGATGATCTAAGAGAACACATCCCCCATACATGGGCCTCTTCCAATGATAATCTTTTTCAATCTAATTTTAGCGCGCGGTCATACTGCGCGGCTATTTTAAGGAAGACACCTGATTGGTCAGTTGTAATGACGTAATGAAATTTAAGAAACGCGATCACATCTTTAAATTTGGATTTACGACTTCAGTAGATGGACGTCAACACGACGGCGAGAAAAGTATTCGCAACAGATCTGATCCTCTGATCATTGGCCGCGCGACCATGGGGACGAGAACTAAAATAATTTTCACAGCATGGCGTGAAGCTTAAAATAGATTGAAAACAACTACTATCATGGGGCATGGGGATTTGTTCTCTTAGATCATCCTCTCTTGTTTATATTGTGTCTAGATACCCGGCAGCCGGGAACTGTTTTCAAAAAACTAGATACCCGGCAGTCTGAAATTCTAATATAATTTCCACGAAATATCTCATTTAATTCTTCTGAGAATAGTCTATCTTTGTTTTGAAATGTCAAGCGATTTCAAACATTACACTCTTTTATTTTATTTTTTTATAAGAACGTCTAATTTTCGAGCTGAGGCTGAACCAAAACCGAATGTTCTTATTTTTGGGCGATTTCAACCTGTATAACACATGGTATAGAATTACACACACAAAAAAGATTCGAACGTGAAACCCAGGAAACTCTGCAGGAAACCTGTATAAAAGATCAAAACACAGCCTAAGCGGTTTTATACGTGTTTGCCATATCATGTTGTTACTATAAAAAAAATTGCATTCAAGTATTTTGAGCTCATTTGAACTGCGTATTCACTGCATGAGATATTTGAAATGTTACATTTTGTTATGCTTTGAAAGGATACTGGAATGGTATTGTATTTAGAGCTCCATGCAACAAACAAGTGAATAAAAATGTTCTTAGCTAAGTCTCAACCTGGCTATGTTCTTAGCATGTTCTTAAACTTTTGGTCAATCTCAGCCTCAACGTTCTTATAAAAAAGGTTCTTATATAAAAAAAAAAGAGTGTATTTTGGCTTCGTAGTTAAGGAATTTTTCGAGCTTGGGCATACTATAAAATCTCGATGTTTTCGACACTTAGAAAATATTCGTGCTATGACTCACGGAATCAACTCTCATAGAATAATTTATATCCACAAAAATTATCATTGAAACCCCCTGAGAGTATTGGTTTTGTAATTGACAAAATGTCACGTTTTGGCTATGGCAATCCTAGGCCACCATAGTGGTGTGACTCACGGGCACGGTTTTTCCAAAAACTATATACCCGGCACTGAGTCGGAACTTCTTACCCTTTTTCCACAAAAATTTTCATTCGAACCTGCTGAGAGTATTCGATCTCTGTGTAGAAATACCAAGCGATTTCTGAGCTTCAGGCTTCCATATTGAATTGTACACTTTGCATAGCAGCACATCTATGAATTTCTTATAAATACCGGGTATCTAGTTTTTTGAAAAACCGTGCCCGTGAGTCGAGATTCTATAGTATGCCCAAGCTCGGACAATTTGTCAATTACAAAACCAAAAAAATATTTATAATCGCTTGGCAATTCTGAACAAAGATCGAATACTCTCAGGTGGTTTCAATGATAATTTTTGTGGATATTCTATGAGAGTTGATTCCGTGAGTCAGAGCACGAATATTTTCTAAGTGTCGAAAACATCGAGATTTTATAGTATGCCCAAGCTCTAAAAATTCCTCAACTACGAAGCTAAAATAATGTTTGAAATCACTTGACATTTCTTAGACTGTTCGCAGCCTCTCTGTTTTCTCGACGCTAACAGCGAGCGAACGCGAGCGCGCGGAAGCGAGCGCGAGGGGGGGGGGGGGGGGGGGTGAGAGTACCGTTAGAGAGAGAGAGAGAGGCTGTGAACAGTCTAGACATTTCTGAACAAATTTAGACTATTCTGAGCTATTCTCAGAAGAATTAAATGAGATATTTCGTGGAAATTATATTAGAATTTCAGACTGCCGGGTACATGTATCTAGTTTTTTGAAAACACAAAAAACCGAGAGTACGTAAACAGTTCGTGGATTGTCATCGAGACAATTCGAAAACCCACCCGCGTTAATTATTCAGATTCTTAACCTTTTGTCGAACGCACTTGAATAATCTGTGATTGCGCATGGTTGTAAGCCTACCTTTTCAAAGAATTGCGAACTAGTGCTTCTTTAAATAACTTGATAACTATTCTATAAACTAAGTTTTACAACAAAATCATATACAAAAGCTTCATCTACCACTCCAAACTTGATCCCTTCATGTGCACGGGAACCACGCTTGACTACCCTTACATTTAGCATGTTGCTGTCCGTTGGATCTGAAATCACAAAACGTTTCTCGTCAGTTTAAAAGTTCCTTCAACTTAATTTTAACGTCACACTACGTTAGCTCTGCATGAAGACGTCTCATATTTTCTTACTTCACGCGGAAAATTACGTTGCGTGACAGAGAGGGGCCGGCCAGAACTGGACTACTGTTTTCCCGGAATGTGGGAAAAGCGCTCTAATTGGTTGCTTGACAGTAGGCATAATATATTTCCTTTCAACAGTGTTTTCCGTAGCGCGCGGTCAGGGGGACTAAGACCCGTGTAATGGCAAACTGGTCCACGATGAAAAGGAGCATTCTGATTGGTTCCCTGAGCGGTCCGAATTTTGCAATACGGACCGCTGAGATGGACCGCTCACGAACTCATTTCGCCGAATTCCTTTTATGAAACATCGAACAAAAGAAAACTGTTTTCTATTAAGTAGAAACATTTTTCCTCGTGTCTGGCGGACAATTTTATTTAAACTTTCGCAAAGTGGCCTGAAAAATGCAAGAATATGCTTAGCTTTGGCGCGCGCGCGTTAGCCGAAAATGGCTACATTATTTTGTCAGCAAGTTTTTAAAAAAGCCATTATAATAAAAACTTTATTGAACTAGCTTGTTCAGTCCGTATTGGGAAATATTGGTCTCGTTCTTTTTTTTGCAAATTTATGGACCTCGCCTTCGGCTCGGTCCGGTCCATAAACTTGCAAAAAAAGAACTCGACCAATATTTTCCCAATACGGACCGAACAAGCTAGTTCAATAACAGCTATATATGTGCACTCGTTTTGGTGCGTTTTCGCACTCTAACTATGTATGTAAAGAGGCATACAGGGAAAACGTGAGGCAACGGCGGCTCTACTAGCCTATGAATAGGCTCCGCGGTGGGGATCGATGGGGTAAAAAGAAAATGGCGTGCGAGCCGGGCGAAGCCTGGGGAGAGAGGGGTCGCCCCTTCGCTCGCAGTTTTCTTTTTACCCCATCGATCCCCACCGCGGAGACTATTCATAGGCTACGGCTCTACGTACTCTACGAAAAACGACAGCGACATTTACAGCCGTTGGTTAGGCGACATCGGTCCTCAGAAGCATGCGACATTGCGACACGCCTACCCCCCCCCCCCCCCCCCCCTTGACCCCTTGGAAAAACAACTTCCAAACCTTGTCATGCTTGTATAGACGTTGTATGGCTTTTCGGGGCTTTTCACAAGGTCGTACTAGACTACGAGTCAAGCTTTAAAGGCGATGTTAGAGACTCTGTATGGGTACAAATGTATTTCCGACGATAGGAATCAACAAAGATAAAGTAACGTGAGTGTTACATATAAAGAGCGTTCATTGATGATAGGCAAAAAACAGCCCGGGGGGTACTCCATAAAATTTTTGGTGGGAGTGTGCGACGCGCTTCTTGAAACCGGCTTACCCTATTTCAGACCTGACCCAAAAATCGATACCCTATTTCAGACCTATAAAATAAGTACACGTGTCTAATACATGACTTCAGCTACCCAGGAATGGCGGGGGTTCCGTTTGCGTAAACATTTGAGATATTCAGACCAAAACGGCTCAAAAACCATACCCTTTGGCGCCGCACATACCTATATAGCTCATATAAGGGAGTACCCCCCCGGGAAAACAGCTCCTGTACATGTATTACTACTATAGCAGAAAATGTGCCAGTGACTTCCTTCAGTGATACTCATACAGCTGCAGTCACAGCTAACTTGGATACGAAACTCTCAGTAGCGTCACACGAGAAATGTTGTCGAGAGAGTGAGCCTCCAACCTCGATTCCAGGCTCTCTCTCCTTTTCCTCCCTTGTCCCCTCAACGACAAGGGAGGAAAAGGAGAGAGAGCCTGGAATCGAGGTTGGCGAGCCTCACCTGACACAAGCGAACCTGATTTGAATTTATCAACTAACCAATTACTGTAAAACCTACATGTACAGAGTAAAGGCCTGAGGCGATCACCGAATTTAAAAACTAAAATAAAGCAAATAAACTAATTTACGACTCTCGTTATAGCGGACACCGAGCGGCATTTTGAACATTTGCACACATTTGAAGTCTACTTTTTCTGTTTTTTTTTGTCGTCGACTTTGTATTGTCTTTTTGGTTGATTTCCGCTTCTTCTATTGCATTGGCCATCAACTAAAGTTTGTCCAGTCTGTCCAACTGTAAATATGTTTTCAAATAAAATTTTCTCGCACCCCGCTATTACGGTACGGACACCAAATCGCGGTCCCGAGGGTGTCCGTAATAACGGGAGTTGACTGTACCGACACCCCTTGCCGAGTTTTTTCCCAGAAGCGCCAAGCGAGCATCTAGCCAACCTCGTTCCCAGGGTCTCTCATCTCCCCAGAGGCGCTCTTTGGGGGCGGTGGATGAGAGACCCTGGGAACGAGGTTGGCATCTAGCGGCCACGTCGACTTTTTATACGCCTCTACGCTATAACGCGGGGGTACTAACAATGCCTCCTCGGGCTTTTGGCCTCTGGGCCAAAAACCCTGCGGGGGCAATAAAGTTTATAAACATTGCCTGGTGTTATTTCATTCTGCGGTGTTTCAACGCAATTTGGGCGATTTTAGGTTATTCAGTCGGGAGAACAAGTGACGGTTTTGGTAAATCTTCGTTGAAGCACTTGAATTGTTTCCGAATCATTTTATCCAATCAAAAACTAGCGCGAGCACTCACGAGTACTCCGAAAGCAATCGCGCAAGCAAATACGTCATGTTGCTTTCGTCATCAACTGGTACTTGTTCCCCTGACTATATTCACGTGATGCTATTTTTGTGGCTCGCGCGACTGCTAAAGTTCAATGAAGAAAATTTGATGCTACATTCGACAATTACTTGCGATACACGCTTACGCCCTAAGCATGATGAAAGCGAGGCCTAAGGGCCACAAGATTCCCCGCGAACTTTAAAAGAGTAGAAACATAGCTGAAGAAACAACATTGAGCGATTTAGAGGCTGTAAAATTAACCACAGAAGATATTCCTGGAGCATTTATAGAAAATAAAAGCGAAGTTTTGGCTGAAATGTAAACGACTGGATTTTCCTAAATTCTTGATGAAAAGGCCAACGACGTTCTTCAATAACAACTTCCAGCCTCTAAATTGCTCGACGTTGTTTCTTCAGCTATGTTTTTACTCCTTTAAAGTTTACGGGAAATCCTGTGGCCCTTAGGCCTCGCTTTCATGCTTAGGGCGTAAGCGTGTATCAGGCGTCCTTTTCCCGATTAAACGGGTGTGAAGGGAGACTCCCCGTGGGATAAGACTACATACAATGGCTAACTATCAGCTATTTGTTGTTTCTGCAGATGTAGACAAGGATTATTGAATCAATCATACTCCTTTGCAACTGATCAGTGATATTTTATTTATTTTGAATACACTATCATTTTTTCACTGTTGTTGATCATTTTTGACCTTTTGAAATGAAAGGCCAACGCATCTCTGATGCTACCACTGTCCACTTAAAAGGTCCCTCTCAACCAGTGTGCTTTGCGGTCACGTGTTGTTTTCATCCGGGGAACTCGGTCTCTCGTGGGGCTAATGTTTGCCATACTTTCAAAATTGTGCTAACTTGGATCGTCTAACTGCTTTTTGTGGCCAGAACAAGGCCACCATTTTCGCGGCACCCGAAAATGGCCGCCGTAAGAATATCGGCGCGCAAAGCACACTGGTTGAGAGGGACCCTTTAAATGCAACAGTCATGCTTTGTGCAAGAACGTGTCCCAATGGATATCAGTGATATATCCTTCCTCTGAATTACTTTTCTTTAAATTACCGCATGCTTTTTCTCACATGGAATGGAATAGCTGTGGAATAATAACAAAAATTGGAAATCAATGACACGTTAAACTAAATTTAACAACAAAATTTAACAACAATGACATCAACTTTTTGTGTGTTCATCAGACAATGCACAAGACGCGTAATCACGTTGCTGGTAGCAAAAGCTAATCAGGACCAAAAATAAATTACATCAAGTATGACCATGTTACTGTGCGAATAAAAAACCCGTGAACACTTTTATCTAACTTTGACATGATCAAACCGCAAGAAGAATAGTCAGGAAACTCAAATTTACACTTTGTTTTTGCAGAAAAGCTTTGCGAAAATAGCAATAAAATAAATACAGGAATAAAATAGATAAATTTTGGCAAAGGAAATCCAAGCGTTAAGCTTAATTTCTGATTCTCACAGTAAATAATAATAATAATAAAATTATATCATTAGATATATAAAATAAAGATTGAATAATTAAAGAGCTTAAAGAAACCAGAACGGATATACAGTCATGTATCATCAGATAATAAGCGGAAAAGACTTCATAAGCACCCTTATTAAGGGCTCAGGGTTTTGTTATTTTCATCACTTGATACATGTAGATATTGTAATCAGTACAGTACTTTAGTTTCATCTGTTTTTTTTGCTTGGTCCTTGCAATGTATTTAAATTTTGACACCACTGTATTATATGGCCTCGATTTCCACCACTCTCTCGAGTATGGTCTTCAGAGACTTCACATTCTGGCACAACATGATTTAGATAAAATCCCGGATAAAATTTCTGACACAAGTCTAGCACAGCCCAATTTCCACTACAAATTTGGACTAAGAAGAAGAAGAAGATGTTTATACTCGCACCTTTATGACAGAAGGTACTGGGATTGTTAACTGTGCAATCTACAATCTTCCTGGTTCATCATGGTCACCCAAGGCCATCAGCTGTCTCAGCCACAAATGTTCTCGTCATCTTCCAATGTTTCACAGACTCCTATTGGAATATGGAATGTAAAGTTCAGAAAGTTAACAAGAAGAGTACAACAGAAGTTTGAGTGAGTGCACAACATGACAATCAAGATTCCAGATGATTGAGTGTGACAACTTCTAAAATATACCTGCCAACATTCGAGTTAAATATGCAAGCAAGCTTTTAGCCAGAAGGGTGTCCAGGTGTCCTGTGGACACCCAATCCTGGGAGAAAATGATGAAATGCACCAAAGCTTTGACAAATTTATGGAGGGACATGCCTCCAGGATGCCCACTTTTCAAATTCTGGCTAAAAGCCTGTGTGCAAGATTTTAATCCTGGGGTGTTCGGGATTCTGCATGATGATTTCCAAAGAGTTCTCCAAAGATTTCAAATCCGTTTCCAGTCTCATGAAGGTTGGAATTGTGTCATCAAGATCTTCAGTGGTGGCATGCCCGAGATTAAAGAAGGACAAAGAGGCCTGGGGTGTGAGACTTGCACATAACGCGCGAGAGTTGGCAGGCAGGGCTGAAAATAACAGTCGGTCATCGGACAATGGCTGACCCAAATTTGCCAATGTCCGATTAAATCCCACCTTAAATTTCGCCTTCCAATGCTAACGTTATAATGTGTATTGTTCTAAACACAAATGTGTTGACAACGCGTTAGATTAGCAGGTTCGCTTATCCAGTGATACTCGAATATGATGTCCGATCTAATTTTTGTTTTGTCCGAACAAAATGGTGACTTAGTCGGACACATGTCCTTTCAAGAAAAAAAAATATTATTTGCAGCCCTGGGCAGGTAACAAGTTTACAGTTTTCTCTTATCAGCCTTCATACCAATACAGTCACCAAAGCATTTCTGAGTGGTGCATGAACTTTTAATCATCAGGCCCGACTTGATATTGCTTCAATGATACACTTGCACTGTTTTCTATTGAATAGAATGGTGGTTTACTTAATAATTCCGGCTGGCTGATTGGCATAATGGGAAGAGAAGTTGTTTGTAAGCTATTCTATTTTATGGGTAAAGCTCACCTCTAACCCAGTCTGTGGCTTCCATCTGCGCCTTCTTCATTTGAGAAAATAGTCCATTTTACAACATGAGGAAAAAGAAAAAAACACTGCATGGGTTAAATGGAAATTACAATGTTCAATGTAAATATTAAATAAATATGTTTGGACACCATCAGTAAAAAATTAGAGTGTTTAACTTAATTCATGACTTTTCAATGTAGCGATTCAAAATCATCATTTGGTGCCAAAATACATATGTTATGTTACCGTATTTTACTAGACTGGAGATATTAATTTCTTGAAATATTCCTCCAACAAAATAATAAGAAAAAGCTTGTTTACAAACATGGCGTGATAACATTGATTTAGGGCGCAACAAAGGCCACTTTCATGAGACTGATACTGGCGATAGCTCCTTTCAATTCAGGCTAGTAGATAGCCCAAACAGGTTTATAAAGGTTGCAGGTCGTTGCATTTGCCACAGGATCCAGGGAAATTATGGGAGTCAAAATTTTTGTCCAGGCTCCAAGAAGAGAAAACCTTGGGCCCTGGAATGATTTTGCTTTATACACGCGATAAAAGGTGACTTCGAGCCTCCAGAACCCCAAACCCCTCCCTCTACCCCAAAGTTGCGACCCTGCTATCCCGAAAGCACGTGTGTTCCTGGCGGGATTTCCCGTTCTCTTACGCGCTTCATTCGACTCATTTGCGAGAAGAACAACGAATTTTCCGAATAAAGAAAATAATTCCCGACCTTTATCTTCATAAAATCACGTAAAGCTTATTTGCAAGCGCCTTTGGTTTCAAAATAAGCTTGTAGTCTGTCGTGTCGCTGTCCGACCATGTGCTCCCATTTGCATTGTCCTCGTGCGAGCGGGATAGAAGACTGTTCGACTCCAAAAAATAGTATTCACCTAATAGATCTTCGAAAACTCACCTCAGAATAGTTTCAGTCACCTTTGCGTACATCGCTGTTTGAGTTACCGCAAACTACGACTGGATTATTGAAGAAATGGCGAGAGAACACAACGCCACCTTCGACTTCCATCTCGTCTTGCTCGTCTCGTGGTCTTCACAAGGGCGCACAGAGTTCTGGGTAAACTAGAACCCAGACTTCCTCGCGGCGAAACAAGCAACAAAACGAAAATATTTTATTATTTTGAACCAAGTGGATATGGGAAAGTTCACGTGTACTAACATTATTTTGTTTTTAATAGCAGGTTAAAGAATAGGAGATTTGAGGGGGCTTTTAAAATTATTCTTGCAAACAATAACCATGGGGATATGTAGCCTGTTCCAGGCTCTCGGATGGTGAAGATACGGTTGCAGTGAGGGCCTCAGGGACCCAGGGGTGGGGGCGAGAGGAGTGGGGTCCCGTTCAAGTCTGAATTTTTTCCAGGCTTCTTTTTTGCAACTGCTTTTAAGCAACTTAAAAGTTGCGTACATAACCGATGGTCTTTCATATCAAATTATCCCTACTTGCCACGAAAGCCTCTGTGTAGTCTCTGTAAAATAATCCAATATAAAGACTAGAATGAACAAGGGGTTTATAAACTCCATTTTTTTATTCATTATTTTAATTTACTAGAAATGGATTTATAGTTCTATCCAAAAGGTTTTATTTGTTATCATTTAGGTCAAAATAACAGCTCGCATAATTTTACAGTTTTTTGTCTTGTATAGTAATTTTCTACATTTTAGTTGGCATCGGGGTGATATTATGCTTCTGTTGGCATATACAAACTGCAGATACAGCACAGGTACCCCAAGCTCAATGGGTTGGATCGACTATATGATCTGACCTTTGTTCAGCATTGTGTCAGTGTTGTAATTTGAGCGTCATGGTACTATCAAAACCACTAGAGTGGTAAAACCCCCCGGGGGGCGGGGTACTCCCTATAATGGACTATACGGGGAGGCTCCGCCCGAAAGGGGTCCTTTTTTAGGCTCAAGGTATGTGAAAGGGTAGGGATTTCACGAGTTGAAGTATATGAAAGGGTAGGGATTTCACGAGTAAATGATATTATTGTTTGGTTAACATCTCTACTGGTAATGCTTGATGATTTCATGGTGATATATATTGTTCATTAAGTTCATTACAAGGGTATAGAAAAGGGATGCAGTGCTTCTACTGTAGGTATGTGAAAGGGGTACCATTTTCATAATTTCTGTGAAGGTATATGAAAGGGGTACCATTTTCTATGGAAGGTATATGAAAGGGGTACCTTTTCTGTGAAAAATGGTATATGAAAGGGTAAGGGTTTGGACCTCTGGGCGGAGCCTCTCCGTATAAAACTTTTTTGAGTACCCCCCGGGGTAAAACCGCTGTTAGAAATTTAAATTCGAAGCGGTTCATGTGATGTGACATTTTTTTCACATGATCTGAAAAACATTGTCACATGGTTCGTGTTGTGAGCGAAAAACAAAGCCGTTACATGTTTTCGCTGACAAGACACTCTCAATGCGCGAACCACGCGACAATATTTTTCAGATCATGTGACAATTTTTTTCACATCACTAACAGCAGTTTAACCACTCTAGTGGTTTTGATAGAAACCGTTGCATAACAGCAAAATTATAAGGATAAATTTGTATGGGAAATATTCCTGTTGATCATCAATGTAGTTGCTAATAAATTTGTCCTTTAAACTCACCTGTGTTGTCGTTTCTTGTGTTCTGATGGTGTTTCAGGCATCCTAGGGGCGGTTTGAGGCTTTTCTGGGCGGGTCGGTTTTGCACCCAACTCACCAACCCGCTCAGAAAAGCCTCAAACCGCCCCTAGGACACCTGAAACACCATATTAAAGGGGCAGTGTCACAGGGATTTGATGTCATTTCAAAACCAAAAAACTTTTTTGTATTTACAGAAAACTAAAAATAATGGTCAAATTTTGTTATAAATTACCATCCTAGTGTACTAAAACTGTCAATATTAAAGTGTCTCTGGCCATAGAAACTGGGTCGGAATGGATCGCAATTTGAAAACATGTTAGGCTAACAGTTTTTCAATTTCTCGCATTTTCGTTTCCAAAATGCATTAGAACAGACCATAATTTGTTCCTCTTTCAAGAATTTGGTTGATTTCTTTTTCTTGGTGTTCTAGAATTATTTTGTAAATAAAAAAGGTACTGAAGCACAGTTTTGACCAAAAAAGGTCAAAATCCCAGTGACACTGCTCCTTAAAGAACACAAGAAACTACAACATGACAACACAGGTGAGTTCAAAGGATGACTTTATTAGCAATTACGTACATTTATGATCAACAGGAATATTTCCCATACAAATACTTATAAACAAAGCTGAACAAAGGTTAACAGACACCCATTGAGCTTGGGGTACCTGTGGATACAGGGGTAATTTTGCTGGCCTATAAGTTCTGCAGAAGCTTATCATCCTAGAAGCGATATAACTGCGATTCAATACTGCGGATTATTCCCGACCAATCAAAATTAACTTCTACGCTTCTAGGATGATAAGCTTCTGGTTCTGCAACTGATATTTTTGCAATCATTTATCATGACTTAGTGGCGTCAAAGAAAACCACCGGCTCTTTCCCAACTACTGAAGCATTGTGTACAACACCAGCTGGCACGACGACCATGTCTCCAGGCTGAAGGATCACTTCCTTGCCAAACATGGCAAATCTAAACTGGCCAGAGATTATGGAGTCCTTTTTGGAAATGCTGTGTGTATGATTAGGAAAGTTTGCACCAGGTGGGAAGGTGTATCTTGTACATGAATAGCCTTGTGACTTTAACTTGTCTCTCATATTATTTTCGTTGAGTGGCCCATCACTTTCATTGTTCCAGTGTTCAACTTTTAACTCTGACATGTTAATACATTGGATCTACAATGCAATTATGCAAAATGTTAAAATCAACGTGTACTATCGAACTCATAAAAAATATTAAACGTTCGATAGATCTGGAGTAGGGGGTGTGACGAAAGCTCAGACCTCGAAAGCTCAGACCTCAGACCTCAGACCTCGAAAACTCAGACCTCGAAAACTCAGACCTCGAAAACTCAGACCTCGAAAACTCAGACCTCGAAAACTCAGACCTCGAAAACTCAGACCTCGAAAACTCAGACCTCGAAAACTCGAAATGTGTATGTACTAGTGTGTATGTAGCCTTGTGTTTCAACAGATAAGCTTACAATATGCGGAGAGGGAAACAAATATTTGAGGAGGCCAGAGGGGTCCAAGAAAGTCACTGATCACGCTGCACTGATCATAAACACAACGCGCCCAATCTTCGTATCGATTCTCGGTTGCTTACGAACAACTAGACTGTGAACAGTCCCTCTATTTCTTTGCGGCCACGTTCGATCTTTTAGCCGCCATCTTGAATAAGCGGGTGCGCGAAATCTGGGGCGAGGGAGGTGCCATGCATGTGTCGCAGTGACTGGATATACGTAAAATTTGTACAGTTGAAGAACCTCTCCACAACGGCCACCCTGGTGCATAATTATCTGGCCGTTGTAGAGAGGTGGCCTTTGTAGGGAGGTTTCAATAAGAGTAAAGTGTATGGATCGGCGCACGGTCGGGACGAAAAATCCTGGCAGTTGTAGAGAGGTGGCCGTTATAGAGAGGTGGTCATTAGTGGATGTTCAATTGTATTAAAAAAAAATGCAGCAATTACAAAATTACGTAAACAAACAAGAGTAAAACATTATATTTGAAGGTCGTGTTTTCTTAAGTCTTGTGTTCTTAAGCTCAGACCTCAGACCTCGAAACCTCAGACCTCGAAACCTCAGACCTCGAAACCTCAGACCTCGAAAACTCAGACCTCGAAACCTCAGACCTCGAAAACTCAGACCTCGAGATGGTACTTTGCGAAATGTGTATGTACTAGTGTATATGTACCCTTGTGTTTCAACAAGTTGTTGGCGAACACAATATGCGGAAGGAAACAAATATTTGAGGAGGCCGGGGAGGGGGTGCAAGAAAGTCACTGATCATAAACATAATGCCCAATCTTCGGATCGATTCTCGGTTGCTTACGCACAATTTAATTGTGAACAGTCCTTCTATTCGTATAGATAACAAAAGCAAAACGTGGCTTTTTATTATTGTTCGTTGTTATAAATATAGACATATAGACCTCTGGTACGGGTTGGAAATCCGGAATCATGCAATAGGTTAAAGATGTTCAGAAAAAGGAACTCCTTATAAGCCTGCTGGCGGGAGTAATAAATAACAAATTCCCAAACAAGATTGCGGTTGACCAACTCTTTTTCGGCTGAAAGGAGTGAAAGGAATAATATTATGTTTATTACATGTACATGCAGCTTTGTCGTTTACAGTCGACATTGCCTAAACTTACCAACAGAAACTACACAATATTCCAGAAAAAAGAACGATAACTAAGAAAGAACCTAATACAAGGGCAACGATCACACAAGACGAACTATATCATTTTTTATTACGAAATGCGAAAATGCAATAACAGAGCCATAACAGTTATTGCTCTTAAAAAATATGTCCCGCACTTCCAGTGACTCCGGATACAGTAACCGTTTACTCATGTCCCCTCAGAAGAGCTGCCGGAGAGGACATGTCTCTCCGCCTAGTATTGTGCCGTTCACCAACAACGTTTTATAGATGACGTAAGCTTATCTGTTGAAACACAAGGGTACACATTAGCACATACACATTTCGAGTTTTCGAGGTCTGCGTTTTCGAGGTCTGAGTTTTCGAGGTCTGAGTTTTCGAGGTCTGAGTTTTCGAGGTCTGAGGTCTGAGGTCTGAGCTTTCGAGGTCTGAGCTTTCGTCACACCCCTGGAGTAGGGCCAGGCTATTGGAACTAGTTTTCGAAAAAATTTCTCTTGGACAACCCGGGTGGATAACTTACCGTTTCTTTGCTCGATCTATTCCCAAGAAAGTTGATTTGTTGCAAAAGGAAGAAATGGCAAGGAAATCGAATGGAATAATGGGAAGCTCAGGGCCATCTCCGCTTTCAAGATGGCGGGTACCCTGGCGAATAGCGAACTAACACGACCTCTGATTGGCGCAATTTTGGTGCAATATTTTGATCAGTTGATTGGTTCAAGTTTTCCTCAATTCTTCGCGCCGAGATGGCCCTGTGGACGAAGCCCGGGGGGGGGGGGGTACTCCCTTATATGGCCTATACGGGGACGTGCCGCTGGACAGGGTATGGTTTTTGGCCTCTCTGCCCTGAACAGGGTATGGTTTTTGGCCTCTCTCTGCCCTGAACAGGGTATATAATTTCATGCGAGTCTGCCCTAAACAGGGTGTCTAAAATAAACCTGTCCTAAACAGAGTGTGTAATTTTGTCGTTTGCCCTAAACAGGGTCCTAAAATAGAGGGTGTTGCCCTACACAGGGTGGGTATTTTAGGGTTTTTTTGCCCTAAACAGGGTCAGGGTTTCAAACCCTCAGCGGCACCCCTATACCCAAACATGGGTCAAGTACCCCCCCCCGGGGACGAAGTTAGCACTATTATTATCATTTGTTTTTATTTCTTATTTCTTATTTCTTTTCTTTTCTCAGTTTTTATTTTCTCATATTTATCTACCACAATGTTTATAAATTTTGTATATATTATCATTTTTAATTTTTATCTTTTTATCCATGTCCATTTGATCATTTTTTATGTAATTTGCGCTATATAAATTTTAATTATTATTATTATGTTTCCCTAGGGGAGGGGGTACTCAGGTATATTAGGGACGGGGAGGTGCGAAGGCCTTTTTTGCATTTGAAATTAGCAATTTTGGGACTTTTAAGGGGGGGGGGGGGGGGAGGGTTGGAAATTTTATGGTGGATTTTTTTGGGTAGAAAGACCCAGTTGTCAGGGATTTTTTTATGGTTGATAAAAAGCATACCCTAGCTTTATTTCTCGATTTTACGTTGAATAGTATACAGAGAAAATCAATGCAGAGAAAAAACAGACTTTTGGGGTTATGTTCTCTGACAGGCCGTTGGACTTTTTTGGGTCTGGGTCTAAAAATTTGTCCTCATTCGCACCTCCCCATCAATAATATACCTGAATACCCAACCTCGTCCCCAGGGCGATTTTCCCTAAAAGTGGGAAGGGCGGGAAAAGCGCCCTTCCTACTTTTAGGGAAAAGCGCCCTGGGGACGAGGTTGCTGAATACCCCCCTGGGAGTGTTTGCATGGGGCCATTGTCTTTTAAATTTTTTGAATAATTAAAACAACTGCTGCATGACAACAACAACAACAACAACAATCTTTATTTTGCTCAAAAATAGAAAATGTGAAAAAAGTAGACAAAACTGAAATTATGCATGACGGAGTCAGCTGGAGGCTAAATTAACCAATTAGGTTTTCAAGTTAACCCACGGCCTGTAGGTCATGTCTATTTTGTAGTAGGAGTAATAAATATTCAGTTTACAGTGTTGGCAGTTACATTGGGTGTTGTATATCAATCACTATCAAATTACACAAAATTAATAGTATTTGTTTTTCCTTGTGATTCATTGTAAAGTTTATATCAACAGTATAAAATTATTATTTGAGTCATTTCCTGTTATTATTATAGTTGATTATGTATGAATTAATAATAATTATTGTACTTTTACCATGATAAAATAAAGGTATATTATTAATACATGGTGACACAAAACTGTGCTGGGCTTTAATATATCAAGCCCAGTGTCTGTCATGATATATATTTTTAATATCACAACTTTGTGGCATCGATAAAAGTCACTGCATCATTTCCAAACACTGACTCATTGTGTACAAGGCCAACTGGTATGTCAAGTATGTCTCCGGGTTGTAGAATGACTTCTTCTTTGCCTGGTATCGCAAACTTAAACTGGCCAGCAAGTATTGCATCCTTCCTGGGGACATCGTGTGAATGATCAGCAGAGGCTGTTCCAGCAGGGAAGGTGTATTTTACACATGAATAGCCCTGTGCCTCTACCTTCTTTGTCATATTTTCATCATTGAGTGGCCCATCTCTTTCACTGTCCCAATGTTCAACTTTCAATTCTGACATGTTGATGATATGATAATACAAAGGGATCTGTAAAAACATAATGCAGAAATCATAAAATCTCACACATTGACTGAGACTGACAGGTATGATCATCCATCTCTCCTACCCCAACCCCCAACCTTGAAACCCACCCCCAACCCCCAACCCCCAACCCCCAACCCCAACCCACCACCCCCAACCCCCAACCCCAACCCCCAACCCCAACCCCCTCCCCCCTCCCCCTCCCCCCAACCCTCTCCCCTAAGACAAACCATTGTTCTGATTCCCCAGTATACTCCTTGGTATACAGCCGTAGCCGGCCCGGGGGGGGGGGGGGGGGGGGGGAGGGGGGGACTCCCATATAAAGGTGACGGGGGTGATCGCCGGAAATTTTGAAAAGAACCCCTAAAAGGTACCAAAATCTCATTTTGTGGGTGTGGCTCATATTCATTTTCACCCCTAAGAGGTACCAATTCCAATTCTAAGACAAAACTAGTCCCTGTTATATTATTTCCAGCTTAATACCCTAAAAGGTACCGGAATAACTCTAACGGCAGTCATTTTAGATTTTAACACCCAAAGTGGTACCAAACCACGAATTTTTAACCCCTAAAAGGTACTGCGATCACCCCCATCACTTTTATATGGGAGTCCCCCCTCCCCTCCGGTAGCCGGTTTTCTAATCTAAATTGTTAATCTGCAAAGGGGCTAGCCCATCACTACAGATGTACAGTGCTAGTGCAAGTGCAATATACAGTGTTAAAATAATTATGCTAATATATATGCTGGCCAGTAAAATAATAAAATATGGTAAAATGATCATATAATAAACGTCAGTTAATTACTCTAAGTTAATAATAACATGCACTTTCCTTTTAATCTGGCCCCAATATGAAACGTGTATGCCATGTAAGGCAGAGACAGAAACGACTTAAAACGTGTTGTTGACATTTATATCTCGCACTCAAGTGGAAGTTCGAGGTACGTGAGGGGCCGGGGTTTGAAAATGTGACACCGTATCATGTCGCATTAATAGGCTCGCTAACGGGAATATTTCTTCTGAAAAAAGGACTTACAGTATTCTTTTGGAAATAATTGACCTTGTACCTTTAAAGAATTTTGGTTTGTGGACGAAAATTTGGTCTGCGGAGAGAAATTCCATGATCAAAAATTCGACCTCTATAAAGGAAGGTGTGTAAGGTCACGCGATCAACAAGGAAGGGAATTTCACGTAATTTCCTCGTAATAATCTAAGAAAATCAATGTGCAGTGAAATTAAAAACACAGACGTTCGACAAATTAAGAAACCCGTTGAATCCAAATTTCCTAAATGACCTTACCTTTATCTGGGTTCCGATTTGGTTCGGAATCCTTGATTCTCTCAGTGGAGATTGGTACCAAGCGGTCAGCTTCTAAAGCCTGGTTCCCAAGCTGAAACGGTGTTTGCGAAATTTGTTTTTGTGGCGATGTTGTAGCTGTTTTGTAGCAAAAGAAACACAAGAAACACTGAAATACAAGAATGGAAAGCTCTTATAGTTCGATTTCAAGTGAGGGTAAGTCTGTGCTTGGTATTTACAACATGATTATTAGTTTGCAGAGTTGATAGATGGTCGAATGCGTTTGTACGTGCCATCGCGTGTCAGACTCACCCTCTCGAGCTCTTTAGAGGTTGACATCATCGATATCCGTAAGCTTTAAATAAAACTATGGCACTTAACTCACGAAAGTAAAGAATTTCTTGGTAGAGCTCATTTTACGGTTGGCTGTACTGTGTTAATACTCGAACATACGTACTATTGTGGCATAATATTATTTGTGTATTTCCCAGGAGTTAGTAAGCTTGCTAGAAGGCTTAAATGATCTAGTTTGGACAATATATTTACATTGACAGATCTCTGATAGTGACTGTGGCTCCTTCAACCTTCAGCAATATATGTAATTCATTGCTGATTCTTCAAATAATTGCCATGATTTCAAGACGCTAAGGTTAAAAAACATCCCTAGATCATAGTAGCTAAGCCTACAGCAATATTAGTTGAATACATTCAGTCACGGGAACAAGTGCCAAATCTTTGTGGAAGCACTCAAAGAGTTTCCAAATATTTTTTTCCAATCAGAAACTAGTGCGAGCAACTCACGAGTACTCCTTTAGCAATCGTGCCAGCAAATACATCATGTTGCTTAGCAACTTCGGGGATGAGCACTGCGAGCTCAGTCCCGTCTCGGAGATGGGATTTCGCCATCAACTGGTACTTGTTCCCCCGACTGCATTGTAGAACAGTACTGTTGTACAACAAATGACAGGAACTCATTTATAGGAAGTAAGGATGGCCCATCTAGTGATAATTGGCCCCAGTTGTTCAAAGGATGGATAGTGCTATCCATCGGATAAATCACTATCCAGTGGGTAGCGTAGTTTATTTTGTTAACACTTATCCACTGGATAGTGATTTAAATGGTGGATAGCATTATCCACCCTTTGAACAACCGGGCCCTGATAACACAAACTTATTTATAAATGGACAAACTTGAAAATGAGAGGATGACTTTTTCAGGTTTGGCAAGCTTGGATTCCTTAAAATGCTGTCGCAGTTGTGCAAAAATATTGTTACAACAGGGAATATTATTGCTTTCTAAGAATAGTTTTTTTTATTCCATAATTTGAAGGGGAAATTCTTCCATTTATTGGAACTGGTGACTTTGTATTAATAGAAGGTTTATGTTGCTTTCACAGGTAATGACCCTGCAGGTCCAAGGAAATGTAGTGACTGCAAAAAGTCATACAAATCTTGTGATTGCAAGGTAACTGGTAATCAGCTTGTCTTGATTGATCAACATCTCATTTGTCCTTAATATTTCAATACACGTGGAAGCAGAAAGGTGAAAAGAATATAAAAAATAATCAAATGCAGCCATTATTTTCTATGAACCATTCTATTCCTGACAACTCAGTCTTAATTTTTCCAACCTACTGTCCCTCAAAGTTATTTCCTCAAGGGTTTTCTCTGGCTACCTATACTGTAGTTTAAACTCGGTTAACTCGAACCACCGCTATCTTGAACTATTTTTTGTTTCCCTTGGGGGTTCGAGTTAGCGCCTGTTCTACAGTAACTGTAAGTCTGTTTGAAAAGAAAAGCACTTTTGTCAAACTTTTCCCTTCTGTCTCACAGAATTGCTCAAAGTGTGGAACACTCTTTCTCAAGTTTTGGGAACTAACCTGGTCAAGGGGCGGTAAGCATCTTTATTGGATGTACAATTTACATGTAGGATGGTCAGGCACATTCGCAGGGTCTCTCTTACCCTGGGAACAAGGTTGGTAGGACTGTCTCAAGCCCTGCAGCTTACATAGCCAGTGCGAACGCAGACGTATTTCCAGCTTGAGTTTCACCCCACCGAATTACATGTAGTGATATCAGATAGTTCTTTCATTGCGTGAAATAAATAAAAGTATTTTGATCGATATTATGTGCAGTTTGTTATAAAAATATAAATGAACCAGTTGCTACCAAGATTTTATATATCAAAAGGAGTTAATCTCTGATTGTGACATATAAACAAATTAAATATATTTTGTACAGTGGAACCCTGTTAATCCGACTACCAACAGGGCCACCAAAATCTGGTTGTATTAATGAGGTGGTCGTATTAAAGGGTTCTTAAATAAGGAAATGGCTGACATATATTAATAATAATTAATTATTATTGTCTTTTCTCAAAGGTCCCATTGTCGCACATGTTTCGCAGCAGTGTGTGTTACATGTCACGTGATAGTTAACAATGGCATAAAGGTAAATTATGGTAGAGTATTTTTGGCATTTAATTTAATTTACTATGTCATTATGTAATGAAAATAACAATAAGATGTTTGAGGGTTTATGCTGTTTTATTTGTTACAGGTGTGTACAAGATGTCTTATTAAACAAAAAGAGGAGGAGCTGAGCACACAGAAAGCACTGTCAGCTATTGAAGAGGCGAGAACTGGGAGAGGTATGTTAAACTCCCGGGAGGGGGAGTTCCATATAAAAGTGACGGGGGTGATCGTCGTACCTTTTAGGGGTTAAAATTTATGGGTTGGTACCGCTCAGGGGGTTAAAATCTAAAATGATTACCGTTAGAGTTATTCCGGTACCTTTTAGGGTATTAAGCCGTAAAAAAATATGACAAGAACTAGTTTTGTCTCAGAATTGGTACCTTTTAGGGGTGAAAATTAATTTGAGCCACGCCCATAAAACAAGATTCTGGTACCTTTTAGGGGTTCTTTTCAAAAATTTGGGCGATCACCTAGGCTCGATTACCAGCCGCTGTTCAGGAAAATGAGCTCACGCTCATCCCCCGATGATCACCCCCATCACTTTTAAATTTGAGTCCCCCCCAGGGCTAAACTACATTCTACAAAACATGACTAGGTATGGTAAGTGCACTAGTGATCCACACAGCTGGAGCTCATCCTGGACCTCTTGATCTGGAGTCCAATACACTCAGCATAGCATTAGGCCACCACATTGTCTCACAATCTGTAAACTTAAAGGGGCTACGTCACAGATGGCGTATCTTGAAAAAAAAAATTCACCGTTCGCAATCCGTCTTTTCCTCCCCCTGCAATCCATCTTAATCCTCTCCATCCTCAACCATCCTTGTTCCTGTTTGGTTTATTATCACCTCTTTGGTGTTTTTCTACCTTAGCAGACTTGTCTATTATTTTGAGGCTTTCTTCAATTTGAAGGCAATTTTGCACTTTACAAAAATTATTGTGACATTATTAGCTCCTAATAATGTATTGCAAAAATTAAGGAAAGATTTATTGCTCGACGTTTCGGTGTCATCATGACGCCATTATCAAGAGTAAGAAAAATATAACAAAGCGAATATTAAATAGGTTAGAGCTGAAATTTACATAATCAATGGATGGCTAAACAAACACTTTAGCGCGAATTGAGTCCGTTTGCACGTTCAGTTCTGGTTTGAGTTTGCGTATGAATAGCATCTCTTTAAAGGGGCACTGTCACAAGGGCGCATGCGCAGTCTCGCGAGGAATGAGGCAATCAAATTTGCTGGTGCATTTTGCAAGCACGTGAAACTGTTCTAAAAGACACTGTGGTGTCTGGCCATTGTGTTTTTGCTGGTAGTGTTTGGAAATGGAAGATGACTCTCTTTTATGACTGCCCACGCGCTCGTGCAGGTGCCCACGCGTAATAATGTATTGTATAATATAATCAATCAATCAATCAATCAATCAATCAATCAGTCAGTCAGTCAGTCAGTCAATCAAAACTACATAGAGAGTACATATTATTAATTCTACCTCTGAAAGTGCACCATGACTGTGCAACTGATCTATTATATAAGAGCAATTTTTTTTTCAGCTGATTCCATGTCATCTGTGAGATCAGATACATTTGTAGTTGTATCTTCTGTGTGTCGCCTAAGCCCTGAGAAAAAGAGAGAGGCACTGTTTGAAGCTGCCAAGACAGGTACATGTTGTAAATAAATGAAAATGATCAAAAATGTAAAATTATAAGTTGGTTAAGGGGGTCCTCCTTAACTACCAGATTCAGACTAATTGTGAAGGACATTATTTTGTTGCTTGAACATTTAGCGTGTTGCGACGAGCTAACATGGCAAGAGATATTAGTATGAACGCCTAGTGTTAAAAAATACACATTGCGCGTGCGTAACTAGTGCCAGTCCTAAACCGCGCGCGAGAATTAGAAATCCCTAAAACTCGAAGGAAAAGTGATAAAGTTTCAATTTCTTTTGAGAATCAGAGGCAACCTATCCTCTTTTATAAACGTACGTATGGGATTACTGTTTACGCTTAAAACAGCAAATCTATTAAAGAAAAACGTACAATTTTGCGTCTTTATGACGTCATAACTTTGGTATTAATGTGAATTTCAACAAATGCATACGTGGCTTTATGCATTGCAATGTTCTTTAATCATTGGCATTGTTTCTAATGTCAAATAATGTAAGTTGTTTGAGTTTTAGGGATTTTTCTGTCCTGGTCACGTGACTTGCCAAATATGGTCGTGACTTAAAACATCTTGAAGGGACTTTCAATTGAACAAACATGGCCAAACAGCTTATATGTAGAAGTCGGAGATCCAAAGATATGATAGTTTGAAGTCTTCCTAAGAATAGAATGGTAGTTAAGAAGGACCCCCCTTAAAGTTTTAATTACAACTGAGTGCCCTAAATGAATAATGCTAGCAAAGCTGGACAGCTTGTTCTATATTTAGTTTCTGCACCAGAGACACTCTTCTGGCTTCTGGCACAGCCCTCTTTACCATCCACTCACTCAATCCTGCTATTGAACACTTTGTGCACACAACCGAACACACTTGTAATAATTCTAAGTTATGTTACATATTAAATAATATTTTCTCTTGACTTTTAGGGGATCACTACTCAATGGTTACTCTTCTGAATGACAATGTCGATGTGAATATTAGAGGTATTTTATAATATCAAATTTCACTAATATATTATTAGCTTTTAATAATAATTATTTTTTCAATATAACTTGGTAGAGAGTGCTAACTGTAAGTCATAGAGTAAAATGCCTTGCCCAAGAACACAACACAAGGATCGGCCAGTGCTCAGACTCAGCACTCACAATCCAGAGTCCAATGCACTAACCATGAGGCTCCTGTGCCATCCATTTTACCTGCATGTAGGTACTCAGGGCTGTCATTAGTAGCCGGCAACCAGCTATTATGACCAGCAACTGCAGTGAAGATGGCCGGCTACTGAGAGTTTGAAAATGACTAGAATACAACTGCAGCTACGGGAGTCTATCTTGAGTATTTGACCACCTGCTTTCTTTGTGTAGCTGGCTGCTTCAAAGCTTAATGACAGCCCTGGCATGTAGGTACAATGTAGTTGTTATTTTAAAAATTGGGACCATGGGTAGATTATTTATTCTGCTGTCTACAGGTGATTGTATCTTCTTTTTCCTTGCAATATAATGATATGTACTATTAACTATCTTTTTATTGTTTCTGCAGATATGGACAAGAATACTCCTCTATTTTTTGCTGCAGAAGGCGGACATCTTCCTTGTGTGGCTCTTTTAATGGTAATTAATTAATAAGTACAATCACGACATGATACATGAATCATCAGATATAGACACTCAGTCTGGTCAGGAATAATTTCTGTATCATCATTATATGCTAAGTAAAACAGTTAACCCCATTCACGACCATTCACAGCCTCATGCTAAATGTGTCACACATTTGTCTATTAACAGGAACGAAATGCAGATGTAACAGCAGTAAACAATGTGAGTACAAATCACTTGATTATCACACAACTTTTTCTCAAGAAATCCATAATAAATTATTATTACAGCAAGGAGCCCAAATGTGTGACCACTTTTAATTAATTCACATTCTTTCTTGTGCGCATACTACCCAATTAGAAACCGAGGATAGCTATCTTCTGCCTCTGATTTGATAGTCTGCAGGCACGGAAGAATGTGAATTAATTAAAAGTGGTAACACTTTTGGGTTCCTTGCTGTAACAAGTCCAAGAACTGAGCTTACATGATTTGATTTGATTTTTTTTTTTCACACTAGAAATCCTGGACCCCTCTTCATGCCTTGGCTTGGTAGGTGACTTCTCGTTCAATATCTAATTTCTCCATACATTGTTAATACATTGTGAAGCAGACAGGTTACGAGAATAAAGAAAATCATCAATTTGGAAATACAGGTCCCTCTCTTGCTGCATTCTAAAGAGCCTGGGGCCAAGCTCTCCTAAACTATCACAGTGAAGATGACGCTACCATTGCCACTTGACAAAGTTTTTTATTAATTTTTGACAACTTTTTGACGACTTTCGGATGGGTTCCATTTGACTTGATCAATCAAAATCCAAGGAGTGTTGGGGGCGGAGTTGTGAAATTTGAATGGTTTTAGTTTCTAGTCTAGTTCAAATGTGGCGCCACAAAACGGAACCCATCAAAGTTGTCAAAAAGATGTCAAAAATTAATCAAAAACTTTGTCGAGTGGCAACAGTAGCGTCATCTTCACTGTAAAGATGTATCCTGAGTATTGTTTCCTAACAATAGCCTATTGTTATTAAAACAATACTTAGGATACATCTTAGTT
Organism: Desmophyllum pertusum; assembly: GCA_029204205.1. NCBI lineage: Eukaryota > Metazoa > Cnidaria > Anthozoa > Scleractinia > Caryophylliidae > Desmophyllum > Desmophyllum pertusum. The sequence continues at coordinate 2,391,895 of MU825396.1, forward strand.
TAGGATGGCTTCATGAATCCAGCCCCTGGTCTGTTTGCAGACGTCTAAGTAACAATAGTGATCTGAGAAGCATTTATGTTCACCTGTTTTATTTTTGTTTTACTAGGAAAGGTTCAAGTGACAGCCATGTTGAGTGCGGTGAGCTTCTTATTCAGGTAATTCACTCTGTCAGTGGGAGACATGGCCTAATCATTGGCCTAATGGTTAGCGTATTGGACTCCGGATCAAGCAGTCCGGGTTTGAGCCTTGGCCAGGGTTATTGTGTTGTGTTCTTGGGCAAGACAATTTACTCTCACATTACCCCTCTTCACCAGGAGTATAAATGGGTACCAGAGAACTGTTAGCCGGCAGGAGCCCATTACCCGGAGCCTCCATCTCCCATACTGATCCTGGGAGTCAACCCTGTCCCGTTTCATTTTATTTTTAGAACACCGCGGGGCTCACAGATTCCCGCGAACTCATTAGAATGCCCAATCAGAACAAAGTTATTGTTATACGTCACACGCCGGTGATCTCAGCTCACAGCGATAATAATGGTGGAATCGAGTGGAGACAGTGAAAGTTCAGATTGTTACGATTTCTCTTCCGACAGATTTAGTACATCATAGAACATTAGTGAGGAGCAAAGTGTGTTGAATCGAGCTAAAGGAAAAACGCCAGCAACGAAAGGTGACCGCGCGGCATGAACAAATAGAGTGGCAAAATACAATGTAGTCGATTTGCGCCGGCACTCATAAAGGTCAAGTCCGTCTGCGACGCAGGCTATAAAACGGTAGAGAGCAAAAATATTCGCACTTAAAATGCTATAGCATCAACCCCACTTTAAGAGGGGTTTGCAAGAAGAACATCTGCGTGAACAATCGACATAAATAGAGTGCTCAGAAAGCTAGAAGAAACTGGCATACAACACGCAAAACAATAAATCGATACGCGTGGGATATTTATGTTTATATCTTGCGTTGCAAGAACACCGAAGAACATCACATTACGAACAAAGGAGGAAACAAACATCGATTGATGCAAGAGATATAACCTTAGCATGTATCTAAACAAATCATTGTAGCTTCGTAAAGGACGAAAGCCTGACAGGAAATCAAACATGACCTCTGAGCCAATTTTTCTAGAAGTGTACACAGTCGAAGGCTCTACTCGAAAATCCTCCTCATAATAAAACATATATTGCGCGTTAGAAACACGCTTGAAGCAAACCTAACCTGCCAATGCAGCCGCCTTCCATCTCTGAAAGGCGTGCAGCCGCCTTCCAGGCTATTTTAAAGCAAACCGAATTTTATAATAGAGAACAAAATGTACAAAATGAAATGTCACGAGCTGTAGTCGCCGTGTAGGCCTGAGTGTCACCTTATTATTCTCTGCAGAACTGCTAGCTTTCTTTTCCTGGAGTCCCCTTCGCTGGATATCCTTCACATTTTTCGCTTCGGGTACAACATTAGTATCGTGTTTTTCGCTGCCACGACCGCTCGAGCTCGCACTTTCGCCATTGCCTCCACGACGGCCGAAATCCAAATATTAGCCGCTATAAATGTTTCCCTGTTTTACTGCTATGGATCTCGGAAAGACCCGAATCCTCTACAGAGCGCTTCATTTCGAATCTATTCGAAAGGCTTACATCGCGACAACACCACACAAGGAACACCACTCGAACAAGACAGACAAAGACAACTATCGATGAAAGTTTGGATCGCGCACCGCGATGTTCAAGATGACATTCATTCGCTTCCAGTTCAATCAAGTTGTTTATTAACTTCCAGTCAGCTAACAACCAGTTTCCCTCGGTTGTAAGAATAGGAACGGACGTAAAATTGTAAAGGAAAACGGACGAAGGAACCAAGAGTGGATTCCCCCATTTGGCCGCCATTTTTTTTTTTTTTTTTGGTCTCAGTGGGGGGACGTCAGCGGTCAGCGGAAACAAGATAATTTCGCGGGAGATCAATTCTAAATATAAACTGAAACGGGACAGGGTTGACTCAAGAATATAGTACGTATGGAGGCTCCGGGTAATGGGCTCCTGTAGCCGGGTAATCTGACGAAAATACTGGGGGAAACCTGTGATGGACTAGCATCCCATCCAGTGGGAGTAGCAATACTCCTAGTCGCTTCATGCTATGGAAACCGGGATAAGCTCTTACTAGCAGTTGTGTGCCACTAGGCTCGTGAAGACGTTTTATTCATCCTGACATCGACAGCTATCAGTAATTAATTAATTCTGTCACTTATCAGCCGTCAAAACATGTTAAGAAGCAAATTCTATCCCTGTAGATGGGTGCTCCTATATTTGCGTTGACTGATACAGTGGAGACAGCCGCTGACCTTGCGGCTCGTTCTGGTGGCAAGCAGGAGCTGGTACAGCTGTTGAGAGCTGTGGAAGGTACATAGCAGCCTGTTCAGCCTAGTACCCAGGCGTTCCCTTCCCGCTTACTCGATTTGGGATTTGGCGCAAAATTTCATGACGTCCCCAGGTCCTTACGTGGACTTCGCGCTCGCTTGAGAGAGAAAGAGAACGACTAGGGACTAGGCTGCGGCCTGTCATGTTATAAATATATAGAGAATGATCCATACTATGGATAGGCACACTGATTTTATGACAAAGCTAACAAATTATATATTTTGGTATAAACTTACAGGCATCGTAAATATGCTATTCTCAGATTATAACCTTCAAATTATGTTCTTTCAGTTGATGTTGCAGTACAAAAGTTACAAGAGAGGCTACAAAGCCCTTCAGGTAATCAATAAGGAGATGATCTTCTGAATTATTTTAAGTTATAGAGTGCTGTTCAATAGACCTTTCTCCAAAATGGCCGCCGCAAATTCATATTAAACTGAGCGGAAAATCAGCCAGCACCTGAAAGACCACCTCTTGTTTGGTAATCGTACGAAGTTTCGTTAGGTTAGGTTCTACCTGAGCCGAGAAAACGGAAGTTGAAAACTGGACAATTTAGAGACGTTTGTATGTATACCCCCAGCGGCGGCAGCCATTTTGGAGAAAGGTCTATTGAGTGTCGAAAGTAATCCGGAATTGTTTTGCTTTGCTTTGCTACGCTCTATGATTGGTTTAAAAAACTCGCACCACAAACTCAACCAATCAGATGCAAAACCAAAACCAATCGCGACTTAATTGGTCACACGCATTTTCCCGCGCTTGACGCCGGTTGCGTGTATTTGCTTCGTCTTCTCATTGGTTCATTGTGTTGTTCACGTTTGTTGTGATTGGCCATTGGTTTTGGTCTGTAAAGGAATACTTGGTTTCAATTGGCTGACAAAGTAGTTGAATCGGTTTTCATTCAACGCCAGCGTAGAAAAGTATGGTCAACTTCCAAAGATCTCCCGGAGACTTTCAGTTTTGAAGATTCCTAAAAATGACGGCCGAAAAGCGTGAAAGAGCTTATTCACAGTCAAATCTACAAGTAGATAGCTACTTGATGTTAAACCGTGTCTTCTTTTTACAGGTTTGTCGACCAAAGATCCAATGTTGAAGCTGTACGTTGCTACCGTTGTGCGACACATCACAGAAAACATGCCTCCAGACAGTCCAAAGTGGATGACAAAAGGTTAGTTACAGGATTATACAAGCAAATACAATGTTACGGTACTACAGGACAAATCCTGTTTATACCGAACACCCCGTTATCGCGGCAGTGGGTTTGACCCCTAACTCATACATTTCTCTAAAACACACTATCGTTTTCGCAACGTTTTCCCCGTCCACACTAAAACGCTCGAATACGCTTGAAAACGCTACAACAGTCACTGGGAATGCGACAAATAGACGCGCCTGCGATGTGAATGACGTCAGCGTTTTCGAAAGCCTCCGTTTTCGCTGTCCACACTAATACGATAGGGCTCTGTTTTCATATGTCTCCACTCTGGACAGCGTTTTCACAGTATGCATTTTTGCGTTTTCGATCGTTGTCGTATGGACGATAGGCGAAAACGCATTGAAAAGTATGAGTTTTCAAACGAAAATGCATTAGTGTGGATGGGGCCTCAAACTCCTGGGAAAGTAGAAAGAAAGTTGAGGTAGCGAGTTCGAGATGACAAGTGAGTTCGGAGTGAGTACTGTACTTCACTTTTTCTATAGTGTTTCGTAGTGGCCAACAGCTTCGTCTGTTCAATTCCTGTTGTTTTTAATCACAGGTAACGGGTTAAAGAATCCACGGTTCTTGAAGACGCCAGAACTCATGAGAAGGGAGGACATGACTAAATCCCTTGATAGGGTGAGTTGAAAGGGAGGTGCTTCCATATAACCGCTTCGGCGGCCATATTGTCTTCTTCTAAAGACCGTCAGCTATACACAGTCGTGGAATCAAGTGCCGTTTTTTAACAAATCTTCGTTGAAGCACTCGAAGAGTTTCCGATTGTTATTATCCAATCAAGAAACAGCGCGAGCACTCACGAGTACTCCGAAAGCAATCGCGTCAGCAAATACGTCATGTTGCTTAGCAACTTCGGGGACGAACACCGCGGGCTCATTCACCATCAACTGGTACTTGTTCCCCCGACTGTACAGTAACAGACCGTTTTGCGCTTTCTTTTCAGGGGCTCCGAAAACACAACTCTTGTGACGAACTTCGGTACGAAACCACTGGTGAGTTAGTTATCTCATTCTGACAAGAACTGAACACAAAGTGCAAAACATAATAGCATGCGACAAGCGACAGCCGAGCAACTGAGCAGCCTCATTCCAATGTTCTTCTCTGTCGTTCAAATCAGAGAAGACCTGGGGACGAGTTTGTTAATATGCGACTTTTTAGTACGATTTTAGCGGCGATTTCAAATCGCCCGTGTAAACCAGCGCACGGCGATTTGACTGCGCGATTTTAGCGCGATTTCACTGCAATTTGGTCAAATAGGCAATAAATCGCATCAAAATTCGAGCAAGTTCGAAACCGCGGCGATTTCACGGCGATTTCACCGCGACAAATCGCAGTCAAACTGCCGCGAAAAAGCAGGTAGTAAACGGGCCTTTCAAGGACTTGAACTATATCCTACTTTGGGGCGCAAAAAGACGGCCGCACTTCTGAAAAGGAACAGCACTTCCCGGCACATCCGTTTGTTGACTTTAAGTTTGACTTTGCTTCATCCGTTTTTTGTTGTTGTTGTTTTTATCCTAGGGACCTGGGGTTTCGGCACCAGTTCCCCATCAACCAACATTCCAAGAGCTGACGTTGAACCAATCATCAGACCGGATTTGTTGCCGTCAATGATGGTAAACCCATCAAAACTCGAGGTACGATTCCAAGACGATTTCTGAGTTGCCTTTTGCCTCTGTTTCAAAACGAGTCCAAGTACGAAACCATTCAAATGAAAATGCCCAAAATGTGTTCTATTTGATTGGCATGAAAATGAAATTGTGAGTAAAACTTATTTTCATATTATAGACAGTGAAGAGTGCCCTACCGTTGCCACTCGGCAAAGGTTTTGATTAATTTTTGACAACTTTTTGACATCTTTTTTGACAACTTTCTGATGGCTTCCATTTAAACTAGCAAATCAAATTACAAGAATTGTAGGAGGCGGAGATGTCAATTGTCAGAACGCGAACGTGGAGCTTGACATCTCTGCCTCTCATAGTTCTTGCATTTTGATTGGCCAGTTGAAACGAAAGCCATCAGAAAGTTGTCAAAAAATGTCAAAACGTTGTCAAAAATTAATCAAAAACTTTGTCGAGTGGCAACGGTAGGGCACTCTTCGCTGTAAAGGTTTCGCAACCAGGACTCGTTTTGAAACAGAAGTAAAAGGAAACTCGGAAATGGCCTATTACATAGATGATATCATGCATGAAAAGCTCATAGCTGCTCAAAACAACTTGAGCTTGAAAAAATTTCAGGCAAAATGGAAACCATTTATTAAATAATAACTGATTTTATTATATAGACACGAGTGTTTTACTGGAAAATAGACCACTCGTAAAATTCATACGAAACTACATCCGGGACCCGAGTGGCGTATTTTCCATATCCTCACTAGTGAGGATATCGATGACGTCACTTCCCGCTTTTGCATGGCTTTTTGTGCAAAGCTGCCAAACTCCGGTTGAAAAAATGGCGATCGATAGATTCGTGAAATTCACTGAAGCCGACATGAAATCGTTCACTGAGGAGTAGGAAAATGCTAACACGAAGAAGAAAACTTCATATGACTTAAAATTATTCAAGGAGTTCCTTGCAAGTGAAGACGAAAGGAGAGAAATCTGAGAAATTCGGAAAGTCCAGCCACCGAGCTGCAAGAGTTCGCGAAAAAGTTTGTGCTTTTGTTGTTTGTCTATATAATAAACATAGGCACGCAATGCGTGCAAGAGCTATTTTTTGGAGTGGTAAAAAATGGTGTTATGGATCATGAAAAGATTGGATTGGAAACTGTAGATCAATGTCCCCTCTACTAACTATGCTTTAGTATACAACAACACTAGTGTATTTTAAGTTATCAAAAATCAAGCACTGTGGCTTGTTTTCCCGGCAAACAATTTTGTGCTGGACACTGATTATATTCAATGGACGATCGAATGTTTCCAGTCAGAGAATATTCAAACGTTTTTTATATTTTATTAATTTTACTTGGGTGGTTTAAGGTTACCATACTGACCTTCAAAGACAGAATTGGTCCAAAAAACATTTTTCGCTTAGATATGTAGTTTACATGATGACCTTTCATATAAAGAAAATTCTATGGAAATCCGATAATTATTAACGGAGAAATACAGTGCGAGAGACTTTACCGTAAGTGAGGTGTGAGTGGAGTGTGAATACTTCTCCCGCTGTTTTCTCGAAATCTATTTCGGACCGATAGACTCGGCGTCTTAAAGAGTTACAACTCAAATAAGGGAATTTGAGCGATTGACCTCAAATTTGGACAGTATCTAGATTAACATATTACGGAAGCCGATAAGGGACAATCCAAATATATTTTCCAAATCCGTAAAATATTTTTCAAATCCCTAAAATTATTTTAAATCGCAAAGTTTTTTGCAAATCATTGTTGAAGAGTTTGCCAAATCTAAAAAATTATTACAAATCCTAATAAGATTGTTAAATCCAAAAATAACTTTTTACAAATCCGAAATTAGTTTGCAATCCAAGAATCGTCGTCAAATCCAGAAAAATATTTTGGAAATCGGAAAAAATAAACTTTAAAACAAGGAACGGGGAATGGAAGAACGGGGAACGGGGAATGGGAACAGGGAATTTTTTAGAGCAAGATGTACTTGTGAGAGTAAAACCATATACAGTAGAATCCCGATCTCTAGAAAAAAATCGGGGGAGATTGAAATATGAGAGGTAAAATTACAGTGAAAACGACTATTGGTTCGAGTTAGCGAGGTTTTGAAAATCGAGGGTTCGAGAAATCGGGATTCCACTGTTGTGGCAAGACTGGCGTCAGAACAAAATGGTCAGTACTACGAATATCGAGACGAGATCAGATAAAAGACAGAACACTCAATTGAATTGATGCAAGAAACAGGAAGAAATTAGCAAAGTATATATCTCTTCTCCAAATGCAATAGCCTCTTGGAAGCTACAGTACTCTCTGACGAAATTGGACCAAGAAAAATATTATATCCGTGATCAAAACAAAGCAAAGCATCGGAATTACGGAGGAGGGCGAAAGCCTGACGTACAGACCGGAAACCAACATGACCTCGCTAGAGGGAAGAGCCTGAGCACAGTTGAAGGCTTGAAAGTCGTCCTCATAATACAACATATACTTCAAATTAATATTGCCCGTTAGTAGTATATATAAGGGGGGTACTGGCTCACTTCCCCACCCCCGGTGGGCCCCCCAGCCATTGCTCAGCCACATTGCTGTACGCCCCGGCGTACGCGAACTTGGCCCAGTAAGCTAAGTGGCCCCGGCGTACATGGCCTCCTGCTACCCGGCCCCAGCCCTCCCCGGCCCGGCGTACATGGCCCCGCTGCCCTACCCTCATGGCTGGCCCACCCCCTCGCCGGCCCACACCCCAGGCCCCAGCCCCTGCCCTGCTGCCCGAATACCCATTTAGAGAAACGTGGGCCATGGGGTATATCCGCCCGGCAACAAGGCGACTATGGATGACCTCATAGAAGAGATGCCTGTAGAGTATTAAGAGCTCGAGTCTCCAGCGCTACCCACCCGTGGCCCCAGCAGTGAGCCCCTATCCACTCCAGGGGGACAATCCGCGTGTGATATTACAGAAGCAATCAAAGCTAAAATCCGTGAGCGCGTTGCCATGGGATAGAAAGCAATAAATGCACATCTACCTACGGGCCGCCCCTGTATATGCATGGCGGGAGCGAATCGTCCGTGCATATGCATGTACATTGTGCTCCATCGGCCTGGAGTGTGGGCCTGGAGTGTGCCTGGCCGGGGCGGCAAATGTGTTGAGCGCTACTATAGGGTAGGCGCTTGGCACGACGTTGAAAACTTTGCCCTCTGTGACGAGGAGTACGTGGTCCCCGCGACTTGCGCACTTTGGCGAGGATGAGTGAGTGAGTGAGTGAGAGATCGATGCCCAGCTCAGGCCAGCGGGAACCGTGGCTACTTGGAGACCCCAGGCCAGCAAGAACTGCGGCCACTTGGAGGTCCCAGGCCTCCGCCCCACCCCAGGGTCTACTGGCATTAGCGCCCGCCGGAGCTAGGCATGGCAGGTGTGTCTTATGTCCCACTTTTTGTGTTTGCGTGGTTCCGCGGTCCAGTAGGTTCGAGAAAACGTCGCTGCGATCGTGTTGTTCTACACGCCCTCTTCGAAAGACATGAAGGCTGTATTCGAAAGTTACGCTGGAGAGCTTTCCGTGACTTCCCAGTGGGGAAAGAACTCCTATCAAACTAGAAGTACTCTCGCCTTGTGTTCAGCCTCCGGTACACTTATGACATCCTATTAGACTCTTGCTGTTTCACCTGAGACAGCAGCCATGTCAAATGCGCACCAACTGTTAGAAGACACGCTCTTCGAAGGCGGGAAGACAGCCCCTGCTGGAACGGCAGCCGCTGCCCCCGCTACCACCGCCGGGACGGCTACAGCTATCGGAAACAACATCTTTGAAGCAGCGGCTACCGGAATAGCCTGCGAATACAGCCGCCTTCCATCGCGCTCCGCTTGCAGCGCGATGGAATTGAAGGCAACTGTATTCGCAGGCCACCACCGGAACGGCGCCGGACGATCCCAGAGAGCAGTTGGTTATCCTGGTTGCCACAGGCAAAGCGAAAGAATTCATCGACGTCCGCCGCTTAACCCACGGCGATGTCCAACGCTTGATCGAGGAAGTGGTGAAAAAGTACTATAAGATCGAGGTACCAAGCTGCTCTCGCCAGTCGGGTAACAGAGACTCTCGTCAATAACTTCCTCAAACTCGTCTGCAAAGCAGTGGCTATAGCCGTTCCAATCGACAGCGATAAGTCTCTTCACAAGGACCTGAAAAAAGACTACATCATTCAAAGAAGTTGTGCTCTGCTGCTGGCTTGCTCTCTCTCAAGTTTGGGCGGCTAATAGCCGTAGCTAGTGGCTAACCACGTTGTTCCCGCAGACCCAGCTGACCCCGCAGCTGGAAAAGCTGCTACTTGTGAAGTTGATAGCAGCGGGGCAAGTTCTTGAGCAAGTTCTTCAGCAATTAAAAATATAAAGGCCATAATCCACCTGTAAGCCGTGCCGGCTCTGTGGTGTTGGAGTAAAATCTGCTAAATTCACGCTATTCACGCTTCCTGTTTCTTGCATCAATTCAATTGAGTGTTCTGTCTTTTATCTGATCTCGTCTCGATATTCGTAGTACTGACCACTTTGTTCTGACGCCAGTCTTGCCACAACAGTGGAATCCCGATTTCTCGAACCCTCGATTTCCAAAACCTCGCTAACTCGAACCAATAGTCGTTTTCACTGTAATTTTACCTCCCATATTTCAAACTCCCCCGATTTTTTTCTAGAGATCGGGATTCTACTGTATATGGTTTTACTCTCACGAGTACATCTTGCTCTAAAAAATTCCCCGTTCCCATTCCCCGTTCCCCGTTCTTCCATTCCCCGTTCCTTGTTTTAAAGTTTATTTTTTCCGATTTCCAAAATATTTTTCTGGATTTGACGACGATTCTTGGATTGCAAACTAATTTTGGATTTGTAAAAAGTTATTTTTGGATTTAACAATCTTATTAGGATTTGTAATAATTTTTAGATTTGGCAAACTCTTCAACAGTGATTTGCAAAAAACATTGCGATTTAAAATAATTTTAGGGATTTGAAAAATATTTTACGGATTTGGAAAATATATTTGGATTGTCCCTTATCGGCTTCCGTAACATATAAACAACGACAACATGTCGGGAATTTTTTATTTCGGAAAACTTTTTCGTTGGGAGCCATTTTTACCCTATTTAGAAAATGCTCTGTATCTTCAGGCACTGCAATTGGGGAATATGAGAAATCCCCGACACGTTTTCTTAGCGCTATGGGTCCGGAAACCGGAGAACAAATCAAATTAGCGAAATATATCATTCGCGCAGAGTTGTAGCTTTCAAAAGCTGATTCGGACCCTCGTATTCAGACATCGCGAAAAATTCGACAATTCATTTTATTACAAAATGGTTAGTATATTTAGATAGCGAGCTCTATAAGCTTTAATTTGATATAGGGTTTTAGGTATCTGGAGTTTAATCCGGACACGCTACATTTTTTGTTTCGTTTCCTCAGAAACGAAACGGTATTGTGTTCGATTCGATGTGAACTATTTACACAGTGGGGCTGCTACTATCCAATCAGAATAACGCTCGTAGCTGCCAATGTAAACATGTTCTGGGAAAAGACAAACAAACCTGACAAACTGGCGAACACATGTTGTTCAAATATCGTTAAAATGATCGTCACGGAGCAAAAAAGAAATTAAAATGTATTACAAATAGAAATATCTGACGACTGAAATACTTCTAAGTTCGTTTAAAGCGATGTATTGTGGAAAAATGCAAAGTTATCTGTTTCCGTGTTTAATTGTAATGTAAATATTCTAGCTGTATTTTCAACTTTGTTATTGACTTTATCATGGCTATTTCTAAAACAGGGAATGGCCGAACGGATAACGAGGAAACGGAGAACGAGGAACGAGGAACGGAAAGTTGAGGGAACGCTGTTTACGGGTTAATTGCTCGGGCCGCAACGAGCTTTATTCCGATGTTTTTCGGGTCTCTCGGCTAGAATCGGTCGTCTTCAACCCAGCCAACGGCGTACTAGCTATGAGGAGCTATAAACCAACGAACGTTTCTGCAAAGGAAAGTGCCGTGAGCCCTGAGTCCGTGAAACCAGGATCTCGGCAATTTCTCAAACCCAGGTCTCTCCAAATTTTCCCGACATTCTAATCGTTCCGGAAACGAAACACTATTTCTTTATGAAATAGCTCCTTGTTAGACTTGAGACACCCCTGAAGGTACACGGTAACCTTAAGTTTTAAAATTGAAAATAACGTTTGGTGTCGTCGATTAGAAAATAATGCAGTTCTTGGATGTTAAAAGCGTAACATGAGAGATTGGACTGCATTGGTGTTTTGAGATAAAGAATATTTTCCAAACATTTTGAAAAGTTACATTTGTTACTGACTGGTCAAACTCAAAGACTCCAAGGGTTGAATGTCAGAGCAGTCCGCTACCCATGCTCCCCCAGTCCGCGATCCAGGTGGAGAGGATCGCGGGCACACCGAAACACCCACAGCTGGAGACTGAGCCTACCCCACCCTGGGTTTATTTTATAGTAGTCAACTATTGGAAAGAAACAGGCAAAGAAACAGTTGGAAATTAACGAATGCGTGACAATTGAACAAACCTGCGTTACACATGACAAGTGTCAACAAAAGTATTATATTTAGGTATTAAAACATTAACCATTTGTGTTGTGGTTCATCAAGAAATATTTGTGCCAGTACAATGTGTTGTTTTAAATAGTAAATTGTACTCCTTATCATCGTATAATAATTAAAGGTCTGCGTAAAATATTCAGGTAAATTTGATTGATGACTCTTTGACCCTGACATGTTGGAATGCATTCATTAATCAAATACAAAATGCTAAAATTTAATGACAATTCACATAGCAGAACACCAAGAACTGCAAATTGTCACAGTACCTTGAAGGAAAACAATTTCTTGATTTCAATCCAAAGAAAAACATCATTTTTATTCAAATTTAGGCTCTAAGCTACAAGTAATTTAATTAAATTTACATTTGAAAACAAGTGTATCAAATTATATTTTGTTTTCGATATCCATATTTCTACTGCAGCAAATTTGTACCAAACTGGAAATAAATACCATATATTGAAAATCCTTGTGATAAAATCGAAGAGAAAAGATTTTATTTTATTCAACACGCAGATATTTATCCAACTGAGAAACAAGAACTAATTCAATTATCACGAGCGTACGAAAAACAAAAGTATCAGGTTACATCCTTTGCATGAAAAACAAAAGTATCAGGTACACACGCCTACATTACAACCAAAAGTATCACATTACATACATTTCTGTTTTACCGAAATTAAATGGTTAACATTGCAGATCATAAAACGTAAAAAGTTCTGTGAATAAAATCAACCCAAGAAGATTTACGAAAGTATATTTCAACTTTTCTCTTCAAAATACTAGTATCTGCTCGCGAATTTACCACTTCACGTGAAAATGTCTGCACTCAACAGCAAAACATCGCAATAGCGCGTGTTTAGCAAAAATCAAATTCTGTTTGGCATGATTCGTCACCAAATCCTCGAATATTCGAAGTACAGGTTACTTTAGCGCGGAATTCTCAACCGGGGAAAATAATAGAGACTTCTGGTAAAATCTCATGAATGAACATATAAACAGTAACAATACAAAGGATACTAGGTCTTAGTTTTCGAGGGTCGTAGTTTTCGTAACACCCCTATTTCTTCTTCTTTATGTTTGTTCCTTCGTTTCTTACTGCGTGCTGAATCGGCGTCCATTGATACTTTCAAATAGGTTTTCCTTTTCTGGCGCTAATTACCAGCTTAGGTTGCCTTCATCTTCTCGAAGGGATCGATGTCTTAGTTATATGCCGGCCTTCACACACAAACAAAGATGGCAGTCCTAAAATTGCTCTTCTTCTCAGAACCACGCAGCTTTACAAACGGCAATTTCATTGGTTGTTGAACTAAGTGTTGTTGATGGTAGTCCGATTTTGATTGGTGGGACAAACATACATACCTCGCTACATCGTCCAATACGACAGCTAAGAAGCTATTTTTTTTGAAAAAAATAGCTCAAAAAGAAAATTACACGGTGGCTTGAAGATATGAATTTTATGTTCTCGTGTTAAAAACTATTTTACTCATTCGCTGCGCTCATTCGTAAAATATTGTTTTTACCACTCGAAAATAAAATTCATATCTTCGCACCGCCGTGTAATATCCTCTATATATATTGTAAAATAATAAGTGCTACTGATGACACGTAAACGTGACTAATTACATCATATAGAAATAATAATAAATAGTATGTTCAGTATATATTTATTTTCGCTATATTTAATTTAAATTTATCTATTTTCATTAATAATATATCTACTGAGTGCAAGTATTGTAATATTATAAAGCAGCGTAAGTACCGTATTGTAAGCAGTGCAAGTATCGTCAGTTATAAGTAGTGTAAGTACCGTATTGTAAGTAGTGTAAGTATCGTATTGTATGTAATGTAAGGTATGTAAGTAGAGCATCAAATTGTATAAAGTTGTATAAGTAATCATAATGCTCAATAAAGTCTTTACTTACTCAAAAAAATAAAAATAAAAAAATAAAAATAGATGATATCATGCAGGTTAATGCTAACCCAGGATTAAAAGTTGGCCCAGGTTTCTTTCAAGCAGCTGTGTATGGACTTGTCATGATCTACTGGGTAGAGTATTCGTCAAAAATTCACTCGGAAGTAGCGCTAGAAACTTGCCCGCAGATTATCGCAGGGAAGGGAGGTTAGAAATTCAATCTTTTTTTCTTTCTTTTTGCTGTTTTCAGGAAAGGTTGATAAAATGTCAGGCAGAGAAAGAAGACGCGGAACAGCGCTGTAAGAGGCTCATGCAGTCTATAGCCAGTGCTGCTGACGTAAGAATTTTTTATTTTCCAAGTTTTAGCCTGCGTCCGTGTTGAGTTCGTCTGCGACGCAGACTACCAACTTTGGACTCCTACGGTGCTATTCTAATGATTGTCGTAAAAACAAACGCAAATAACACAATGAACCAATCAGAACTAGAAGAAAACGTATGCAACCAGTGCTTAGCGCGGGAAAACATGCAACCAGTGCCTAGCGCGGGAAAACGTGCAGCCGGTGCGTACGCGCGTAAGCAATTTTGTACCTGATTAGTTAAAAATTAGCTAATAATCGTATACCCAAAGCTAATTTGGCGTTCACTTCGCCCCGAATTTTTAAGAGAAAAATATGCAGCGAGCAGCACGGTGAAGCCAAGAATTCCGAAATCATGGAACTCTAACCATATTTTTATTTTCAAGGCGCACGAAAAGGAGGTCACAAGATTGCAGCAGACAATAGATATTGCAAGAGAACAGAAGGACATCGCTATTAAACGGGTAAAGTACTGGTTCAAATTGCTTTGGGATTTGTCGCGTGCATTTGTTTGACAGACCAACGCAAAAAATACGACTGTTTTGCAGTCTATCGCTATGAGAAAATCTTTCTCCTTCATTACAAATACTACCTGGGAAAAATTGCTTATGCAGTTGAACCTCTCTAAAACGGCCTCCCTGGGGCAGAATTAGAGAGGTGGTCGTTTTCAATAAGATTAAACGAGAGAGGATGATCTAAGAGAAGCATTTTTGAAATCTATTTTTAACTTTCAGTCCATAGCTGAGCTATTTATTTTAAGAGAGCTATCTGACTGGTCAGTTCGAGTAATGTGATGTTGGAGCCTCGATCAGAAGGGATTAAAAATAACTTTCACAGCATGGCGCGAAACTATTAATAGATTGCAAAAAATTATCATGGGGCACGAGGTCCAATCCTTCTCTTAGATCATCCTCTCATTGGCGCACGGTCGGGACGTTCAGTTCTCTAATTTTCATGGCTTATATCCGTTTGTTTATATTGATTTTGGAGGATAAATTATATGTTGATTACGACTGTTAAAGCCTAAAGTTTCATTCATCATCTTCTATTCATCATGAACTTCATTCGTATATTCATCATCACAAAGCTTAAAGTGTTTACAAGATGTAATAGTCTTGCTCTTTACTGCAACTACGCTTATCGATTATCATTCTAAATGTAAAATCACTTGATTGATGTAGCTTACCTAAAATTCATGGCTCATAACACCTTTTGTTTCAACAGTGCGAAGCTACGTTTGTCAACAAAATGGCGAAAATCCGACAAGAAACAGAAGCAGCTATTCACGAGGTTAGTTACTACACAATCTTAGTTTTGCATCAATCCGGAGGGGCGGGGCGGGGTAAGGGGGTGTAGTGTATTCCCGAATAACGGCAGCTGCAAAGATGACTAGTTTGAAATAAGAGTTAATATTTTAAGTCATTTTTGCGATGAACAACTTGAACGATTTCGGCTAAATTTTTCAAGATGCCATTTCTTAGCTGTCTTTTGTCTCGAATGAGACCTGGTGCAACACCTTTCATATGTGAAAGGTTTCCAGCAGGGGTCCTCATTTTGGAACAGTGCTTGGTAAACATTATAATAATTTGTTTCAATTCCTCAGGCAAACGCGCGGCTTAATCAAGCAGAGAAGGACCGGACCGAGGTACTACATGTACAGAACACTTTCAGGTTATCGTGGGTCCCGGATGAGGTAAGTGATTTTGCGCGCGGCCAATTTACCACTGTGTTGCCAGCGCTGCGTGCTTTAATATTCTGATCCAGGAGATTCATCTAAAACAACTGACATATTTCTTGCAGCTTGTCAACTACTGTTCCAACAATAAGTGCCGAGCACCTTTCACTCAGGTTAGTTTGGTATTTTATAATAAAGTTTATGTAAAGTGAAGAATGAATCTCGCAGTAAAGAAGCCTGAAAAAATTCAGGGCTTCAACGGGATTCCACCGGGCCAAATTTTTTTTCCCGCCCACTTCAAGATGGCGGCCATATACATTTTGTATTTTTTTTAAGCAACTAAATATTGTTTCAGGTTAATCAACAGTATGTTTAGAATTTGAATTTAGCCAACGTTTTACTGTTTGGGATTAAAAATGGTTTAAATTTTGATGTTAAGTAGCGATTTTATAATTCGTTCGTAGTAAACTGGTTAGTATTGGTCAGTTTTGACGTATGTTACGGGAGCACGTTATTGCCTTACAAATTAGTGTCTCGGGCAGCTAACGGTTCGATTGTGTTGTGCTAGGGAATAAGGTTATTGTGGGTTAGAATCAACTCAATTCATTAACTGTGGTCCCTTTTTTGTGGAAAAGTCTTAACGCCGCCATCTTGAAGTGGGCGTAAAAAAATTGCCTCACCGGTACGATGCTCTACCGACTGAACTATGCACGCTACATATTGGGAGCAGAGTCAACTGTCAGTTCGCGTGAAAGGAATAGAATGAAAAGTGAAGTATATAGTGGTTTTCAGTTGAGTGTCGAAAGTAATCCGGAATTGCTTTGGTTTTGCTTTACTACGGTCCATGATTGGTTTAAAAAATTCGCGCCACCTACTCAACCAATCAGATGCAAAACCAAAACCAATCGCTATTGTAATGTTTGATTAGTGAATTGAAAAAGGGACAGGGGCTCAAATTTTACTTGTATTCCTATTTTATCTCACAGACGAGAAGACGACATCATTGTCGATGCTGCGGCCGTGTTTTCTGTCACAACTGCACAGATCAGTCAACACCGTAAGTGAATGAATGAATGAATTGTCAACTACTGTTCTACAGTATTGGAATATTTGTTATCCCACAAAACTTGCACAAGCTGAAGGTCTTCCTTAGGGCCCGTTTACATGGAGGGAGGGTGACCCGGGTACCCTCCCAGCCGGGCTAAAACATAGCCCGCCTTTACATGGGCGGGCGGGCTATCATATAGGCGAGCTATCTTTTTTGGCGGGCTCATGTTTTGGCGGACTTTTTTTATTGCAACGGCGCGATTTATTAAGTACTACATAACAAACATGGCAGCAAGAAGAAAGGCTATAGTGGCGATTTGCTGTTTTTATCGCTTGTTCTGCCATTTTCGCGGGTTTTCCAAGTCAACAGAGATAGCCCGCCTAGGCGGGTGACCCGGGTTTGACCGTTTACATGCAGAAAAGATAGCCCGCCTAGCCGGGTGACCCTGGCAAGCAGACAGGGTGACCCGGGTAGGCGGGTGACCCTGTCTGTCATGTAAACACTTCAGTGTGCTTTGTAAAGAAATGTATGAAAAGTTGGCCCTCCCAGGGTAGCCCGGCTAGGAGGGTGACCCGGGTACCCGGGTCACCCTCCCTCCATGTAAACAGGCCCTTAGATGGTATGGTAAAATTAACGCAGGCGAAGAAAACTAGCAAGTAACCCGTCAAAAGTTGCCTATCACTTTGGGTTATTTCCCAATATCATTAAGGCCCATTAAGGATTAAAAATTTGGAGCAAAATTGGCAAAATTAATTTGAGAGGAGTACCCGACGGAGTTACTCATCTCCGCGACCCCTCCCTGTCGCTAACCTTACACTCCTCAGTCTCCCCTCTCTGCGTTTTTCTTAGCTACTGTTGCCAGCTCACTGCCTTGCTCAAATGAGTGAGAGTTCACCCAGGTCCCCGAACCCAGGCTTAACACTCGCCAGACATGCTTACCGTTGACTAACTTTTAATATTTTTAACGTCAAAGGATCATTTTGATACTTGTCTTTTTCAGGATTCCAGCCTTTGGATACGAACAGCTTGTCCGAGTGTGCAATCCCTGCTTCGCTTTGATAGATGACATGTTCTGCGAGGAGCCAGTTGTTTTCACAGACACCACGTGACAAAGATGACAGCGCCGTAGCGCGCGAAAAAACAAGCATCATGTTGGACGATCATCGCAAATCCGATCCGTATTATCCAATCATAACGCGAGCACACTGAGTGTTGTCACGTCAGCATGACGTCATT
The DNA here is from genome assembly GCA_029204205.1 of Desmophyllum pertusum. Taxonomy (NCBI): domain Eukaryota; kingdom Metazoa; phylum Cnidaria; class Anthozoa; order Scleractinia; family Caryophylliidae; genus Desmophyllum; species Desmophyllum pertusum. Next base: position 2,409,947 of record MU825396.1, read on the forward strand.
AGGATACGTCATGTTGCTTAGCAACTTCTCTGACGAAAACCGCAGGCTCAGTTAGTAGAGACAGAATTTTACCGTAACAGGTTACTTGTTCGGCAAAAAGCGAAAATAAATATAATTTGTAAGCTGACGGATTTGTAAAGAAATATACTGTATATATATGCAGGTACGATGTACAAAAGGAGAAATTTAATATATATTTTACACAAAGACGAAAGAAAGGTTTTGTAATCACCTCGCAGATTTAGTTGCACTCATTGTTGCTCAAAAATTTTCATTTGCTTTACTTGCTGATGGTTTACTTACGGTGCCCGTAAGTATGCACTAGTATTTTTGATAGGTCCGCACGCGCGTGTTTGGAAACACGTTATATTTTCGTGAATTTCGTACACTATACATGTACAGAGCTTTTTTAGCATGTACTAGGTCTTTTCATATCACACAACTTAACGTTATTTCAAAACGTTTTTTTTTTTCAAGCTAAAAAATAAATTGCTCAAGAAAGACGACACACTGCATGCGAGGAGAGACTCGTACCCAGTCGTTATTTATTTGTTGTTCGGCCGAGGAGAAATGGACACTGGTAAAGCTTGGCACGCAGGGAGGCAGCGCATGGGAAGAACCATGCCTCCCTGCACGCCTGGCTTCCTGGGGAACCAATTTCTCCTCGGTCGAAAATCAAATAAATCACGACTGGGCACGAGTCTCCTGTGAGGATCATTGTCTTTCATACGTTGACATTATTTTAGCCTGCATAGCAAGCTCTCTGGGGAAGGGTATGGAAGTATGGGGTATGGAAGTATGGGGTATGGAAGGCTAACATTATTTCAGTGGATCATACAAACAGTTGGCAAAAACGTGATAAACTTGTTCTCATCAACAACCCATTGATAATGTTATTCCCTACAGATATACAAGAAAAATAAAAGACCTTTGAATTGAACTGTGTGGATATTAAGAGTCGATGGACTTTTGCTTGTTATTGGAATGCGCACAGTTTCAGCAGTTGCGGGTTGCTTATCATTACAGAAACAAGACAAGACAACTTTCTTTAAGCAGGGTAGCAACGGGCCTGGTGTCCAGGAGCCTGCGAACACAGACGATGAGAGCCCATATTTCGGGCTGTTGTTTCACGCCGCCGTAAACAACAACAACAACAAAACACAGCTGGAAATACATTCTGCGTTCACAGGCTCAACATTCTCTTTCCATTATTTGAGATGTTGAGACCACGCGGTGTCAAACGGCCACAACAACCTCTCAACAAGTGAGATGTGTGAGGACGGTCTGGCGTTTCAAACGGCTTCAACATTTCGAGAACAAAAGAAATGTTGAGAAGATGTTGAGACAAAATAGCCCTTTTCACGGTTAACTTGCGATATTTGCATAACAATAAACTTGAACATAGAAGCGAGGCAATTTTCGGGCACAAGCTGCAAAACATCGTGTTTTTCTTGAACTCCTTCAACTCTTTTAATATAAAAACAGTTTTAAAATGTAGAAGAACTACAATTCTTTAGTTTACGTTGTTTTTTTAGAAAAAATTGTAAACGACTTTTCTCTATTAATAAAGAGTAGACTCGCATAAGCAACAGGGAGATCGGATACGATCTTTACGGCAAACTTTAACTAAAATAGTTGCATATTTAGTTATTCTCCGTTTTAAAACTGTTTTTATGCTAACATAGTTTAAGGAACTCAAGAAAATCACGATGTTTTACAGCTTGTGCCCGAAATTGCCTCGCTTCTATGTTTAGCTGTATTGTTATGCAAATATTTCAGGTAACCGTGAAAAGGGCTATTTAAACGAAATCAAACTCTTCTCAACACCACTCAACATTCTTGAGAGGGGGTGTCAAACGGCCTCAACAAATGCTGAGAAATGTTGAGATCGTTTGACAGGGGCTTAAGTGTCCAGAGGGGCCTGCATATCAAATTTAACATAATTGACTCGGACAACACACCAGTCCACACTGTGTATTTATTGGTGCGCTATGCTGTTCTGTTGGCGTAAATATCGCGCCCAATTTATACTGACAAGGTGTCTACAAATTAATTTAAAGTTCAACAAGACACTTTGCTCAGGAATCAAGACTGACCAGCTCCTCTATTTAACCCTGTATACCTGTTCGTTGAGCCACTAACTAAATGCCGTGATGACTGAAATCTGGGAGAGGACAAAACCACCCAGGGTAGAAGGGGTAGATTTGCCTTTTCCCCAGTGTCGCTCGCCACGATAGTTACTACGCCTTCTTTCCCGCGCGGTTTTTAAAAATGGTCGTAACCAGAATGAATACATCAAAATGAGATCAGATGTTAGCCTAACCCACAAAAGAAAGCTAACCATTCTCAGGCTAACCAGGGATGCTATAGTAGGCTAACCGGGGTGCTGTAGTAGTCTGATCTGATTTTGGTGTATCCATTCTAGGCATAAAGGTCAAGTGAGGCGTATCAGTGACGTCAACAAAATGAATTCAAAGCCTGGGGTAAAGCCGTTCAGGAACGAGGCAAGGCTAAACTCTTGTATTAAAAAAGGCAAGGCAAACTCGACGATGGAACAGGAAGAAATAGAGGAACTGTTGACAGTCAACTCTGGAATAGTCTGCTGGCTATAACATTCTTCTTTCATGACAAAGGTTGTTCTCTGCAGTTGTCAGTCTTCATCCCAGTCAGGATTCTCCTTTGGTTTCGGTCCTCCAGCAGGTTTGGACATGATTATCTGAAATGGAAAATAGACCCCAGTAAGTTCTAAACAAATCTTCGAGCGGTATTCGATTAACTCTCGAAAGTGAGACATTTTGCTTTGGTTTTACGTTTGTTGAGTCCCACCAAAAAATAGTCACCCGACTCACTCTTAGGGGAAATTTAGACGGTAGTACAATTTTTGCTTACGAATACGACACGACTTGGGTCCCATGCCACCATCGTAAGCATGTCGTATGCCACTGTTAAACCAATCAAAGCAGACATTCTGTTCTCCACCCAAAGCCAAAACCAATCGCGGCTTACATGCATTTTCCCGCGCTTGGCGCGGGTTGCATGTTTTCCCGCACTAGGCGCCAATTGCAAGTTTTCCCGCGCTTGGCACCAGTTGCATGTTGATTGGTCATTGTATGACTTTTTAGTTTACCAAGGACGCTCCTTACCTGGTCCACTCTAAGTATTGTAACAGCTGCATCTGTAGCGAACTTCAGGGCCCAGTACTTCACAAGATACAAGTCAAGAATTCCTGCTGTCACTGCATCTTTCACTGCAGCGCCACCGCCCTGACAAAAAAATTAAAAACATCCAAAAAGGTTTTTAGAGATAAATTCTGACTAGCGGTCACACGGAAGACAAAATAATTTGTTCTTATTATTTGTACTTATTTGCTTAATCAGCAGAAAATAATAGTATGGTCCTGATTTTACCTCATTGTCAAATCCTGCATTTTTGTCCCCACCCTGGTGGGCAGCGTACAGTTTGGAGATAAGTTCCGTGGCTTTGACGCCGGCATTCTCGGCGAGGGTCCTGGGGATAATCTCCAGAGACTCGGCAAATTTCTGGATAGCGTACTGATCAAGGCCTGCACAGGTCTGGGTGGAAATAATAAACACAGGTTAGATACCGTAAAACTCTATTAAGCCCCCGGGGGGCTTATTTAATTTCAGGCCTCAAGAAGGGGGGGGGGGCGGGGGGGGGGGAGGGCTTATTTCAAATCATAAATTTTCAAGAAAATTCACATTTATTTTTTCAAACTTTACTATTACACCACTAACTAAAACAAAACAAGAAATGGGTTATATATGACCGTCTTACAAAAGAAACGTCATTTATACCCTAACTCGACGATAGTTCTGGAAATTAAAGACCATGTTTCAATACAAAGTGACTGAAAACGCCAGAAAATATTGCTGAAAAGTCATTTACATCAGCCTGACGGAAGGAGGGGGGGCTTATTAAATCTGATACGGTAGTCATGCTTTCAAAAATCACTCCACATATTCAACTTTGTTCGTTATTAATCCTTTCACTCCCAGAGTCAAAACGTGAGTCGAAAGATGTGATTGTAACTTTTATTTGAGTCTGTGATAGAACCCTAGTGTATAACCATTCAAACAAAAGCTATTTAGCAGTACTTTCATGTGGTACGGTTTCTTATCGTTGAGTTTAGAGAGTTGTACTATGCTTTATTATACGACATAGCATTTTAGAGTGCGAATAACGCACAAAGACGAGTGCAAATATGAGACCGTATTACACGGGTCTTAGTCCTCCTGACCGCGCGCTACGGAAAACACTGTTGAAAGCCTATATGTTAGGAAAGAATTATAAAGGCTCGAAAAAATAAAAAACTGAAAATTCCGTACGATAATAAGCCCCCCCTCCCCCCCAAATAAGCCTATTGAACAAATGTAAGCCCATGGCTTTTTATAGGAATTTGAAAATATTCAAAAGTCAGCACCCAGGAGCGGGGTAACCTGCACTGGACAACATGTAGCATGTCTAGCATCTCATCCAGGGGGAGTAGCATGACTCCAAATGATTCAAAGGTTTTTGCTTGATAACAATACACTGCATGTTGCTGTTGCAGAGAGTGACATACCTCTCCAAAGCTGGATATCTGTTTAGCTAGTTCAATTTCAGTGGCGCCTGCTCCTGGTACAAAGCGATCATCCCTCGTGAGTGCTTTGAACGTGTTCACACCATCATCCACAGCTCGCTCCACATCGTCCATAATGTTCTCAGTTGAGCCGCGGATCACTACAGTGGACACTGCTGTCTCCTCACGCTCTGTAAACAGAAAAAAAATATCATTTTAAACCCAGTCAAAGGGAACAAGTACCAAGTACCAGTTGATGGAGAAATTCGGACTCTGAGACAGGACTAAGCCCGCGGTTACCATCTCAGATCTGGGTTTGAAATCCTGCCAGATAATCTGCTACCCAGGAGCATATCATCCTGGAGCCTCCATCTCCCTTATTGAACCTATGACACGACGTAATTACACCTTGAGCTATTTTTAGAACTACTTTTGCCGCGAAAATCACCCATTGCGAGCACGAGGACGAGGTTGTCCTTTATGTTTCAGATTAAAAATGAAACCTGTAATGGACGAGAGGAACGTGGAATAAAACTAGAACGGTGGAATATGTCGTTACCACAAATTATCACTATTGTCCGCGGACGTACACGGAAATCTTTTCGCGGGAAAACGTTTCTAAAAATAGCCAAAGGTGTAACTACGCTGTTGTCATTAATCAGCATAGATAGAGGCTCCGGGGTGATATGCTCCTGGCTACCGCAATCTTTATTTTGTGCTTCAGAACAGCTGCCTAATGAGGTTATCACACCTGGCCAATCACAACTAACTCAGATAACGCAATGAACCAACCACAACTCGAGACAACAACATGCAGCCGGCGCCAAGCGCGGGAAAACGCGTCACGCGTATAGGCCAATTGACGATTGTTTTGGTTTTGCTTCTGATTGGTTAAAGACAATGCACGTTTGCTCTGAATGGTTAGAGAAAGTTGCATGTTTCAGTATTGACCAATAAGAGACTGAGCACACTCAAAGCTACGCCCGAGCGAACTTGTGCCAAATTTAAGTCAAGAACCGTGTCGATAAGTCAATCTAAGTTGATTTTTGTCTCTGTTTCAAAATGAGTCCAGGTGTACAACCATTCATATGAAATAAGTTTTACTCGCAAGTTCATTTTCATGTAAATCAAACTCATTTTCATTTGAATGGTTTCACAACAGGGTGGACTTGTTTGAAAACAGAGGCAAAAGGCAACTCGGAAATGGCCTATTGACACTTTTTTAGCACACAGCTTTACTTTCATGTCAACTAGCATGTCAACTAACAGTACAGTGGAACCCGGTTAATACGGACACCAAGGGGACGCGCTAAAGTGTCCGTATTACGGGTCGTATTAAGTTGGGCTCTCAGAATAAACGTCACGGAATCATGTAGCAGGCAAAAGACGTCGAAAGAAGGCTACAAGTAATGACTGCAGTAAAAGGCCAGGAATAAACTTGTGTGAACAGAGAACTTTAAGGATCTTTAAGGTCTACAACGGTCAAACATCGAAGAAAGACAGTTGTCAAACACGTCACACTATTGTGCTACTGTTTTAGTAATAACATCGCAATTTTCAAGCTTTCATTTCTAACAGGATTTAATCGTGAAAATGAAATATCCAGTGTCCACGTAAAGCGAGGTTAACTTTGTATGAGAGCGTGTCACTCGGGTCACAGAAAAGTGTCCGTTGTCCGTATAACCGATGTCCGCATTAAGCGGGTTAATATAAGAGAAAATATGAGCGTTCCACTGTACCTTGTTTAAAAACTGTGACAGAGGTGCCTCCAATCTCAGAAACCTTGACTTCATCACAGTAACCAATCTCCTCTGAAGTAGGGTAGTCTGGGGGAACATTGAAACAACAATCATGAATATTTAGTTAATAAACATGACTTGAATAAATTAGTTCAAAATAAATTAAAACACACTGAGGGATTGTCTGATTTCTATTCGATGGTACCGACTAACTTTTACATTATGTTTTCGAATCCAAATGACGTTTGTTCACTATGAGGGGTAGTGAATGGTAAATTTGAGATGGGGAGACTAGCATTTTTCTCTGTGAGTCCGAGACTTTTAAATTGCGAGACCGAGATTGAGACTCTAAGGCGGATTTGGGAAAAAAATAGAGACTGCAAGATGTACTGAACCGCTAAAACAACAAGACTGCAAGACCCATGAAATGCGAGACCCATATTTTGCAACCATTTGCCACCTTTACTATGATCTATGATAAAAGGTTTGCTCTTACTGTGCGAATCAGAAAATCGTGAACACTTGGATTTAAGCTTGGATTTTCCTTTGCAAAAATTGGTCTCTTTTTTCCTGTATTTATTTTATTGCTATTTTCGCAAAGCTTTTCTGCAAAAACAAAGTGTAAATTTGAGTTCCCTGACTATTCTTCTTGCGGTTTGATCATGTCAAAGTTAAATCAAAGTGTTCACGCTTTTTTGATTCACACAGTAAAATTTATTATCGATGAAGCAATTCCCATTAGAAGTGATATAATTTGACAGTCAGATTCTTTGCAGTTTGTTGAGGTACTGTTTGCTGTCAGTAATATTTCACCATTTCTGTGACTTTGCTGTTCGTTTTACATTGTACAACCAGCGTACCAACAGACTAAATTTGACAAGAAGTAAACCAGTTACAAGAAGGAAGAAAGACTCACAAATTTTGGAAGTATCGTCGCACCAACTGATCGGCAGAGTCTCCTCAAGTCAAACTTTGAGGTCAATCTGCAAACAAGAGATTCTACTATTATTACTAGAGCAGTGTTTAAAAATATCACCTTGCATTTCTGTATAACAAAGGTTTAAAGAAATGTTACGAAAATAATATTGGCTTAGTATTCAGTTATGTTTTTGCCACCGGGCCGGGAGGAGGGGGAGGAGGGGGGTAACTGCACAAAGTTTTATACGGGAAGGCTCTGCCCCGAGGTCCAAAACCTTACCCTTTTATATACTATTTTTGACCTTTCATATACCTTCCATAGAAAATGGTACCACTTCCACAAACCTACACTAGAAACACTGGATCCCTTTTCTTTAATCCTAAATTTTTCGTTTGAGTAACCCCTTAAAATACTTGGATGAATTAACTGTTAGGTGCGTCTGTTCGAGATCTTTTGAAAGGTCCATTTAAATACCTAAATGACAATAGTTTTCCCTACCCTTTTCTATACTTCAACTCGTGAAATCCCTACCTTTTTATATACCTCCAGCCTGATAAAGGTACCCCTTTCGGGCGGAGTCTCCCCCAGCGTTTTAGTGATGTTTTGGCATAGAAACAACTACTACAACTACTCAACAAAGAGGAACTGCTCTTAATCTATGTAATCTCTTCTTGGCTTGGCTTTACGAATGAATATTTCAGGAAGAACATGGTCCATGAGTGATGACCTCTGCAGGCACACTGTTAGTGATGGCTGCATGACCAGGCCTATCTGTGACAGGCAGGTTTTGTCACAGTGGCTGCAGGGGAAGCTTTGGTTGTCGGTAACTTGCTACAGGTGTAATAAGAACTGGTTAAACTAACCTCACTACTAGAAGATTAAACTTGTTACAAAAGTGAAGAGCCATCTCGGCCACTTTTCCACCAGATACAATGCAATTAACGCCAGCATCTACAATCGACCTGATTTGCTGAAAACAAACAAAGAATCAGCTGTCAGTAATGTTAGAAACAAAAACTAAGTGGCTCAGAGAATTTACATGTTATATGGTTATATTATATAGTTATATCCATGGCCTATTACTAAGCTCTCACGAGTCTCCTGTAGCTCAGTGGTAGAGCATCCGACCGGTGTGCGGAAGATCATAGGTTCCGGGTAGCTTGCGTCACTCTCAATAATAAATAATTTTTGTTGGCACTAATCAATATTCCTAACTTCTAGACACTCCTACATCAAGAATGCAGGGCACACCAGAATGGAGGTTCACCATTTTCTTGAAAACAAATTTTGGGGTCTACCTGCGATGGACTAGCATCCCATCCAGGGGAGTAACTAAGATCCTAGTCGCTTCATGCTATGGAAATTGGAGTTACATATAAGTGCCGGCCTGATAAGCTACCTGGCTTGTCAAGACAGACTTTAACCTTTTTAACTCTTATAACCAACTAAGCACTAACCGTTTCCAGCTGTTCTTCTTCTCCTCTGCTGAAGCTCTTCAACTCCTCTGCATTTCTGATGAGAACTGTTCCTACAAAAACATGGTGTGAGGAATGAAATCAGAAACATGTAAGTCATTTACTTACATATCAAGTACCATACATGCAAGGCTGCAAATACTTTTTTCTGCATTGAAAAGATGTATGCCACCATTTGATTTGGACAAAACAAAAATGTGATTGGACATCATACATGTCTCTTACTGCGTCATTCAAGAAAAATAAAGCAGATTATTTGTGAGTGTAGTCATCTGATTCCTGTCTTTATACCGAGACAAATATTAAGACGATTTCCGCTGGACGTTCGAGCAAAAAGTGCAAAAAATTAAGTTACCAAAAATACTCATAGCACGGTAACATTTTGAATACAGTTAAGAAGAACTCATCGATACTTTAGCTCCCAAGCTGACCCCGCGAGAGAATTCATTACATATTTTAATTAAAGAGACGCTTAATTTCAGTTCAAAACAAAATGGCGTGCGTTTTTAACATTAATTTTCTCGAGAATGCTTGAGAATTTAATTGCGGGGTCACTTGGAGAAGTGAATTAAAGTGATATGTTTCAAATAGTATTCAAAATGTTACCGTGCTATGAGTAGTTTTTTAGTAATTAATTTTTGCACTTATTGCTCGAACGTTGAGCGGAATCCGTCTTAAACAGCTCAACCAAGTTTGTCCAGACGAATCACGCATCTCAAGTATATACAAAAGGGGCCACTGATTATAAAAAAATTTGTCCGGACAAATTTATCGGAAACAGTCAAACTTTAGTGGCCATTGTCCAGTGACCAACTGTTATTTGCAGCCCTGTACATGAATCACCACACACTCTCCAAATCATGGATCTGGTCATCACAGAAAATCTTGATTAAAATTCACATTCTCCCAAAGAGATTCATTTGATAGAAAACATATCAAATCCATAAGAAGAATTTTGATGTTGGCCTTGGGAACTTCAACTGACCTTTGTTTCGGTGGCCATTGAATCCAATGGGCAAGAAAATGCTACAATCTTAGCATCTCTCAGTGCCGTGATGTCACCCTCAACCTCTCGTTTGAATACCATTCCTGAAATTACTTCTGAACTAAGAATACCAGAGCCCTAACAGACAAGAAAGAGAGAGAGAAATCACATTCCTGCTACATGAAGGAGTAATTGAGTTAGCCGGTCGTCATCATCATTTGCCTGCATACACAGGCGGCCACAAATCAAAATTCACTGTAGATTAAAACAGTGGCGGATCTAGGGGAGGGGCCCGGGCCCGGGCCTGCTCAAAGGGGCGAAAATGTTTCGGGCCTCCACCTTATAAACAGGCCTGGATCCACCACTATAAAATG